>JAHRHZ010000013.1:52248245-52308468 GCA_024137785.1 Ginglymostoma cirratum
TGACGCTGCTTGGCCTGCTGTGTTCATCCCGATCTACACCTTGTTATATCAAAATGCTGCCTGTTTATGATGGCAGTCAGCATTTATACACTTCAAATGTATATGTTCCTCTCCATTATTCCTTGTGTGTTTATAATTTACTCTCCTCCTTCATAAAAACTGAGAAGCATAGAAAATAGGTGCAGCAGTAGGCCATTTGGCCCTTCAGGCCTGTACAACCATTCAATCTGAGTATCCTATTCCTGCCCTCTCTTAATATCCTTGATCCCTTTAGCCACAAAAGCCATGTCCAGCTCCCTCTTGAATATATCTACTGAAATGGCCCAAAAGCTTCCTGTGGGTGACTATTCCACGGGTTCACAACTCTTTGAGTGAAGAAATTCTTCTTCATTTCAGTCCTGGATGGCTTATCCCTTATTCTTAGACTGTGACCCCTCGCTCTGGACTTCCCCTAACATCGGGAACATTCTTCCCGCATCTAGCCTGCCCTGTCCCATCAGCATTTTATATGTTTCTATGAGAACACCTCTCATTCTTCTAATTTCGAGTGAATGCAAGCCCAGTTGATTCAATCCTTCCTCACATGTCAGTCCTGTCATCCTGAGAATCAGTCTCGTGAACCTTTGCTGGACTCCCTCAATAACAAGTATGTCCTTCCACAGAGGGGAACCAAACCTGCACAAAAAAAAAATCAGCACTTCCCACTTTAATTAAGGTCCCAACTAAAACGTTGAAGATCTTCTAATTTCAGATGTTAATTGACACATATTTCCAACATTACAGAGTTTAATTTGGATTCATACATTCTTTAAACGTTTCAGTGAGGAGTACATCACTAATGTGTATGCAAAAACACATGCCATTTTATTCCCTGTTGGAAAGAATGAATTGTTACTTTCAAGCTGTTAAGATTAAGATTGCTTCAAATGAATTATATATTTTAAAAAATTGCAACTAATTAATTTGGTCATGTGAAAGAGAATTGTCAATATTGAGATCCACTCAAGAAAAATATATTAGTTAATGATCAAACAAATCCAATTAATTACAATTACAATGGGACAAAAGGCAATTTTCATGCAGTTGAAAGGCAAAGTTCCAGCAGTCTGACCTGTGTATAATGTTCTATTCTATGTAAAATAAAAACTCCTTTTTTTATGCTTGGGTGGGAATGGATCTTCGACTGAATCCATGTCTAATGACTTCAGAATATAATAAATATTTTCTGTTGAGGAATGAAGGAAAACTTGAGTTTTCGTTGTCAAATTACAGGCTTCATTACAGGTTCTGTCAGTATAAATTAACAAGAAACAGTAACTGACTAAACAAAAGACTGGAGATTATAGCGGAAGGTTATACAATGTCATGCATATGAGTTAGGAAGCTCGGTGTTGACATAGAATCATTAATATGTTACCTGTCATGTTGCAATAGACTTTGAATGGTCCTAGTGGACCACTGCCATCAGGATCGATCCAGTAAGTATCCGATGTTTTGCCAAGATGCTTATATGCCTCACAGGATTGTTCATACATAGCTGGAACAGAGCACAAACTGAGTTAAATTGAAAATCTTCTGTAATTTAAAAGAACTGAATAAACACTGCAAGCTGCCAAGATGAGATTAAAAAATACAAAGCAAATAAGGCAATGACCTTGATATGACTGGCGAGATTCATTCAAAAGTTGTCTAATTAACAGCTGGGCGAGTGTTCTATTTGAATAACAGTTAGTGTATTGGGACAGTGTCAGATCACAGACTTTTCGCTGCTACCCAGATATAAAGTTCTGAATTTTTAAATTGGCATATTGAGAAGAATGTGCACGTTTGCCTAAATGAGGCGTATTCATTCTAGATACCAAACCACCTTTCCTCTTTGCCTGCTTAGTGTCAGTAGTAAGTACATAATGGTCAGGTGTAGTGCAGGCTACATACTAATTAAAACTTCCTCTGTTCAGGAAAAAACAAAAAAAAACGTCAACTACAAATTCAGAATTGTATTCTATTGGGCCAATGTGACATTTTCCATCTCTCACACCAGTCTGCTGTGTATTATCTCAGAATAATAGTGTTAATTCCATACTGAATAATGAACAACTTTCTACTCCCGGCCTGAGTGTAATAGAAACTAGGTGGAAACCACTAAAATTCATTTCATATAGGAGTTTAACACCTCGAATCGAAATGACAATATCATCCAGAATATATTTAATCCAAGTCCCAGAGGTAAAAATAAATGGACCCCTATATCTCAACTACATGCCTAACTTTCAAAGGAATTTAGTCGCTTTTAAAAACATTTCTGAAAAATTGACAGTTAGGTTCCACCATAAAGCAACTCCTGGCAACATTTCAGAAAGCGTGTTAACCAAATTATGATAACAGGTTTACCATCAACTCCAGTGCATAATTTCAAGCAACAAAGTGGGCATTTCATTAATCCCTGGAGAACAAACTTGAAACATACACAACCTTTGGCTGGAATTGGAAACATCTTGTTCTGGAATCGATTTGTACAGGAGGTGCAGTTATACGTGAAAACATGTAGCAAAATGCTGATAACATTATACTGACTATGCTATCTAGTAGTAGGAAGTTAAAAAATAAAAGACTTGGTACCTCTCTAATTGTAAATCATACAGTAAAATGGATCTTCAGTTTAAGACATGAGTAAATCGCAGAATCCTGGATTGAAGAAAGGTCACAAGACTCAAAATGTTAACTCTGCTTTTTTTCTACAGATGCTGTCAGACCTCTTGAGTTTCCTCAGCATTTTTTTTTGTTGTCATCTGCACCCCTGGATTTGATGGTGCTGCCTTTCAATAAAACATGACATTCAACACGTGATGTTTGTCCAAAAATATTGATATTAGTAAAGATCATACAAGATCACAAGAAAACTTTGCGAACCATATGTTCATCACAAAATGAGTACACTAAAAGTTACAAAACAAACAAACTCAAAGTGACTTCGCAAGTATGTTGTTAAGATCGTGGACTAGATGGCCAAATTTTGTGATGTTAGGGTCAATAACATTTTTTTTACAAGTGGACAAAGTGTGAGATTCAAGTATTAACTGACAGAATATAGCCACAAGATTCTATTGTTTTAAACAAACAATAAGCTTTTCTGTACAAAGTTAGGATAGTAGTAAAATTTCCGAGGAAGATAGTAATTATGTTCTCACAATCAGAACCAGCATGAAGTAAATAAGATAACAAATTCTGATCTATCCCCTCACAGAACACATCAAATAGCAAATGTGGTCAAGATGGATCCAAGACTTCATAGCAACCCCTCAGATGTAAGTTATATTGTTAGCCATCAAATCTCAAAATTCAAGTTTCTTGACTTTTAAAGTCCTCATTTTGGAACTGACTCAAAAACTACTCCATTACAGAATGCTTCAACTACTACTTGCCTCTCTGTTTTTCAACGCCATCTTCCAGATTCACAAGGTTTCAATCCAGTGTCTAAAACTGACACCCTTCCAGCTCTTCAGCTGCTTTGAGAAGAACACCCATATTCTCAGGCATTCATTTGCTCCAACTTCATTAAAAGATCACCACTGCTTACAGACTTTCCTTTGCTCAATCTCCAGTTTGCTGGCACACAGATTATTTTCAGGGCTATTAAATGGAGAAGTACCTTTAGAATAGCCACGTTCACCTGCTCCTGACTAACTGCCTGTAATCTTTTAATGCTGTCGACTAACTCGTAGGATTAGTGGGATTTACACATCATTTCACTAAATGCCTGCATTTTTCTAGACTCACTCTTTAAACACTGGATGGAACATCAACAATTACTTGAATGTTCATAATCTTTTTATGGTGAACCGAATGCAGTGAAGATGCAAAGTTTTCTTTAGAAGCATCTTGACCAGTTTGTACTTATAATTTGCATAATGAGTTTGCAAGCTTTCTGGTGTAACTGCAAACCAAATACACCAGCAGCCCCTCTCTCTTCACATATGAATGCATATTAATATGGTATATTATAAAATGAATGTTGCATTGGTTTTTCAACTGGACTAAAGAAGAACTTGACCTTCTCATGACTTTAAGTTTCCTATAGAAAGTATCTATTTCTGATTGACAACCAGTTTTAAAATCATCTTCTTCATTCACTTCCTCCACAATAGATTTTGTCATGTCAGGTGAATAAAAATGCACCTAGGGAGATTTGCTCTCTTCCCGCCCTCCTATTTTTGAGTTTATCTGTATGATGAGCCATAGCCTCCTGCACACAGTTATTTCATCCATTCTACTTCATCAAAAGTGGACATTTCATTTCCACTTCTTTCATAATTTCCTCCAAGCATTTGTTTACTGTCTCATTTTCTAATGCATTATCAAGCGTGCCAATCTTTTAATTCAGCTGATCAACTCTTCTGGTCAGTTCAGTTACCTTTGTTTCAAGACAGTGTTCCAATACTTCATCAGTCTGTGTTGTCAACTCTTTATTCAACCAGCTGTTCTGATTCATCAGCAATTCCTTCTCCTGTTCAAGATGCTTTACATACTATATCATAAAGCTTTCATTCACCTTAAGTTCACCAAGTTTTAATTTAATATCTAGGTTGAATTTTCGGCGACAAGTTTATCATTTCGATTTTTAAAGCCCTCAGTCAACCGGCAGTGAAAAAGGCAAATTGCATGTTTGTCTTCATAATGAGTGGACTTGAGTACTACAGAAGGAATGTCTTTTTACAATTTTACAGGGACTAAGTGAGATCGCAGCTGGAGTATTGTGTGCAGTTTGGTCTTTTTATCTGACGAAGGATGTTAGGTTTATGGGAGGAATGCAGTGCAGTTTTACCAGAGTGATTCCTGCGATGAAAGGACGAATGTCTGAGAAACGGCTGAATCAGTTAGGACCATAAACAGTTAGGAATGCATTCACTGGAGTTTAAAAGAATGAAGGGGTATCTCGTGGAAACCTATAAAATTCTAACAGGACTAGACAGTGTAAACACAGGATGTTTCTGATGACCAGGGAGTCCAGAACCAGGGGTCATAGTCTAAGGATACAGGACATGGAATCGGACCTACGAATGTCGTGAGCCTGTGGTATTCTCTCACAGAAAAAGTTTGAGGCCGCAACATTGAATATTTTCAGGAAGGAGTTTGATTTGGTTCGGGGGTTAAAGGCATAAAACGATATGGTGAAAAGTTGAAAAGGGTTTTGAATTGGGTGATCAGCAATGGTCATAATGAATGGTGCAGCAGTTTCAAAGGGCTCAATGGCCTACTCCTGCACATTTTTAAAATGTTTCTATGTAAAAGTAAGAAAAATAATCCAAGTTACAATATAAATGCACAAATTATTTTCTCTTTAACAGAATTAACATAAGGCGAATATAGGTAACTACCTGTGATTAAACACCCCACACAGATCATCAAATAGTGAATATGTTCAAGACAGATTCCAAACATTTCTCAGCAACTCCACTTCCAGACATTAGTGATACTTTGGGTTATCAAATTTCATTACACTTTAAACTTTACAAGGATTCCAATTTCTTCTCTTTCAAAGGCCTAGCTTTAGAACTCACTCAAAATGTGGATTGTCTCAGTGACTGCTTACCTTCCAGTTCCTTAATCCTGTCTCCAGAGACTACATCATACTGGATTCACAAAGCTAAGCTCCAACATCTCATCATGGCGCCATTCCAGCTCTTTAGCTGCTCTAAGAAGGAAACTCCTACTCAGGGGTATTCCTTGCCCTAATTTCAATGATAAACCATCACGGCTTACTGCTTCTCTTTGCCTAACTGCTAGCCTTCTGGCAGACAGCTTCCTTCCATGTTGACTAAACTGACAAGTGCCTTAGTACTGAATACTGTCTTCATTGCTTGCTCCTGACTAATTGCCAAAACCCATCTTACTGCTTGCCATGGCCTGGTCAGTAAATCTTGATCTGTTCTGAGTGACCCATAGAAAACCTCACAATAAGCTCCACATTTGTGTCTAGGCAGGATTGAATAGAACTAACACATTGCAACAGTTAAACGTACAACCCCTTGGAACTCAGTTCCCTGTCTCTTACCATTTTCACACATTGCTGGTTTACATGTTACAAATTGCGCACAAGAAAATTGTTTTCATCACATGAACAGGATTTGAAAGGTAGTGAAATAATGCAGAGCCACATAGTAAAAAGAATATTAAAAGCTTTATTTGCAATGCTGATTGAAACACCTGTCATGCGGTCAAATAGAGAAAATAAATTTTTTGTCTGCTAAAGATGCATTGGTTTTAAATACCTTGTTAAGAAATGCCTCTAAATTAGAAAAAGTGGGTCCATAAATCTATAGATGCTATGACTATCTCACCAGTTTCAAATAAATGCTCAATGCAATGTGCAAAATACAATTAATATTCTGAATGTGACATTGCAAAAGTATAAAATGGATTGTTTCCAGTATTAATCCTAATCCTGACCGATATTCTGCCGCACAATAATACGCCTTGCATAGAGCCTATATTAGGACTTTATGCATCTTGGGGGTAAATTCAATCTGAACAATTATTTCCCCTCACAGGTTCAACCTTTCGCTGTAGAATATTGGGCACATACTATTCATCTAAAATATAAGAGCTTAAGACGTGATTTTACATTGTGCATTAGCTCTGAGAAATGTGCTGAAATGAAGGCTTCAAAATTAATTGAAATCAAGAGCTATTGAAATGGACAGAGCTATTCATTATTGCAATCATTGAGCAAAAGAGAAAGAAAGGGGAGCATTCACTGCTGTGAGAGCTGAAACATTAAAACAAAATAGCACAATGGCTCATTTTCCCTCAACCTGTTCACTGGCCTAATGTGATTGTGTCACTTCAAAGTGAATTCAAACCACCATCTCGTTGCACTGTGTGAATCAAACAACTCATTCTAATAATCGATCTGAACACTGTGTTTTCATCAGATGTGGTCAAGAATTTCCCTTCCAAGTTTCTGTCTTAAAATAAAAATGTATGTCTTGAATTTTTATATGAAATTCATAGCATTGCTGGGTGGAAAAGTTCTAATAAAATAACTAACTTATTATTCAGCTTACTCAGCACACAGGTAACTCGTGAACGCCACGTGGCGTCACATAAGTTCTCAGATGCGATTTTGGTATTAACAGGGTATTACTTTTTGTTTTCCTTTACTTAGAATGAATGCCAGCCTATCCACCCCTCCCTTATTATTTGTGGAGATCTCCCAAGAAGTGTTTTTATTGCCATGTTGAGATAAGCGTCTTGTTTCATTCATTACTGGCACCTGATGACAAATTATTGCTCTAAAATCACTTTTCCTTAGTTATTATTTTGATTCAACTCCCTTGGTTCCATACAACTTTAAATTAAATGTTTGGATTGGTTTAGAAGTGCTAAGTATCATATTGCTCACTCAATTCTTTCTGTTCCATTTAAAATATAATTATTTTGTAATCTTTGTGGTGAAACTCTAAAGAAGTTCAACTTTTACCCTCTAAGACATTTTGTTACAGACTTGAAGTCCAATCATTTGTACATCTAGAGTCTGATACATAGTTTTCAAGCAAGATCTTGCTAGTGAACGATACTTCATTCTCATGGCTAATCAGTCAGAAAAATGCAAGTCGTCTCCATACTGATGACAGTCGAGTAAATCTTTATATTTGCCAGACCTTTATTTTACTTAATGGGCTGAAATTACTGGAAGTTAAAAATAACCAACTTGCAATTGTACAGATTTTGATTCATATAAAATTTGGAAGCAGTTTTCTGAAAAGGATTAAACTAAAGAAAATATATGAGCTGAGAATTGAAAATTTTCCAATTAAATAAACACGCATTAATTCAGTTATCAGCAGAGCTCTTTCTCTGCTACTGATAACTGAATTAATGTGTGCTGCATCATAATGCTTTCTAAATGAAAGGAATTGAGCACCGAAAATAAAAATGACCTAATTATAATGTGTGCATTAGCACAAAGAGGCTGTAAACTTTAATTTCTACGTGAATCATACTCAACAAGAATTTTCATACAGACAAGATTCTAATTAAATCTGTGGTTCACTGGCAACTTTGCTTCCCAAATATTCAATCTGTGGAAAAAGTTAATAGTTTAATTTTTGGGTTTTACATTGATGTTAGTCTTGGACAACGCTTAACGTGGTGGAGACTACTAATCCCTTTGCACAAGTCTTTTTAAATAAAATAAAATCCTTTAATCAAACATGCAATTTAAATTTATTATACTGATGACTGGACAGTCAGCACAGACTAACACGATGCAATTGAAATTTGTCAAAATAGCTATTTGCAAACACAACCATTCTGTGTCATAATTTGCATACAAGTTCTGTTGTACATCTGACTAGTATTCATATAAATAATCAAGTTTTAATCAATGTGAGTCAGGCAAGATATACCAATTCTAATATGCACTGTGACAGCGAAGGGGGATGATTTTGCGTTCACAGTTCTCAATTCAAGAATTTCTAATGTCAATGGTGCCACAATATATTGTATCATGGGATATAATTAGAGAACATATTAAGGCCAATCCCATCCGGCAGAAGAAAGTCTAGAACAGATAGCAATTTATTGTCATCTATATTTTAAATAAGTGAAGAGTTGTATAAGGCACCGTACCACAGCGCCTGTGTTAATGACATAAGTCATAGACAAGAAGGAAGAAAAGTAAAAATTAAGGCAAACTTCATCTCAGATCACTTTCAGTTTGGGGAAAGCTGACTAAAGTGATAAATGGTGGAATACCTGGAAGCCACACTGAAGCCGACCTCCACGCTGGGACAAGACTGTCCCTCCATAATAAGGCAATTCCGCGCCAGGGAGAAACCACCCACCAGACTGCCGGAAAACTGAGAAAGAGACCTGTACACCAGGATGAAACCTCGATGCCAAAGAAGACCTCCATGCCAGACCGAGACCGCCCAGCCAGGCTGCTGGAATGCCGGGAAGTCACCACTGAAGAAGACCTCAATACTGGTACAAAACCTCCATGCCAGGACGAAGAGTGCCAAACCTGGAGGCTGCCACACCAAACCAAGACTGCCCCTCTGGAACAACGCCGCATGCTTAGTTTTCACTGGGCTGAAGCCACCAAGCCGAGTTGGAAGCCTCCTTGTTGCTGGGGCCAGGCTGGAAGAAGATGCCTTCCGCCGAAGATTACATTGACATCCAATCAAGGAATATCTTGACGTTACGGATCACAGCGTGGTTTTCGAATCCGTCCATCACCTTTCCTTTCTCAGTTCCTGGTCAATTAACATATAGACTGAGACGAAATGGAGGAAACATATTTTAAAGCATTTATGGTGGAACAAAATGTGAGAGAAGGCTTAGATTTCAAGGGATAGATTTAAAGACTCTCACTTCATGTCTCTAAACAGAAAAAAACTACATCAGAGGTCACATTACTACAGCAAATCACAGTTTGTGAGCTAGTATACAAGTGAATTTCTCCAAACTGCTGACTTTTGGTAAAAAGGAGTTTAAAAAACTATCATTTGCAGATAGATTGCCCAACATACATGGTGTATAAAGAAAACAATCACTCATAAACATAAACAATTTGTTCATTGTGGTGTGATACACTTCCATTTGTCCCTGCACAGGTCCTGCACTTATAATCTTCAATGTGTTCACATATTCTAATGGAAAGTATTTGAGTTGTTGCTGACTGTGTATCTGATGTCTGCTGAGTCCTGGGGTGATGTCCCTCCTCCAGGGAATGTCATTCACATGGCCAGTCTTACTTGAGCAACATACTTGCCATTCAGCTTCACTGTTTCTTCTTGGTTGATGCTTTCATCATTGACAGTGCAGAGCC
The DNA here is from genome assembly GCA_024137785.1 of Ginglymostoma cirratum. Classification (NCBI taxonomy): domain Eukaryota; kingdom Metazoa; phylum Chordata; class Chondrichthyes; order Orectolobiformes; family Ginglymostomatidae; genus Ginglymostoma; species Ginglymostoma cirratum. The sequence continues at coordinate 52,258,078 of JAHRHZ010000013.1, forward strand.
TTCCCACAGGTGTTGTGGAAACTAGTTGTTTGATGAAGGGGAAAGCCTTAACCTTTTCTGTGCACTGATAATACTTTTCCAGTGACCTTGCAAAGAGATTCATATTCCGCTGATAAATTAGACAAGAATTTTGCCAAGTATTTTGTAAGTTCAGCAAACTGCTGCACCACTTTCACGTTGTTGGATGGTGCAGCTCTCACATCATCAGGAGCAAGGCAAAGTTCTTTTGCTGTCAGTACATGATCTATGTACTTGACTTCAGACATCTTTAATGTGTGTTCTTGTTATAGCTCAGCTTCAGGTTCACCGGCAAGCTCACTCGAGGATTTTGTTTTAGTAGATTCGGTTTATGGTTGAAATGGCTTCTTCCATTGCATCTTCACATCTATACATCAGCAGATAAACCATGATGACTTGCACTGTGGGAAGATAATTGACTCTCTCAGACGATGTTTGCATTGATATTCTTCCAGACCAGTGGATATGCCAAATGGAATACACAGACGTTTGTTCCTCCCAAATGCATTCAGCCTGTAGATAGAAAACGATTGCTTTCGATCAGCTTCACTTGCTAGTATCCATTCCTCACATCTAGGGCATTAGAAGTCTTTGCCTTGATGAGATGTGGCGACATTTCTTCAATGATTGACCTGGAGTAATGGTATCTCTTCAAAGCTTAACTGAGATCTTTTGGATCCCTTGCACACTCTCAGCTTTCCAGGATTTTTTCACTGCGATTATGCTGCCAACACTTTTAGTGGGAGTTGTCAGCTTCTTGAATACTCCCTTCTTTTACAACTCCTCTCTCGTGTCTTTCAGGCTGACAGCTGAAACTCTCCTTGGCAGATGCTGAGCTGGTTACGCACTCTCATCTACTTCGAATTGATAATTACCAGGAGGAAAAGTTTTGTACCGAACGAGAATAACTATTTACCGGGTTTACAGGCTTTTCTGAGATGTCCTTTTGGCTTGTCAGGACAAGCTGTTCCTTGACCCTGCTCCTTGCTTGCCTGCTGAAGATAAAGGGTGGCTGTTTCAGGCACAGGAAAGATGTGATTGCACCAGAGAGATGACAGAAGAGATTTACCAGGATGATGCAATTCAGCTATGAAGAGAAACTAGATACACTGGGGTTGTTTCTTTCGAACAGAGGAGGCTTAGAGGGGATTTGATTGATGTGTACAAAACTCTGAGGGGCATAGACAAAGTGGATAGGGAGAAACATTTCTCTTTTGCAGAGGGGTCAATAATCAGGGGGCATGGCATAAAGGTAATTAGCAGTAGGGATAGAGGGTATCTGAGCATACATTTGTTTCACCCACAGGACTGTGGATATCTGGAACTCACTGAGTGAAAAAGTCGTAGAGGCAGGAATACTGAAGCCATTTAATAATTATTCAAATGAACACTTGAAACAACACAGCATACAAGAATATAAGCCAAGTGCTAGAAAACGAGATAAGAATAGATGGAGATAGTAAGAACTGCCGATGCGGAGTCAGAGATAACACAGTGTGGAGCTGCAGGAGTACAGCAGGCCAGGCAGCATCAGAGCATCACATCAGACAGAGGTTCACCTGCACATCCATCAATGTGGTCTATCACATCCGCTGCTCCTGACGTGGCCTCCTCTACATCGGTGAGGCCAAGTGGAGCCATGGAGACTGCTATGTAGAGCAGCTGCACTCTGTTTGCGACAAACGACAACACCTTCTGGTTGTGAACCATTTCAACTCCCCCTCCCACTCCCTGGGTGACATGTCCATCCTGGGCCTCCTCCAGTGTCACAACGACGCCACCTGCAAACTGGAGGAACAGCATTTCAAATTCTGCCTTGGGAGCCTACAGCCCAATGGTCTCAATTTGGACTTTACCAGTTTCAAAATCTCCCCACTCTCGGCCTCATCGCATGACCAACCTTACCTCTCATCCCCACCTCCTTGACCTGACACAACCCGTCCATCTTCTCTCCCACCAATCCGCCCCTCCCAACTGACTGACCAATCCCCACCGCTCTCTACCTGCACTCACGTATCACCATCCCACCAACCTTCCCCAGCCCCGCCCCTCCCTCTCTCTATTTATTTCTGAGCTCCCTCCCCCATTTCTGAAGAAGGGTCCCGACCTGAAACTTCAACTTTCCTGCTTCTCTGATGCTGCCTGGCCTGCTGTGTTCCTCCAGCTCCACACTGCGTTATCAATAAGAACAGATGGATGCTGGATGACTGGTGTCAACACAATGGGCTAAAGGATCTCTTTATGTGCTGTAAACACTCTTAGACTCAATGACTCTATGACATGATAAAGTCATTGGCTTAACGGATAAGATCGACAGCTTATTATAGCTGCTGAGGAAAAAAATCAACTAGCTTTCTTTAGGCTTGGCATACTTTTTAGTTCAGAGCATAAACAAGTCTTTCTCTTCCAGAGATCCAATGGTTTCTGCCCAAACATTCACATGCCCAAACTTTCCAGCTAGCTGGGGGCCAATCACATAGCTGTTGGCAGGCTGGAGGCTTTTGTCATTGATACCTAGTAACAACTAAGCAATTAGTTATTTGTTGCTAGCTATATAACTAAATATCTTTCTGTAATGGTCTTTCACTAACATTGGCGTCATAACATAAGTGAGAAGGAGCAGGTCCCATCTATACTTTGAAAAATGCAGCCATATGATCACACAGTCCTTAGTCAGTAGAAACAGCTGATTTGTTGATTATTCTCGTAAATCATGATCAATTCAACATATGTTGGCAGGGCATTATAGTTGATATCTAAATATTTCAGCCTTACAACCCTGAGTTTCAGTTCTCTGTGTACTCCACTCAACACTGATTGTTATGCCATGTCATATAAGTCCCACTCTCTGGAATTCCCCTCAAATCCTTCTACTTATAGAGTCATACAGCCAACTCATCCATGTCAACCAGGTTCCCTAAAATGAACTAGTCCTGTTTGCCTACATCTGGATGTTCAGGACATTTCTTTGACCAAACTCCTGGTCATCCAACTGTATCTTCCTGCTTTGGCTGGAAGTCACTTCTCACCATAGTATTACACATTGCGGTGCTTTTCTCTGTATAGTTGATATTGCTGTTTGATGATGGTGACGCTGTCAGTGGGCTTGTCACTGACAATGGCAGTCTCTGTGGTGTGAATTGATTACAATTATTGACTGGCTTCATGCTGACGTGAAACTTGTGGATCCAGTTCTCTAAAGTTGTTGCTAAGTTGGCATGCCTAGGTTTTCTGAAATAGCTGGTGACATCAAATGAATATCAATCATGGATGGATCACAAATTGGCAAATGAAATTGGTCATTGGTGATGACGGAATATGGGTTTAGCAACTTCATTAAGTCTCTTTGAATGAAAGAAAATTAATAGTTTCAGGTGGGAAACAGCTGACAATTCACTTTTTTTGCACCATCTGCAAAAAATCATTTTCACCTGTATCTTTTTTTCCTTTTTTCAATTACTTTAAGCATTAAGCACCATGATAGAGTTTGCTGTAAAGTAGCAGTAACTTACAGAGGACATAACATTTGAAATAGTTTCCAATTATTGCTGAAATGCACTCGGAGATGGTCAGAACTCTGATATTGTGGGAAAGTCCTCCTCAAGAACTCAGCATCTTTACCAATGCTCGAGTTACACACGACAATGGTTTTCAGCACAGTCAGTTGCTGAAACGTTAACAATGAAAAATCCTTCTCTCATTACACAGACATATCCTACTTTTAAATCTAATTGAAGAATTACAGGAAGGACAAAGGAGGGAATGTATGTGCGGAGCCAGAAGACGTAGGTGAGGTCTTAAATGAATACTTTATATTGACATTCACCATTGAAGAGAAGGAATTGGTGGATGATCCCAGGAAATGGAGTGTCGAATTTCTAAGCCAAGTTGCTATTAAAAAGGAAGAGGTGTTGTGCGTCTTCAAAAGTACTAAGATAGATAAGTCCTTGGGTCCTGATGGCATCTATCCCAGAACATTGAGGGAGGCAAGACAGCAAAATGCCACAGCATTGACAGACATTTTTGTATTCTCTGTGGCCACGGGTGAAGTTGCAAAGAACCGCAAAATAAAGTTGTCCGATTGTTTGAAAAGGGTAACACGGATAATCCAGGAAACTACAGACCGGTCAGCCTCACGTCAGTGGTAGGGAAATTATTGGAAAAGATTCTCAGGGACAAGATCTATAAGCAGTTAGAAGCAAATGGACTGATTAGCGATAAACAGCATGGTTTTGTGTGGGGGAGGTTGTTCCTCACTAACTTGATCAAGTTTTTTGATGATTGATAAAAGGCATTGATGTTATCTATATGGACTTCAGTAAAGTCTTTCACAAGGTGCCTCATGGCAGCTAGTACAAAAGGTGAAGTCACATGGTATCGGGGTGAGCAGGCAAGATGGATACAGAACTGGCTTAGTCATAGGAGTCACAGCGTAGTGATGGAAGGATACTTTTTGGAATGGAGGGTTGTGACGAGAGGTGTTCCACAGGGATCAGTGCTAGGACCTCTGCTGTTTGTGATATAAATAAATGAATTGGAGGAAAATGTAGCTGGTCTAATAAGTAAGTTTGCAGATGATACCAAGATTGGTGGAGTTGCAGATGGTGAGAGGATTTTCAGAGGATACAGCAGGATATAGATCAGTTGGAGGCATGAGCAGAAAAATGGAAAATGGAGTTTAACCTGGACAAATGTAAGGTGATGCATTTTGGAAGGTCAAGTACAAGTGGAAATTATACAGTGAATGGCAGAGCCACTGATATGCAGAGGAATCTGGGTGTGTAGGTCCACAGATCACTGAACGTGGCAGCACAGGTAGATAAGGTAGTAAAAAAGGCCTATGGCACATTTGCCTTCATTGGAAGGGGCATTAAGTACAAGAATAGATAAGTTATACTGCAGCTTTATAAACATTTAGTTCAGCCACAGTTGGAATATTGTGTACAGTTCTGGTCACCACACTACCAGAAGGATGTAGATGCTGTGGCGAGGGTGCAGAAAAGGTTTACCAGGGTGTTGCCTGTTACAGGGCATTTTACCTATGAATAAAGATTGGATAGACTGGATTTGTTTTCACTGGAATGCAGGATGATGAGGGGCGACCTGATAGAAGTCTATAAGATTGTGAATGGCATGGATTGAGTGGAAAGAATAAAGCTTTTTTCCTTGGTGGAGGGGTCAACTACTCAGGGACACAGATACAAGGTGCGCGGGGTGGGGGATGAAATTTAAAAGAGATGTATGAGGCACATTTTTCACACAAAGGGTGGTAAGTGCTTGGAATGCGCTGCCAGAGGAGGTGGTGGAAGCAGACACAATAGCAGCATTCAAGAAGCACCTGGATGAATACATGAATAGGAAGGGAATAGAGGGATATGGATCTTGTAAGTGAAGGCAGTTTTAATATAGAAGGGCAAAGCATGTTGGCACAGTCTTGGAGGTCCGAAGGGCCTGTACCTGTTCTGTTTTGTTCTATATTCTTTTAAAATATTTATTTTAAAATACTTACTAGAGGAATTGCCTCAAGAATAACGTTCATGTCTCATGAAAATGTTGTCCCTTTAAATTGGGGCTTCAAACAGTTTCCTCTTCTGTATGTTTACCAATGAGATAAGTGTTGTTTGCAAGGTCTTCTTGCATGAGAGGCCAAATGGCTCCATTAGCATTCTGCAAAACATGCTTCATAAGGCTCCTGCTAAAAGTTGATGCAAAATTCAAGTGAAAAAGTAGGTGTGGCATGTTTTCAGCAAGGAATCACTTGTATAATTCACTGAAAAGATTGTAGGGCAGGCATCTTGTCAAAACAAGTCCAATGGCGGCAAATTTTCACCTTCACCATTGACTTCCATGGAAATGAAATTCAAAGTCAGGTTGGTGCACTTTGGGCAGGTTCCATAGTTCACCTCTCAAACAAATAAAGTTGATATCAACTCTAAGTTTGTCTGCCAATGCAATAACAAACAAATGTATTCAAAGGGAATGTTAGGTATACAACGGTGTTCTTTACTCAACACCCTCATTTTCACATTGGTGATCATGTAAGTGCAGATAACCTGATGTATTCACATAGAAATTGTAATTTTACAACAGTGGAAGTACCTAGACATGCACTATATCTTCAGCAACTGTAAATTTATCAACACACAGTTAATAATCATTTGGTTGGAAATGCAACAAAAACAAATTGACTGAACAAATAAAAAGCAACATTGCCACAATTTAACAGCAAAAGTCAGTCCAGTTGTTCCACATCTTTACATTGTGGTACACATAAAAACAGTATCCTGTTTAATGAAGGTGCTCTGTCATTCCTGTGTTCCTGAATGCAATTTTCTCCAGGTTATTAGATATGAAGAATTTTATGAACAGAACACCTGTTGTTTGTTACTGAGGTTCTTCTGCTGGTTTGGAAACAATGATAGATATTGTTTTTGCTTTTAGAAAGAAAAATGTTCATTTTCAAGGTCCTCTAAGGACTTCTTGTCACATCACTGCTGGACTGAAATTTCATCTGACATCAGCCAAAAAGACAGGAAGGAAAATCATTGAGACTGATTGTTATCACCTTCGGTGGAGTCTCTGTTGTGTATACAACTGAATCTTAAGTTCTCCAATGATCCTCACTTGGTATTCGGTATTTATTTTATTTGACTTTTTTAAAAAATAAAGGCAACGTATTTAGTTTTCTTCTGATGGTGTTGACATTGTGCAATCATGGATTGCAAGGGTATGATTGCACTGGTCCAGTGACTTTGCTGAAAAAGCATTTATTGCTTATGCCTTGTTGAGATGTGATGGTGAGTATCATTGAATCCAAATCCTAGACCTGCCTACATATCATCACTGCAGATGTACTTTCAGCCTTTGGCTGCTCCTACGGTGGATGGTGATGTTCCTGTAAATCTGTTATGCTTTGTTCAAGGAAATAATAGATTTGGAAAGAGCTGTGGAAGAGTCAATACCATGTTGCTGCAGTGCATATTGCAGATGTACACTGCAGCCAGATGTGCCAGTTATTGGGAGGGTTTATGTATCAGGTGGTGGATGGACACCAAACAAAATGGGCAGCACAGTGGCTCGGTGGTTAGCACTGCTGCCTCATACCGCCAGGGACCTGGGCTCGATTCCAGCCTTGGGTGACTATCTGTGTGGAATTTTCACACTCTCAATGTGTCTGTTTGAACTTCCTGCCGGTACTCTGGTTTCCTTCCACAGTCCAAAGATGTGCAGAGTAGGTGGATTGGCCACACTAAATTGCCCATACTGTCCTGGGATGTGCAAGTGAAGTGGATTAGCCAACAGGAAATGGGAAATGCAGGGTTACAGGGGATAGGGTTGGTGGGGGGGAGAGGCTGGGTTGGGTCTGGGTGGGATGTTCAGAGGGTTTGTGAGAATTTGATGGGCCCAATAACCCCTTCCACTTGTAGGGACCCTATGAATTAGACTGCATTATTTTGGATGCTGTAAATTTTCAGGAGTGATATTTGAATTGCAATCAGTCAGATAATGGAAAGTATTCTATCATTTTCCTAAATTGTGCCTTGCAGCTGGGATACAGGATTAGGGAGTCAAAATAGGAGTCACTCAACATAGAATACGCAGCTTCTGTCCTGGTCTTGTAGCCATTGTACTTTTGGTCTATTCAAGCCTTTTGTCAATGTTGACCTCAGAATATTGATGGTCAGGGATTTGATGATCATAATGGAACGGGATATCAAAGGAAATGTTTAGGTACTCTACTGTTATAAAAGGTCATTGTTAGGCACTTCTGTAGCACAAACGTTATTTGGTGCTTAACAGCCCAAACCATTTTTTCTTAACTTGTCCCTCGGATGTGAGTGCTGTTGGCAAATCCAGCATTTTTTTGTGAATTCCTGAATGTTGCCCAGGTATTGCTGCATGCAGCTGCAGATTATTTCATAAGTCGATTTGTTGCAAATGAAACTGAACTTAGTGCACTCATCAGCAATTATTCATACCTTACAATGGAGGACAGGTCATGCAGCTAAAAACAGTCAGAGTTAGGACATTACCTGTGGGATTCTTGTGCTGATGTCCCTGCAGCTGAATGAGCCTAAAATAAACACAACCATCTTTCTGTGAGCTAGATTTAACTCCAGTCATTGAAGAATTCTCCCACTGACTTCAAGTTTGGTCAGGCTCCTTAGTGCTTAATCAAATACTGTCATGATGTAAATGGAAGTCACTTTCATTTCAACAGCGAAACAGAAATTGCTGGCAAAATTCAGCAGGTCTGGCAGCTTTTGTGGAGAGTTAATGTTTCGGCTCCAGTGTCCCTTCTTCAGACGGTTCACACTCTGACCCGTCAAAGGTTCTGAAGAAGGGATATTGGACCCAAAATGTTAACTCTGATTTCTCTCCACGATGCTGCCAGGCCTGCTGAGTTATTCTAGCAATTTCTGTTTCCATTTCTGATTTCCAGCAGCTGCAATTCTTTTGCTCTTTCACTTTAATTTCATCGAGGTAGTTCAGCTCCTTTGTCTAATGTTGGACAAGACCTGTAATGAAATTGACGAGTAGCCTTTCTAGAATCCAAACTAAGTATTGGTGTGCAGTCTATTCGTGTGTAAGTGTCGCTTGATATCATTGTTGATGACTCCTACCGTCACTGTTCTGATCATTGATAATTGGCTTAGCCAAAACAAATTTGTTCTGCTTTTTGAGAACAGAATGCATTTGGCAATTTTCCACTTCTTCAGTTCTGGCTGCAGCGTTCTAGCCGCACTTAGGTAGTTTGGCTAGAGGTGAGGCTAGTTCTGCTGAAATGTTGTTCCTACCTATTGTCTTAGCTGTATCCATTGCAAGCAAGGGAATTAAATAAACAAAGCACTGTGTTTTCATATATCACAACTATATTTTCTTTACAAATATGAAGCACTTTTTTATCTAAATATTTTACCACATTGATGAGAATCATATGTTATAACTTCATAATACAACAACAAAGGGGCTCCTAAGGAAGACCTCACTGATGCCTATGGTATGAATATGAATATATGGCTGTCAGATTTCAGTGGAACTTATGCTCAAATAATAAATCAAACATCAACAGTATAAAGCTAACACTCAAATACATCAATAGCAATATCTGTTCTATCCATCCATCTAATTTTAATGGCTAAATATTGCTACACAATAACAATGTGAGACTGATAATGAACATTCCTGGTGTGAAACATTGCCTGAAGGGAAGTGCATTGTTTGATAGCCTGCTGTCACTACTTCTTTAGGACAAGAATGCCATGACACAAGACATTTTACCCTGCTGTTTTCAACAACAAATCTTTTTGAAACATTAAACAGCATCACTGGTGTACCTTGACTAACCCTCCACTTTTGTCCCAAAGTTTATTTTGTTGAAAACTGTTAAATGCTGCTGAATATAAAATTCATCAGAATATCTGTCTTTCACAATATTAGGTGTACATAACGCTTTCACAATTTTGTAATACAACTTTGTCATTACAACAAGACGCTAGACTGAAAGCAGGATACAATTTATCATATACTGTTGTCTTATATCTATTTTTGTCAGTATCATTATTTCCAATCATCTTCACTGAAGTTACATGGAGGAGCAGTCACCATGTTGCAGTAGGTTTATTTGCATTATAATGAAGACACCTGCCTTTGGAGAAAGCAAAGTAATAGGATAAGTTTTCCAATAGTGACATGGTCCCTTTCAGTCCATGTCCTAACACTGAAAACTGTGCTGCTGTAAGTAACCAACTGTTCAACTGCCATAGAAACAGCTTCCATGAGGCTTAAAGCATCATAAATGTATTTAACCAACAGGAGACCACCACAGAAGCAATATACATACGAGCAGGAACAGAATACAATAAAGAAGCAAAGACAGACAGACAGACATGCAAGCCAAATTTTACCGGAAATGTGGGTCAAAAAGGTGCCTCTGTCCTCAAGATTAGAGAAAAAAACCATCGTGCATTTTTTTAAAAAGCAGGAATGCAACTTCCTTATTAAAATTATTTGATTTATCCAAAATCTGGATACCTGTGAACAAACCAGAACAGCTACAGTGTAGAGCTGGATGAACACAGCCGGCCAAGCAGCATCATAGGAGCAGGAAAGCTTGACGTTTCGGGCCTAGACCCTTCATCAGAAATGGGGGAGGGGAAGAGGGTTCTGAAATAAATAGGGAGAGAGGGGGAGACGGATAGAAGATGGATAGAGGAAACGTCAAGCTTTCCTGCTCCTATGATGCTGCTTGGCCTGCTGTGTTTATCCAGCTCCATACCTTGTTATCTCGGATTCTCCAGCATCTGCAGTACCTATTATCCCAGCTACAGTGTAGAGTGATTTACAGTGAATCAGAGTAAGGAACTACCTGCAAGTTCACAGATCAATTTTTGCCCATTTGGAGGATGGCTTACCCTGTATCTCTTATTATGCTAATCTCCAGGTTACTGACTGAACTAGGAAGGCAGGGTCCAGTGAACAACAGAAAAATTAGCTCCTCACAACCCAAACAGTCAATGAGATTACTCCTGATTTGTGACCCTACTCAATAGGCCTGTCTTTGGTCCATGGTTCTTAGTGTCTTTAGTTAACAAGCATCTGTCAATCTTTTAATCAAAATTAACAATAAACTGATTACCATGTCATTCGTGAAAGAGAGTTCCAAAATTCTACCACCTTTGAGCATAGAAGTTGTTCTAATTTCACTTTACAAATTATAGTCTTTGTGACTCTGATTAAATTAAATTTTCCTTCTTTGGTCTCTGCAATGTGTCTGCAGACTTTGCCACACTGGTTGATCATATTATGCTCCCTCAATGTCTCTCCACAATGTGACTGCACTTCCCTAGTTCCATTTTTGAGTATTGGATCATAATCAGAGAATCACTTGAAATTGCTTGTCTTCTTGCTCCTGCAAATATGACCTGTGGTGTCCTCTAAGGATCAACTTTTAGCCCCCAGCTATTTTCAACTTACATGCTGCCTGTTGGTGACAAACCTTGAAGACATGACATTAGGTTATACATGTACACTGACAACACCCAGCTCAATCTCACCAACAGATCTTGCCACTCCTCCGCAGTTGCTAAATTAGCAGTCTATTTATCTGACATCTTGGATTAGGTGAATAGAAATTTGCTCCAAATAAAACATAGTTGTTAGACAATGCCTTCCCATCCCAGGGTCCCCAGCCAGCAGAAATAATTTAACAATTAAATTTCCATTTATGATTTGAAAATATTGGTCAAATCATTAGTTAGTCTTCTCACCTAACTTTGTGTTGTCACAAAACTTGGAAATATTACATTTTGTTCCCCCATCCAAATCATTGACATATATTGGGATTAGCTGGAGGCCAAGCACTGAACCCTGTGGAGGCCCATTTGTCACCACATTTCACTCCAAAGAAACGATTTACTTTTATTCTGTTTCCTGTCTGTTCACCAATGCCAGTATAATACTGCCAATCCCATGCACTTTGATTTAGCGTGCCAACCTCTTGCGTGGGACTTATCAAAAGTTTTCTGAAAATCCAAATACACAACATTCACTGGATCTCCCTCATCTATTCCACTAGTTATTTCATTAAAAACTTCAGTGAGTTTCTCAAACATGGTTTCTCTTTCATACATTCATGCTGACTTTGTGTAATCCTGTGTCCTGTCATCACATCCTTTTACAATAGACGCTAACATTTTCTCTACTACTAATGTGAGGCCAACTGGTCTATAATTCCCATTTTCTCCATCCATGCTTTCTTAAAGAGGGGAGGTACACTTGTCACTCTTCAATCTTCTGGGATTATTCCAGAATCTACAGAATTTTTGAAAATGACAACTCACACATCCACACGCCACCTCCGTTATTATCCTCAGATGTTCATGATCAGGTCCTGGATATTTATCAACCCCTTCATTTCCCCATTATATTTAGTTCAGTCCCATTAATTTTTCTGCAACTGTGCTTTTTGGTTGTGTCTGCAAACAAAACATTATCATTGTGTATATTCATACCCCTTCCAGTGCAGCAGTTACAACCCACTGTGTCAGCCTGCCATAAATCACATTGAGCTATTCCCAGAGACATATCAAATGTGAATGTTTGTAGTAAAGCGTACACAGCACCCCAATTTACCTGACTTCCAGAAAAATGTTGATAGAAAACACATACCAGGTTTTTGGATTGCATAAGAATTATTTATTTCAATAAATTAGATTATAGCTCCAGGCAAACTATTGTCATATAACCCTACTAACTAAAGCTCTAATTTTCTTTTAAACACCCACTTCCACAGGCACACAGATACAAAAAGACAAACAAATAGGGCAAATCACCATCATTGGTGGTCCCTCACAGACGAGGATGGCTCTCTTCTACGCTCAGAGTGAGTCTGTAGTTGGGTGTACGGACTGATACAGCTACCGCAGGCTCTGTTACACATGGAGCAGATGGTGGACATGGGAAGGGGTGGGTGGAGTGTTGGGGTGGCAGCACACTCCTTTCGCTGGCTTTGCCTGGCATTCATTTTTTCCGGATGGTAAGTCTCGAGGTGCTCAACGCCTTTCCGCATGACCCTGGGCCAGTGATTCCCTGGTGTTTGTAGGAATGCCACACTTCGTCAGTGAGGCCTTGAAGGTATCACTGAAATGCTTCCTCCGTCCAACTGGGGCACCCCTGCCGTTTTGAAGCTGGGAGTAGAGCAGCTGCTCGCTGAGTCTCGTGTTGGTCTTACGGACGGTGTGCCCTGGTCCAAAGTACCGATCAAGGGTGGTCAGTGCCTCAGCGCTGGGAATGTTGGCCTGGTCGAGGATGCTGGTTTTGGTGTGTCTTTCCTTCCAGCGGATTCACAGGATCTTGCACAGGCAGCATTGGTGGTACTGCTCTCGTGCTTGAAGGTGTCTGCTGTAGACAGTCCATGTCTCAGAGCCATACAGGAGGGTGGAGACCACCACGACTCTGTAAGCCATGATCTTGGTGTCGGATCCGACCTTGTTATTCTCAAACACCTTTTTCCTCAGGTGACTGAAGGCTGCGCTAACGTACTAGAGGCGATGCTGGATCTCTTCATCAATAGCTCCTTCAAACACAGGACACTTCCGAGGTAGTGGAAGCAGTAAATGTTTTTTTAAAGCGTCCCTGTAGACCTGGATGATCGGGGGTTTGCTCCACAATGTCGGGCCAGTTTGGTGGAGGACCTTTGTCTTGCGGATGCTCAGGGTGAGTTCCATGCTATCACATGCCTCCCTAAAGGGGCTGAATATGGTCTGGAATACATCCTCGGAAACTGCACATACATGAGCATCATCGGAGTGCTGCAGCTCTGTGACACTGGTTGGGGTGCCTTTGGTTTTGGCTTGAAAGCAGCAGAGGTTGAATAATTTCCCACAGGTTCTGTAAGTTAGCTCCACTCCAGCTTGTCGGTGGGGAGGTAAAGCATTGCAGCGAGGTGATTCGATAACAGAATTGGGGTGACGATGCTGCCATGATTGATACCGGTCTGAAAGGGGAATGGGCTGGTGATGGAGTCATTTGTCATTACCGCAAGGTCCATACCATTGTGGAGCAGGCAAAGGATGGTGACAAACTTCATAGTGCAATCAAAGTTGAGAAGGACACTCCATAATGCTTCCCAATTGACAGTGTCAAAGGCCTTTGAAAGGTCAAAGAAGGCCACGTACAGTGGTAGGTTCTTGTCTCTGCATTTCTCCTGCACCTGACACATAGTGAAAATCATGTATGTTGTGCCCCTCAGTGGTGAAAACCACACTGCGACTCAAAGAAGAGTTCCTCAACCACAGGGAGGAGACAGTTGAGGAGGACCTTGGTGATGATAGTGCCAATGGTTGACAGCAGGGAGACTCCCCTGTAGGTATCGCAGTCCAACTTGTTCACTTTTTTGGAAAATACTCACGACAGTCGCATCTCAGAGCTCTCCAGGATGGTCTCCTCCTTCCAGCTAGGGTAGATAAGGCCACGTTGCTGCAGCAGGAGCTCTTTGTCCCCGCACTTCAATGCCTCAGTGGGGATACCATCTGTTCCAGCAGCCTTGTCATTTTCAAGCTAGTAGATAGCCTTCTGTACTTTGTGCAAGACTGGGGTGTTGCTGCGCTCATGGCGTGTGGTATCCTGCAGGATGCATTCAAGAATGCTCAGATCAACAACACAGCCCTCATTGCAGAGGTCTGTGAAGTGCTCCTGCAGTGTTTTTTGACAGCTTCTTTATCTTTGATAAGAGTCACTCTGTCCTTGGCCAGCAGTAGTTGGGGCCTTGGGTGTTTGGTCTCTATGTGGTTTTGACAGCACAGCAGAAACAGTTGTCAGCCATTCATTGGTAATTATGAGATTGTTGGTGAAGGTATAAAACAGGAAAATCAGCTCAGTTACTTTGCTTCCCAGTACTAATGTTGAGATAATCCTCCTTTGGCTTGCCAGACTGCTTGTTGTGCAGATGCATTTCTCTGGTTCCTTGTGCTGGTTTGTAACAAACACAGAGTAACTCCTTCAATTTGAAAATGTCTCTGATTTATCAAATCAAAACTCACAGCAAGAAACATAACTGTTTTTCTTTGGGTTTAAACTGAGTTTTTGACTGATGACTTCTGGGTTGGGTGGAGATCTGCATGCTTCTTTGCCCCTCCTTTCTCTTTCACCTGTCATATTTTTCAGGTTTCCTTTGTTTAGATTTGGGACTTTTCAGATTGGAATACTTTACTTCATATCGCAATGATGATGTCTATCATTTTACGGTCACCTTTTCTTAAAGGACCCCTCACAACATGTGAAGCAGTATTTTCCTTATACCGTACTTCTTTCAATCTACTGCTTTGCAGAACATCTCTGCTCTGTTCTGAGGAATAACCATAACCTTCAATTTTGCTTGCCATTTCAATAAACCACCTTGCTAACATTTCCTTCTTGGAAGGGAGAAGGAGGTGTTTCACTTATACATGATTCTTAAAGACCTCTATAAGTGCAGTTGTCTTCATTGAGAAGCAATTTTTATCACCCAGGTTTCTGAAGCATGCTGTGAAGGTTTTATAAATTGGAGAACACCTAAACCTACAAGAGTTTTAAGGAGCAGTCAGGAACCTCTTTGGAATGCTCAGGTACTGTTTTAGGATTTTTAAGAGTAGATATTAATATGCATAACAGGTGGATAACACTTGTGCAAGATGGAATCTCATCCACCGTCTTTTGCTTTTAAATTTTGAAGAAAATCAGTTTGTTTGTTTCTCAGGTGAAGAACAAAATCAATGCTTGCAAACTCAAAATCCTGTTTGTTGACATTAGTATGAGTTCTATCATTATACAGTCAGTACTGTCTAAGTATTTCCACAACCTATCATTATGACAGTGGGGTGGGGGCTGTAATTTCACAGTTCGACTGAAAGCTCCAGGTGTTTATAAATCGATTACTTGTCTTTGATGTAGGCTACAAATGTTTGTTTTTATAAGAATTTAAGTACTTGAAGGAATTGAAACATATTGACTGAATGTTAATCAGTGAGATTTTTAAAATAGTCGAAATAGAATTTCTTTAAAGGAACACATGCATATAATTTTGTCTCATCATTGCTCCTGAGATCTACCTTTAGTGGATTCTGAGTTGATTGGTATGATGGGTGTAAAGGCAAAAGCAGATGGGTGGTATAAGTTACCACAAACTTGGCAAAGGCGCTACTGAAATGTTTGAGGGTCACTGGTTGGCATGTGTTAGCACTAAGTTAGCAATAGGATAATGAGGGGCCTTGGGGATTGGTTGGCATGCAGTATACAAAGGCCCACGCGGGAATGAACTAGAATTTGAGGTGGCTAGTCTTAGCAAAGCTGGGGCATGGGGAGTGTGTTTAGGATGAGGGGTGAGGGCTAGCAAGCCTCACGGTTTTTATTATAACTAGGCCAAAGTACCAGATCACTAAGGTAGGCCTTTCAGCCAGGCAACAGCAGCACTTGACAACTCCAATGACTGCTTTTGAATTGTTTTTGGGGGTGATGGACTCAACATCAGTTAAACCTTGACCTCTGAACCAAAACCTGACTATTCGGGCAAATTTTCTCCCAAGTTGGGTTAGTGGAGTTTGGAATTTTCCCAACACTGTACATTAATATCAACTCTGTAACACTAATATTGTCAAATTCTCTTGGAATAGAACAGTAGTATTTTATAATTGACTGCGCCATGTCTTATGAGTGCATTCAGAATTGTTTGTGCTATGCTGAAATCATTTTGTACTGCATTTTCAGAAGTTTGGCATTGAGATATGATATTGAGATATGAGATACATTCATAAACATTGCTGGAAAGGTTTATCAAACTGTCTAGGGTGGTGACAACATTTATTTCTGTGATCCTTAAATCAAAACTATAATGGTCACGAAGACTCAATACAGCTGACATCATTTTGGTGTTTGTCCTCTTTACCTATATTCTGTAATTATGTGATGAAAGGCATTTTAAAAATGTAATTATATTCTAAGTTCTTCATTATTTCAATAGTTTTCTCTGAGTTAGAGGACAGTCAGACCACATGTGAAGGGTCTAGGCCCGAAACGTCAAGCTTTCCTGCTCCTATGGTGCTCCTTGGCCTGCTGTGTTCATCCAGCTCCACAACTCGTTATCTCGGATTCTCCAGCATCTGCAGTACCTATTATCACATGTGGAAGCTGACCTACTACAATGTAATGGTTTTCTGTAATCGGTTTATCTGACTGTAATGTTTATCCTTCTAACTATGTGCTATTTCTAACTCATACTATGATTCATTATAAGGTAATGCAACATGTTTTCTTCTTTATTCCTCTTTTTATATCTAAGATTTGTATCGAGGTACTTTGTAACTATTATGGCACCATGAGAGGTGACATTATAAACTTTTCACTGCACTCCTGTAATTCTGTACTTGAGTACACGTGACAATAAAACCTAATTCATTTATTCATTCATTCAATTAGTTTGCGGCCTCTTCTGTTGCTGGAAAAAATTGTAGAATTCCTTAACATTATGGTTTAACATGAAAGATAATTGTATTCTTCATGACTTCATTAACTTTTAGAACAGGACAGCAAACTTCATGCACTATCAACTGTAAACTGTAAAGGATAAAAACAGAATATCCACTCACAGTTATGGCATGTTGCTCCAGAATATCCTGTTCCCTCACAGTTACACGTAAAGGTGTCCCAGGTTTGTGTGCATCTTCCTCCATGCTCACAGTGATTTGGTAAGCACCTGTCAGAATAGAATGCAGAAATGTTTCTGGTTCTGGTTTAAATGCAGACTTAACTCTAAGGGCTGTGCTACACATTCTATATAGGCACAATCTGGGTGTCAAATATTATGTTAACTATTACATTATTTCTTTATTTTTCAACTTATTCTATGAAGCTCATGCTAAACTGTTTAAACTTTGTTTCTTTTATGACTTTGTACCTAAGATTTTGTACCTAGGTACCTTTATACTTAAGATGGGTCCATGTGTGGTGACATTATACACTTTTCACAGTACTCCTATACTTGAGTACACATGACAGTAAAATCTAAATCTAAATCATCAAGATATCAATTAACTTTTCCACAGCAATTAATCTTTGTTGCAGTATGAATTGAGACTATTTATCAATTTAATGAAGACAAATTGACTATTTAGTAAGATAGAAAATGACAAAACTAAAATAAAATGAGATATCTGAAACAATAAATATGATACAAATGCTTTGCATACTAATACATTCTGTTAACATATTAAGTTACAAATAACTTTTTGTCTTTGAAAATTATAACAGCAAACTATTTTGCAGAGTGCTAACATACATTGACACAAAATATTATCAGTCTGCAATAAAGACATCAAAATATTAAACATTGAAATATTGGTGATTACAATAAAATAAAATTGACACCTGTTATTTTCTTCTTTCAGCACATCTACATCACAAATACAACTCATTCCATAAGTCAAATCTTAAAATGCATGTTTCACTGCTTCGTTTTCATTCTCCAAATTTACCATGTACTCTCATAACAAACCGTAGCATCAATACTTTGAAATTCTTTCAAAGATGCTCAGGCCACTTTTTACTCATTTCCTACATATATGACAGTCATAATTCAGAAATCTTACAAATAAATTAGATAATGAGATATGAAATATCAACATTATATAACTTCTATAAGAGTTTTCAAAATACCTCTTGGTAACACAGCAAAGAAAAAACATTCAACAAAGTTAGGGGACATTTTTCTTTTAAACCCTGATGCTGGTTCACTTATTTCAAATTGGTTAACATTTTACTGGGCAAATGTCAAAAGCACTGGTTGGGTATATGAGTCCACTGACTCAGTGAGAAGCTAATTGGCTGAATCTTACTTTTTTTTTCTTGGTTAAGTCCGAGATGTGTTGAGATTTTTGAGAATTTTTTTCCCACGAGGCCTCACAAATTCTCTTGCACACCAAGCACAGTGCATTAATTACCTACCCTGTCACATAGCATCTCTCAAAACTAGTTCAGGTCCTATCTTACACGCTCACAAAACAATTTGTTGCTCGGAAGATGTGGACCAAAGGTCTGGCATTGCTAATGTCCATGCCATCTTTAAAAGGCTGCTGTGCATTTGCACAAGCACGTTCCCTCATTGTCGGACAGAATCTGAATGTGGTAGAGAAAGGAAAGGTGACACTTCAATTCTCAGACAGAAACCCAGAGGTCTTTCTGGATGGAATGTTGCACAGGACTTTGCAGGTGGGTCAGCTGGGTCAGTTGTGCCTCAATGTACAGAGGAACAGCCAGACCGACTTTCTCTGTTCCTTCAGCTAACTGCCACACACTGTTGCCTGCTGCCTCAGATTTACTGTCCCCACCTCTGATCAAGCCTGATGGTCTGCTGCACTCAGTATTGCCTGCAACATCTTCAATCATTCACTTTCACACTGCACCCCCCACAACCCCTTTTCCCTCTCCTCCCTCCAACAAGAACATTTCAGAGTTTGGGATACTCTGTGGCAAGTAACTCTCATCCTGACAACCGAGTGCCTGCCTACTATTGAGAAGGCACAAGGCAGGAGTATGATGGATTACTCTTACTTGCCTGAAGGCTGCTCTAACAGCAGTCAAGAAGCATGTCACCATGCAGAACAAAGCACTCTACTTCATATACATTCACTCCACTGTGTTAAAAACATATTCCTTTCTCCCATAGGTACACATGGCAGCAACATGCACCATCTCCAAGATAAATTTCAGCAACTCACCAAAGGTGTTTCAACAGCACTTTCAAATCGTGACCTCATTAAGACAGAGAATATAAGGGCAGCACATGTACAGCAAATGCTACTACCTGCAAATTCACCTTCAAGATGCACACTGTCCTGGCTTTGATTACAATCCCCTTATCGTCACTGGCTGAAAATTAAGGAGCCTTCTCTTTAACAGCACTGTGGGTGTATTAACATGACATGAACTACAATGGTTCAAGAAAGTGGCTCCAAATATGGTTTTTAACTCATTGTATGAGCAACAAATGCTGACTTTGACATTGTAGCTTACATCCCTTAAATGAAAGAAAAGAAGATTTAGTAGATGTGTTTATAATTATGAGAAGATTTGGTAAATTTAATAGGAAAGACAATTTCCTCTATTTGAAAATTCACTGCAAAAATATGAAATGGCCATAGCGAGTGAGGACAGGGGTTAGGATATATTTTTTAATGAAAATAACTGGCAGGTACTCCACAGGATTAACTGAGGCAGAGACAAATGTACTTTTCCAGGGACAAGTGGACAACACTTTGATATTGGATGCAATCGGCAAGGCACCAGGAACATTTTTCATATGTGCACTCAACTCTCTCTGTCTCAGCTGGTGAATGCATGGTTTCCCCCACTATTGATTTCATTACTGTGCACCCAACAGCTACTGAATTATGTCTATACAAGTGCTGATACTGCCTGTTCAGCTGTGACCTCCATTGTATCAGCTGTTTCACCTCGGCCTCTCATTGCCTTCAGTTCAGGGATCTGTCCTGTCCACTGATGACTGGCTTCGTTCATTGCCTTGAGCCGTCACTATATCTCTCCTGAGCCCTTTCCACCGCTCCAGCATAGAAGACAAGTTCCTCCCTCATCTCTCCTTCAGAAATGTCTTTTCCCTCAGCATTACACTTTATTAACTTTCTCTGAGACACATCCCATCAGTTACAATATCTAGTCTTTTGACACTTTGACATCTGAAATGTTAATATGGCACGTACATTATTGCTTGAAGCCATTCAAAGCATTGACTCATTCTTGCTAGGTTTTTGCAATCGTTGATATCTGAGTCATCACTGACTGTGACAACATTGGCAGTACAAGGATGGGGAGTGCACCCTCTGTGGTTGTCATGTCAACAAACTAGGTTCAGCTTTTGGGTAAGTACTAGAAACTGAATAGGACAACACTGTCAAGTGAGAATGGGACATTAATCTTAAATTTGGAGTATCTCAGCAAAGAGCTGAACCAAACTCAGCTGGGTGGCTTTTACCTACATTTTAACTTGCCAGAGTTCTGACTGACATACTCGTTCTATTTTGTTATTTTGCAAGGCACTTAGAAGCATGGTATTTGTGATGTACATTTGGTGATAATTAAATTTGAATGACACAAAATGGCCACAAAATAAGTCTCCTTTGGTGATGTGATAAAAGTAAATTTTTTGTCGAATATTTTGATTATTCATAGGAAAAGCAGAAACTTTAAGAAAAAAAATAGTAATGACAATTTCAAAGCCACCAAAATATTGTTCTGAAACATCAACAGCATGGAGAACCCTGTAACATGCAACATTACTGCATTTAATGATTTGAAACACATCTAATTCAGTCACTTATTTTAATGCTGAATATTTAAATTATTGCAGATCATCTATACACAAAGCCATTATGAACCTGTTAACTGCATTTCCCTCTGACTTCTAATGTTTGTGATTAAATCCCAGAATAAATTGCAGTGGTTGTACAATTTCTCTAGGATGTCCCATTTGAACTTGCAATGTTTGACTTTTGGAATTTTATTACAGTTATGATCAATCACTTAACATATTCATAAGTGGCTGTCATTGTACTTTTAACAAAGGAGGATAAGTTGATTACACACAAAAAAGAATGCTATATATGTGAAAAATTGGGAAGATTTTGCCACAAAAAAAGAGAAACTTCAATCCTTTCATCCTCAGCAATTTTATAGACACTCAAACCCAGTGAAGTATCACACCTATCTCCACTTAAAAATTTCTTACTGAACTGACAGGTTTCCAAATATTTTCTTTCAGTGGTTTCCTGCGCATTCAACCAATGTGATTCTCTTTATTACAGTCTCTCCCTGAGACACAACTATCCAGGCTAACTCATTTGGCTGACTGTTATGGTTTGTTGGTTAAGTGCAAAAGCATAGCCACATTAATTGACCATTTCAATCCTTATGGTATCATGTTCTATTTCCACCCCATTTTGCCATGCGCTATCCTTGCAGCGACTGCCCACTCAGTGGAGATCTTGGAATTGACTAGCATCTTGGTGCCCATACCATCTTTAAAAGGTCATCATATGTCTAGACAAATACGGTTAGTCTGGAGCTACCTTGCATGATTCCTGGCATTTGACCCAGACATGGAAGAGGGAAAACAGACATCCCACTTTGTGGGCATGGCCTTGGAGTTCCTGTTGCATGGGGTGGTGCACCTGCTGGATCTCCTCTTCCCCCAGGATCAACAGTGGGGCAATGACACAAGACTATGCCAGTCCAGGTCAGAGCCGTTTTAGACATCTGGAGGAATGACTAGCATTGTAGGTACAAGATCAATGCCCTTCTTTTCTCTGCCAGCGTAAGTGCCACCACATTCTCTCCAATAACTCAATATGCCATGGCAATAGCATTACAATGATAGCTGCCAATGCAGTCTTGAAATACAAAAGCATCCTGTCAGATTATTAGAGATGTGCTATAAGGGTTCATAGAGCTGGCGCATGTCCGACGCCAATTTCTGTGGACATGGGTGCATGTGGCCAGTGCTAATGGAGCCTTGCCCAAGATGTTGGTACTTGATGCCCAATATGGAAGTGTTTTGGAGTAAACATCGAATTAAAATGCCAAGAACCAAGTTTTGGTTTCCACTTCGAGTTTCCCGACAACTAGTTTTAAATTGTGAGTGTGTCAAGATCGCAACCTGTGCCAAGTTGAGCTGTTAACAAGGAATTCCACATGGAATAATGAGCGTTCATTGGGAACTTGCTGCTGCCTAGCAAGAATCTTGCCACACCACTTCAGAAAAGAATACAAGGTGTGGCTAGTTGATCTCAACATCAAGATGGGCCTCATCAAACATCACACCCAATTCTGGCTCAAATCTCAAATGATTACATCTCTCATTTCTTATCATTTAGGATGAAATGTATTCCTTAAGATGCAATCTGTGTACTTCATTTTCCAAGTTTATAATTTCTGTAAATCATTACTATAATATTCATGTTTATTTTGGAAAGAACATTCAAGTGGACACTTTACAAATGACAGATGGGTGCATAATAAAAGCATTTCCATTTCCTAATGAGTTGTAAGCAACTACTTGACATTTAAAAAATGAGGTAGTGAATTTGGATTCAATTTAAACATCTGATACATTTGTACTTAGCAAGAATTTAAAAGTAAAACAATATAAAACTCTTTAGGAGCTGCATTTAAAAAATCTAAACATCTCTATTAATCTTGGATTTAGTGGTATTTGATACAAACTTTGCTGCCATTCACAAGGAATTCTAGAATTCATGTCTAAGTATCTTTTTTCTTCCATCATAATCTATATATGATGAACAGAAATCAAAAGCAAAGTATGTCATGTGCTACGTATTAAATTTAATTAAATGCCATAAATAACATTTCAGGAGAATCTATTGATAACTGCAAAACAAATGGCACACAAATTCGGTTGCATAAATGTGAGCCTGAGTGCTAAATTGTAATCTCTACTGTAATATTTATTCATAATTTAATTATTTTGAATCGTGCTGTTTTCTGAATGTATTCAACAATATTTGATTCTTAACACAACCTTCATGGCACAAAAAATAATTTGTCCTAAGCCACATAAGCACAGCCAGAATTGTACGAAGTATCATTGGAGTCTTATATGTTACACTGGATGTTTTGCATGAGATGCTGACAATATGATATTCTCAGTGACAAGTAATGATAGATGATTCAACTTTAGCTGCAATGCTAGCATTCTCTAAATGAATTTATGCTTCAAAAAGTAAGCTGAACTAAATTGGAAAGTAACTGGGATATCTATCTCATTCAGGGACGAGGGGAGAGCAGCACACACAGTTCTTTTTTGCATTAATTAAAGATGGTGTGGTGAATTCCTATTTTTTCTGTTGCATTCAGTTTGTACTCCAAGCCAGCATTCTGTGACAATGACATTTAAAGGATAGATAGTTCTACATTTGACTGTTTTAAACTCAGTTAAATTCAATTCTGCTGAGCAATAGGATTGGGATTTGTTGTAAGATTCTTAAAAAGTCACTCAAAATAGGTCACGAGTCACTGGAAAGCAGTTGCAAGGTCACAGTTACTTGCAGAAAGAGGCAGACACAGACAGGAGGAGAGAGAGAGAGAGAGTGTGTCTGTGTGTGTGTGTGTGTAAGTAAGAGAGAGAATCAGACTCCATGTTACGCAGGGCTGCATTTAGCTGTGCTGCTAAAGGCAACTGAACTACATGGGATCGATTTAATTGAGGTTCAAAGAAGTCCTAGAGCAGTTGAAAACCTCTGTCTAAAAAGAGCTCAGGCAATGCCTCGGATCTGTGAAGGGCCTGACAGAATCCAGTGTATAATTAATAGGCCAATACAGCACAGAACGAGATATTAATCTGATGTAATTAGCAAAATTCGAGATCAGAGCAAAACCCTGCAGCAACTCTGGTGCAAACCATCAGTGAAGACTTGGTGTTAAGCCTGTGGCTGAGTGCTGGAGTGCAGTTTCTGGGGTGTAGACCCAGAAAGGGAGAGTATTTCACAAGAATAGGTACAGTCTTTGAGGCACACTGTGATGGACCAGCACATAAGATGGAGTTTCATGTCTAGATTGTCAAAAGAGAAAAATTGTAATCCTTCTGAAATTTAATGAGATTTGATGATCCACCATGTTGTTAACATTGCAGGGAAATTGATGAAAAACAATGGGATTTGTTTTGTTTAGATTTGCTATGTATACGCTGTGAGGTGTGCAATCAAGCTGCTATAAAAATTTAAAGAGAAAAGGAATAGTAAAGGCAAACGTAGGATAAATTAGAATCGGGATAAAAGAAATGGCAAAGAATTGACAACATATTTTGCTTCCGTCTTCACAAAAAAGGACAGAAATAATTTCCCTGAAATATTAGGGAACCAAGGGTCTAGTGAGAGGGAGTAAATGAAGAAAATTAAGTGTTCATAAAAAATGGTGCTGGAGAAATTAATGTGATTAAAGGCAGACAAACCCCAGGGTTTGGAGCACTAAGGGAAGTGGCCCTGGAAACCTTGGATGCTGTGGTGGTCATCTTCCATAATTCTATCGACTCTGGACCAGTTTTACAGGGTGGCAAATATAACTTGACAATTTAAAAGAAGAAAAAGCATTGCAGACCAGGTAGCCAAGCGTCAGTAGTGGAAAAAAAAATTGCTACATCCTGTTATGAAGGTATGATAACAGAACACTTAGATTAGTCAAAGTTAGCATAGGTTTATGGAAAGGAAATTATTATGCTTTTTTTGAGAATGTAACAAGTTGAAAAGACAAGGGAGAACCATTGGATGTGGTCAGAAAGGCTTTGATAAGGTCTCACAGGAGAAGCTAATGGGCAAAACAAAATGCACACAAGTTTGGAGGTAATGTACTAGCATAGATTGAAAATTGGGTGACAGACCTGATACAATGAGTGGGAAAAATTTGGTCCTTTTCAGCTGGCAGATGGTGAGTAAAGGCATACTGAAGTGATCAGTGCTTGAACCCCAGCTATAAATGACCAAATGCAATATTTCCAAGTTTGCTGATGACACAAAACTAGATGGGATTGGGAGCATTGAGAACGATACAAGGAGTCTTAAATGCAGTCTAGACAAGTTTAGTGTATGGGCAACATAGCGTAGATACAATACAATGTGGAAAAATGTAAATAAGCTGCAGTCTGAAAAACAAAGAAGGATGGGTATTATTTAAATGGTAATATGTTAGAAAATATTGATGTACAAAGAAATCTAGGTGTCCTTGTACACCAGTCAATGAATGCAAACATGTCAGTGGACCAAGCTATTAGGAAGGCAAATGGTATGTTCATCTTCATTGCAAAAGGATTTCAGTTAAGAAATAGGGATATATCACTGCAGTTATACAAGGCCTTGGAAAGACCGTACCTGGAGTATTGTCTGCAGTTTCTGTCTCTTGACCTAAGAGATTATACACTTGCATTAAAGATACAGCAGTGAAGTTTTCACGAGGCTGATACCAAGGATGACAGGGCTATCATGAAGAGAGATGGGCTTGTATCACTGGAGTTTAAAAGAACGTGAGGGAATCTGATTGAAATTTATAAAATTCTAACGGGGTGAGACAGATGAGATGAAGGGAGGATGTTTTCCCAGGTTGGAAATCTGGAGCCAAGGATCACAGTCACAGGATAAGCAATAGGCCATTTAGGACTGAGAAAACATTTCTTCATTCGGTGGTCAACTTGTGGAATTCGGTACAACAGAAGATTGCGGAGGCTGGGTCAGTGAGTCCATTAAATTAAGAGATTAATTTTTTAGGTATTAAAGGCATCTTGGGGTATAGACAGAAAAGGTTAATATGATGTTGTGATGTAACATCAGCCAATACCACACTGAATGGCGGAGCAGTCTTGAAGTATCCAATGGCCTACTCCTAGCTCCTAGTTTATATGTAACAGACTGATTGAAAATGCATAGATTACAAGGTATATTGGACAGGTTTGGAAGAATATTTGAAGATTTATGCAAAACATGTTGATCTCAGCAAGCCCAAGAGTGAAAATTGTTTACTTGGTTAATCTGACAACATTAAATGGTCAAAGCAATAAGGTAGTTAAACATGAGAAAAGTAGTTGCTCAAAAGGTGTTCAACGTGAAAGCAACTATACAATGAGGTTGGTATTAAAAAGAGAAGAGTGATGTGGGTCTAGGTGTTGGCCTAGTGGTGTTATCTCGAGACTATTAATCCAGAGACACAGGTAATGTTCCAGGATCTAATGTTTGAATCCCACCATGGCAGACGGTGAGGTTTGAATTCAATAAAAATCTGGAATAGAGAGTCTAATGATGACCATGATAGCATTGTCAATTGTCAGAAAAACCCATCCGGCTCACTAATGTTCTTTAGAGAAGGAAGTTGCCTTCCTTACCTGGGTTGGCCTGGATGCATCTCCAGATCCACAGCAATGTGATTGATTCTTAAAAGCCTCTGGGCAATCAAGGATGGGCAATAAATGCTGGTCTCACCAGCAATACCCACATCCTATGACTGAATTTAAGATAATGGAATTTGACACCAAAGGCAGAGAGACAGGGCAACATAGTGAAAAATGATAAATTTTAGTTAGCAAGAATACAAATAAATGACAAGTTATTTGAACTAAGACAAGATAGAAATGATGCGGTCTATTATGGCAAGAAAGTGGACATACTGTGGAGTAAAGAGAGTAAGAGATAATCAAAGAAAGTGGATAGATGGCATGATGGAATGGATAAGCACAACATTAGGGACTGATATAATGGAACTGTATAGGACAGGCAGGATTGGAACACATTGCTTGTGTTCTTGTAGAAGTAGTGAATAAACATTTAGTGAAAGTTGTTACTTGAGTTGGTGGCAGCCACAGCTATCTACACACCTTGTGTGCATAATCCGAGTAAAAGAAAACAAGTTTCAAACTTTGATGTTTGTTAACATCTCATGGACATCATGCTAGTTTGTATTAGAAATTCGTTTGTTGCATAAGAATAATTTTTGAGCTATCAAGAACAAAATTTAATTTTTCTTAAATAATGTACTTTGTTTAATCTTAACTATCAACATCAATTCAAAATAAGCTGCTGTTAACAGGAAACTAATTCATCCCAAGAAGTGTAATATCCATTTAGCATAGGTAGCCTACTCACATAGTAATGAAGCAATTTATCTTTATTTTCGTAAACAAATATATTGTGACATCTCACTTATATGTTTCAAATCTGAATTGTAATGGCTTTTATACTGTGTAGACACTCGTAGTTAGAAAAAGACAATGTTGTTTTAAATTTACAAAATGTTATATTGATAAAATGCACCTCTCAAACATTTAATGCCTATATATAATTAATGTACATTATATATAATTTAGGATTATTGTATACAGTCACAGAATTTTATGTACAATTAATAGGAGTGCACCATATAGTGATTTAAATTAATCAATGTAATGCAAAAGACCTTGTGAAGAGGCTGTAGTTTTTTTTCCATAAGTTGTTTCATGTCATATTATGTGAAACTGTCTTTATCACCTTTTAACAGTGTATCCAAATCAGTCTCCCATCACAACATTCAACAGTTTCTTAAATCCATCAGAGTACATTGCAAGGCCTTTCTAAGAGTTGACTATTGTTTGTATGAAAAACATCTTGATGCAACATCTGTATTCACCTTTCATTAGTTTAACCTATTCTCCTAAGTCCTACTGTCATTGGTTAACTTACATTAGCGTAAGAGAATTAGTTTCTTTTTTCCGTTTACCATTTCTATAGTTTTGTTCACCTCCTGAGGGGTGACCCTTCAGAGGTTTATGAAATCATGTGGGACATGGATAGGGTAAATAGAAAAGGTCTTTTCCCTGGGGTGGGGGAGTTAAAAACTAGTGGGCATAGGTTTAAGGTGAGAGGGGAAAGAATTAAAAGGGACCTAAGAGGCAACTTTTTCACGCAGAGGATGGTGCATGTATGGAACGAGCCGTCAGAGGAAGTGGTGGAGGCTGGTACAATTACAACATTTAAAAGGCATCTGGATGGGTATATGAATAGGATGGCTTTAGAAGGATTTGGGCCAAATCCTGGCAAGTGGGACTAGATTTGTCTAGGATATCTGGTCGGCAAGGGTGAGTTGGACCGAAGGGTCTGTTTCCGTGCTGTAGGTCTCTATGACTGTATAGTTGGCTCCTTTAAAACGTGTAAAACACAGGGCTGAATTTTGACAGAATCAGCTCAATCTCAATTTTAGTGAGGTTTTCGTCTGCTTGCCCGAGTAAATTTTCTCATGCCATCTTCCAAAACTCACCTCATTACTTATACACCACGCCCTATGGCACCCCACTCACTGCAGATGTGGAAGAATTGGCCACTGCTAGGACCGTGCAACACTTCTCGTATTGGTGTCATGCTTAACATCCATGCACCCTGTCTAGAACTTAAGATACAGGAGCAGAATTAGGCCATTTAGCCCATCAAGTCTGCTCTGCCATTTGATCATGGCTGATATGTTTGTCAACTCCACTCTCCTGCCTTCTCCTTGTAACCCTCACTAATCAAGAATCTATCTATCTCTGTCTTAAATATACTCAATGACTTGGCCTTCACCGCCTTCTGCAGCAATGAATTCCGTCGGGTCACCACCCTCTGGCTGGAGAAATTTCTCCTCGTTTCAGTTCTAAAGTCAAGCACTGACTATCCACAGCATCCTGCATGGTTCATGTCAATTGCCCCAGATACATTGGGCAGATGGAAATTGGCACTCCACCTTGCCGACAGGGATCTGAAGATCCTGGTGGATGGAAGAGAGCAGCAGTTGCTGTCCATGGACAGTGCCTTGAGATATTGGTAACCAATTGAAGGCCAAAAGAGTAAGCAGTGAGTTGGAGTCACTAAGTCACTGCTTTGACTTCCATGTAGGGAATTGTCAATGCTTAGTTTCTATTCATTGGGTGGGAGATTGGTAAACTGCATATTATTAAGGTGCAATGACATAATACTGAGGGCATTGATGCATATTCATGCATGCAAATAGGCCTCACACTGCTCAATTACAACAATTTTATCTCAAACTCAACATTTGGTCGAAAATGGGCCATTTTGGTCACGGCATTAGGATGCATAATTGAATTGACTCTGAAAATTGAGTAGACGGATCCATTGTGGTCAATAAATACTCATTCCCACCTTTTTGTTTTAGGTAGTGGTCCTTTGCAATCAAATAAGACTCTTGTAAAAGGTTCCTCAAATTCAGTAGTGAGTATTAAAGATGCTAGTTTTATCACTGCCTGAAGTTTTCCAATTAGCTGACAAGGATGACATGTCTGGCAAAAATTAACCACATTCTGATGCAGTCCAGGCCAAAAACAAAATCATTTTTGTATTTTGACTTGCATTTTTCTTAATCCCAATGACCTTCTCCTGGTAATTCATGTGCTACCCACAACACGTCCTTTCTATAACCCATTGTTTATACAATTTAATGAACTTCTGCCCATTTTCCAGCAACCTGAATATATGACAGTCTCCATTTCCTCATCAAGACTTCATTTCAAAGACAGTAACACATTCTGGGATACATTCAGGTTCTTATTCTGTATATGCTTTTCAACTGCCTTAGGTTTTCATCTTTCTGTTATACTTCGGCTAATTTTTCGTATCTAAAAATATCTTCCTGTCCTCCATCTGTTCTTGCTTTTTCTGAACCATTTGCTTAAACATAGTTTCTGATAATTGAATTTCAACTTCTCCATCTTTATTCCTTGATTTCTCCCCCTGCTTTCACATGTGGCTTTGTGATCTTGTTACTACATATCCAGGAAAAATCCCAGGAATTACTGCCTGTAATACCCTAATTGCCTGATTTTCCACTGGCTTTTCAACAATAGTAGGCATCACTCCCACCTGTGATCAGCTATGTCATAACCAAGGATAAACTGCATTTCTGGAACTGAGAATTTCTCTATTACTCCTGCCATCACTTCTCACCGGACTCACTTTATATAATGGAGCTCTGCTCCTCTCAGTGTGAATTCCACATTACCACTTTTTCTGGAAATACTCCTTCTGAATTACATATCTCTTCATCTCTCACCAAAGATTGACTTGCTCCTGCATCTTTTAAAATCTTAACTTCTTTATCTACTCCTTTTGGCACACATGATTAAACCTTACCCATGTAAGTAAATTCTTGAAAGAGATCTGGCACTTTCATTTCAACTGACTCTTGACCAAGTTGTATATTCTTTTGCAACTTTTTAGTTTCCACTGCGCTTTCCTTTACCACTTCAAGAAAGCTCACCGGCTCAACCTGTTTTCCTGCATCTGTCTTCCCAGTTTCTTTCCTGAACCACTATCGCTGCAACTTCATGTGGCACACTTTATTACAGTGAAGATACCTGAGTTTTTTTACATCTCATTCTTCTTCATGGGTTTTTTTTTACTCTGTGGTAAACTATCTTTCCTATCTTCATTGAAATCTCCTTCCTTTACCATGTGAGGATTCCCTTCTCCCCAATTCCTGTCCCTCACAGATTGAAATTAATGTCAGAAGCCAAACTTTGATTTATGAACATAGCCAACTGCCATTTCTACTGCTAATCTTGCAGTCTTAATACCCTGCTCTTCCATATGAGTTCTCACTTCTTCAGGAAGCGAATTTTAGAACCCTTCCAAATTAGTTGTCTCTCTCAGAGCACCATATGTTTGATCAATTTTCAATGCCCATATCCATTTGTCAAAACCACTTTGTTTGATCCTTTCAAACTTTACGTACTTTTCATCAGGTTTCCTCCTTAGATTCTAAAACATTGTCTGTAGGTCTCTGGTACCAGCTCATACACATTTAAGGTGGCTTTTTTCACCTCATCATACTCCTCAGATACTTCCCCTTATAGTGATGCAAATATGCCACTAGCTTTCCCCACCAATTTGTTCGAATCAACAATACCCACATGGTCACTGGCCATTTCACTTGTTTCGCCACTTTCTCAAATAAAATGAATAAGGTTTCTACAACCTTCTTGTCAAACTTTGGAAATGCTTGGACGTATTTAAACAGATCTCCACCAGGCCTTTGGCTATGACGGGATTGCTCTCTATCACTGTCTTCATCACTACTCTCACCTTTCACCTCTACCTCCGTGATTTTAAGTCGACTTTGAGTTTTCGGTTCCAAACTCCGAAGTTCAAAAACTCTCTCTTTCTCCCTTTCTTCTGCCAAGGACTTTTTTGTTTCCTTTTTCTCTGCTAGAACTATTTTCTCTTTCTTCTGCTTACAGTCATAATTCAAACTGTTTCTTTTCCTTTTTATGTTCAAACTGCTTCATTTGCAATTGAATTTTATTCATTTCCAATTATTCTGATGGCATTTCCAGTAATCGTAAATGTCAAGCTATTGCTGCAATTTCCTCCCCTTTTCACACAGACAAGGGCAACACCAACTCCCACTTCTCAGCCACCTCCAAAAGCTTTGCCTTGCCCACATTCCGTAAAACTCTCAAAGTGACTTTCTTCTCTCCCCAAGAAACTCTCAGTGACTGAAAGAGCCTTTACTACACAAGGTAAACCCTACGTGAACCAACCGAATGCAACAGTCATAATAGAAGATACCAACACTAACTACTCACTGCCTTTGAGTCCACTTATCCGAAGCCCCCAACCTGGAATTAGAGATTTTGATCTTGATAAGAGCCCCCAGTTTGTTTTAGACCAGACCAAAACAAATTAAGAAGATAGCTTAGACCCTAAGCTTTCCTTATTTTAAAAGGTGTAATGTATTGTATTCCACACGCAATTCATTTGGTCAAACTACTTGAATTTAAGCAAAACATACTTTATTTTAACAGTACAATTAAAATGCAGACAAAATAAGAAGAAAAGAATTGGCTTAACTGTAGCTTTATTGAAATGCTTAACAAAATAGTATATAAATTACAATTAATTAACTGTTCCAATATCGTAACATCCCATAAACGCATCACTGGCAAAGGCAAATTCAGTAAAACAGATTGTCTCACATGCAATTCCAGCAGCAGGAAGAGAACCCCAGCTTTTAGCTGTAACGGAGAGAGGGATAAGTGCTTCCACATCCAGTTTCAAGATCCCAGCAACTGCTGAAAGCTACAACTAAAAGTCCTGGTTCTGGGGGAGCTTGATCACCCCCACTTCAGGCTGCTTCTATTGTTCTAACTGAAAAAAATCCCAAGGCCTCACAAGTTTTGGCT
Organism: Ginglymostoma cirratum; assembly: GCA_024137785.1. Lineage (NCBI taxonomy): Eukaryota > Metazoa > Chordata > Chondrichthyes > Orectolobiformes > Ginglymostomatidae > Ginglymostoma > Ginglymostoma cirratum. The sequence goes on from JAHRHZ010000013.1 coordinate 52,290,344, forward strand.
CTGAGCAGACCGCTCGGCACTTCTATCTCTATCCTTCTTCATAAAAAAAGGACAAGACATGCTTCTTAAACCCACAGTATCATCACTATTATATTTGTTTATACCACCTCCTCTGATAGCACATTCCAGGCACCTACCACCCTTTGTGTAAAACACTTGCCTCTCACAGATATAACTTGAAACTGCTCGACCATGTCCTGAAGCAAACCAGGTACTACAGCCACATCACCTTTCTCCCTAACCTGTTCTTCCTCTCACCTATCCCCTCCTCCTACCTCAAGCCCCACCCCCATCTCCTACCTACTAACCTCATCCCGCCCCCTTGACCTGTCCGTCCTCCCTGGACTGACCTATCTCCTCCCTACCCCCCCACCTACACTCACCTTTACTGGCTCCATCCCTGCCTCTTTGACTTTTCTGCCTCCTCTCCACCTATCCTCTCCTCTATCCATCTTCTATCTGCCTTCCCCTCTCTCCCTATTTATTTCAGAACCCTCTTCCCCTCCCCCATTTCTGATGAAGGATCTAGGCCCGAAACGTCAAGCTTTCCTGCTCCTATGATGCTGCTTGGCCTGCTGTGTTCATCCAGCCCCACACCTTGTTAACTTGCCTCTCACATCTCCATTAAACTTTCTCCCTTTTATCTTAAACCTACACCCACAAAGAATTAACATTTCTTCCCTGGGAAAAAGACTCTAATTATCCATTCTATCCATAATGTTCATAATATTGTAAACTTCTATCAAGTTGTCCCTCAGCCTCTGACACTCAAGTGAAAACACACTGAGTTTTTTCCAGCCTCTCCTCATAGTTACCACCTTCCAAACCAGGCAACATGCTGGTAAACCTTTTCTGTACTCTCTCCTAAGCCTCCACATGCTTCTGTTAGTGTGGCAACCAGGACAGTTTGCAATGTTTCAAATGTGGCTTTACTAAAGCTCTGTACAGGTGCAACATGACTTGCTAATTTTTTTTACTCTTTGACCCGACCAATGAAGGCAAGCTTACCACATGCCACCTTGATGACCTAATTCACTTGCATTGCCACTTTCAGGGAACTGTGGACCTGAATGCCAAAATCCCTCTCTATGTTAATGCTAATAAGGGCTCTGCCACTTACTATATACTTCCCTCCTACTTTAGACCTTCCAACCTTGCATTGTCTGAATTAAATTCCATTTGCTGTTTTTCAACCGAAGTCTTCAGCCTATCTATATCCTGCAGGGATCTGAGATGTCAGCTCGCCATCACCATCTCTAGGGCAATTCTGGGTGGACATTAAATGCTGACCTAGCCAGCAACCCCTACACCGCTTGAACTCATTAAAGAAGCAATAGTTGAAAGATTTTTGGGTGACATGGGAATGTCAATTTGAGAATACGGTCCAAGTTAGCCAGGATCTTATCAATGATCATGCAGCATCGAGGAACTGAATACTCTTTATTCACATGTTTGTACGTTACAATGCCTTTTACTTTTTGACTATGTAAATTTTGGCTGTATTGAGACATTTAATGATACAGAAGAGCCGTGTACGTGAGGGAATCTTACTTAAAGGCTAATTAAAGTGTGAGAGCACAGATGTTAATGAGTCTGCTGCTCTCTGCAAGAAGAAACAAATGAGTTTGAAATGTACAAATTTTACATTAACCAGCAGAAAATAGTGCACCATTACATTTCAGTGCCAAGAACAGAATTATCAGTGCACAATAATCACCATTGAGAAACATTCACCACCAAATATATTTAAATATATAGATTAAATGTCAAAAATGAATGAACTGCAAGGATCAAAATAATAAATGTTTGGATCCAGAGTTTCTTTAGTTTCTGTTTTGTATTATTGTATTTCTTGCCAACAATAAATATGTTCTGCTAATATTTCATTCCTACTTATTTTGACAGCTTTAGAAAAGTGGATATAAATTCCTTGAATTGTTTTAAATTATTCGACCAGTTATAATTATTTGGGAGATTTCACGCTTAACTCTAATCAGTCTTGCTATAAAAAGCTCAGTGCTCTATTTATTAGATGTATGATGCCATTGTTACCACACATTTTTCTATGTGATAGCATGGCAGCAGTGTACAAGCAGAGACGAAGACCTGGGGAAAATGCATTGAGCTACCAATGAATAACTCAGATATTTTCGGATTGCCCGTATGACTAGTTTTGGATCAAACATTTAACTTTTCCACTCACAAATTATTAAGTATTTAACAGCAGAAATATTTTGTTTTCCCTGTATTGAAACAAACTTCAATCTTCAAACAGAAGACACGATCATGCCTCTGTTTAGTTTTGACTTTGGTAAAAGCTCTTTTCTGAATTCCAGATTTGACTATTCTAATGAACTCTTCGCTGGTCTCATACAACTAACCTCCATAAACTTCAGATCATCCAAAACTAGAATTCTCTGCCTTAACAAGCATCAGGCCCCAGTCACCTATCATCCCTCTACTAACTGACTGTAACCAGCTCCCTGTAAAGCAACATGTTGATTTTCAAATTCTCAGCTACTTTTAAATCTGTCTGTACCTTCACCCCTCCCTAATCTCCACCATGCCTACAACTCTCCCAGACGTCTAATTCTGGCTTCTTGAGCATCCTCAAATTTAATTATTTCGCTATTGGTTACCATTCCTTGAACTGCCTGAGCCCTAAGCTCCAGAATACTCTTCCAACACCTCTCTGTCTCTTTCCCACACTTCCCTCTAAGTCAGTCTTCAAAAGTTGTATCTTTGACCAAGCTTTTGGCATATGACCCCATATTTAATTTGTGGCTTGGTGCTATAGGACACCTTATGAGAACACTTCAAAGATATAAATTTTCATTGTTATTTTGTTCCCACAGTTTACAGAGGGTTTTTTTTTAGCCTGTAATCCTAATGAACACACAGAAGTGCTGTTATACACTTGTACAACTTTTATTTAAAGGTATTGCTGTTATCCTTATTTCACAATATGTGAGGCCGTGTGCCCCTTTTCATTTGATATGATGACTGTTTGCAAATAATCAATTATAAAATATGCATTTCCAATCCAATTTCATCGTAATGAAAATGTCCAAGACCCTTGACAGGAACATTCTAGGACAAAATTTGCACTGATTCATAAAAGGACATATTAAAAAAAAACACATGTCCAAAACAATCAGCCAGTCAGAGAGCATAAGCAAAGAAAATATCTTCCAGCTCTGTTCTGATAAATGATGACATTCTTTTCTAATTACTTGCCGTACCTTCATACTAACCATTTGCAATTCACACACTAAGACACCCAAATCCCTTTGCATATCAGAGCTCTACAATCTCTCACCATTTAGATAATATGTATCTTAACATTTTTCTTGCCAAAATAGACAATTTCATGTTTTCATGTGCTAATACTTTTGCCAGATCTTTACCCACTCATAAATTATCTTTATCACTTTGTAGCTTCCTTATGTCCTCCTCATAACAGAATTTTCTACTTTTCTATGTGTCATTGGCACATCCAGCAACATCACCTTTGGTCCCTTCATCCAAATCATTTTGTACTGATCCTCAGGCATACAACTTGTTACATCTTGTCAATCAAAAGATGAGCCTTTTATGCCTACTTTTTATTTCCTGTTAGGTAGTCAATATGCTACCCCCTTACCATAAGCCATTTATTTCCTGCAATAAGCTTTGACATGGCATCATATCAAATACCTTCTGGAAATCCTAATACAATGTATTCACCAGTTCCCTTCTATGCACAACACATGTTACTTTCCCAAAGAATTCCAATAAATTGATAAAACATGATTTCTCTTTCAAAACATCATGTTTATTCTGCTGGTTAGCTTGAACTAAGGGTCTTACGATAAGATCTTTAATAATAGTGTCTAACATCTCTATGTGACATAGGTTAATCTCATTGGCCTGTAGTTACCTGCTTTATGAATTTGTCACTTCTCGAATAACAAAGATTCATTTGGCTATTGATCTGACCAACCACCACAACTCCCTGATCCCCTCCTCCACATCACCCACTGCCTCCTGGCCGATGGACCTCAGCCATGCACAGCTCACTTCTACTTCCTTCCCAAAATCCGCAACCAGGACTTCCAAGACAGACTGATTGTTTCTGCCTCATCCTGCCCCATAGAACTCATTTCTTCCTACCCTGACTCAATCTTTTCTCCCATTGTCCAGCTCTTTCCCATTTGCATCACAATTTCTCTGATGCTTTATGTCAGTTTCAGAATTTTTCAGTTTGAGGGCTCCGGCTGTCTCCTCTTTATCGTGGACATGAAATCCCTTTACGTGTCCATCCCCCATCAGGATGGCATCAGGGCTCTCCGCTTCTTCCTGGAAAAATGACCTGAACTATCCCCATTCACCACCACCATCCTCCACTTGGCCGACCTTGTCCTCACTCTGAGCAACTTCTCTTTTACCTCCTCTCGTTTTCTTCAGGTCAAAAGTGTGGCCATGGGTAGCCACATGGGTACCAGCTAAGCCTGTTTTCTTTGTGGGGTACACGGGACATTCCTTAGTGCTGTTTCCCTCTCTCATCCAGAATTGGAAAAGCTTATCAATTGCACTTCCAATTTCCACCCCACTCTCACCTTCACCTGGTCCATCTCTGAATCCTCCCTTCCCTTTCTCGACAGCTCTGTTTCCATTTCTGGTGTTAGGCTGGCCACTGATAGCCACTACAAACTGAACAACTCCTACAGTCACCTTGATTATACATCCTCACTCCCTGCTTTCTGTAAAGACACTATTCCATTCTCCACTGCATCTGTTCTGATGATGCCAACTTCGACAAGGGGACCTCCAAAATGTCTACCTTCTTCCTCAAGCAAGGACTCCCCAGCACTGTAGGTGACGGCCTTCAGCTGGGTCTGGCTCATCTCCCACACTTCAGTCCTCACCCCTTCTCTTTCCTCCCACAACAGGGATAGGGTCCCACTTATCCTCCCTACCATCCCACCAGCATCCAATTCCAGAGGATCATTAACTGCCATTTCCAACACCTCAAGCGGGATACTACCATTAAACACATAGTCCCCTCCCCTCCTGCGTCATCCTTCCACAAGGACATTCCCTTCGGGGCATCCTGGTCCACTCCTCCTTCGCTCCCAACACCCACTCACATTCTCACAGCATCTTCCCCTACAACGGCAGAAAGTATAACACCTGTCCATTTACTTCCTCCCTCCTCACCAGCCAAGGGCCCAAACACACCTCTCAGGGGAAGCAGCACTTTACCTGCACTTCACTCAATCTAGTCTACTGCATTCGCTGCTCACAATAGATTCTCATCTAAATTGGGAAAACAAAGCATAGACTGGATAACCGTATTGCAGAACACCTACATTCTGCTCGCAAAAATGTCCAAGCTTCCAGTTGCCTGCCACTTCAACGTGCCCTTGTACCCTGCCCAACATCTCTGTCTCAGGATTGTTGCAGTGCTCCAGTGTAGCTCAGTATCTCATTTTCCACTTAGGAAATCCACCACTTTCTGGACTCAAAATGGAGTTAAACAATTTTAGGGCTTGAGGTACCTTAGCCCACATCTTTACCCTGACCCCTACGCACCATGCCTTGTTATGACATGGTCTACTGTTACACACGACCCATTGTTAGCCACTAACAGTCCCTATTAGCAGCTACTGATTCTCCCAAGCTGACCATTATCTGGTCCTTTATCTGTTCAACTATTCTTGTCGCTCTTTGGGCTCTATCTCCATCTATCGTTTACTCCTTAACTCCTCTCCCTGACCCCACCCCCATCCGCCCCACCACCCATCTTCTGCATAAACACCAACTTTTTCCTAGCAGGTCTGAAGAATATTCATTTGCTATTATCTAATCTATTGGAATCTTCCACAAATGTTGGAAACTTCACAAAATTAAAACTAATATCTCAACTATCTCACTGTCCTTTTAAGACCTCAGGATAAAGTCCATCAGAACCTGAGTAATCATCAGCATGCAGCTCCAACAATTTACTCAGGACTGGTTCCTTGATGACTTTAATTTTCTTAAGTTCCTTCCTCCCTTCCATTTACTGATTTACAGCACTTACTTGGATACTACCTGCACCCTCTTATTGGATAGACCAATGCAACATAGCTGTTCGATTATTTTGCCAACTCTTTATTTTCCATTATTAATTCTCTTGACCCACTTTCTATAGGACCTGGTATATCTTTTCCTTTTCAAATATCCACAGAAATGCTTACTATGTCTTTTATATTTCTAGATAACTTTCTCTTATACTTCATTTTCCCCTCTTGATTAATATTTTAATCATCCAATGTCTTTGTTTAATATTCTGTCCAACCTGTATTCAAAACAATACATACTCACTGTGCTGGTGTGACATTTGCCTGTGCTAAACCGCTGATACTTGATTTATGCTGAAAAAGAAACTTTCTCGTTAAATAATTACCTGTCTATGATAGCGCACATGTCAATGTTAACATTGGTAAACCGCCCGAGTTTTCCTTGCTCAACAGCATGTAAGTCAACCAGCTGATCATCCACATGAAGAAGTTGCATGCAGCCTTGAAAGGAACGCCGAGAAAGACTTGGTTTTGTGTTGTTCAGTAGATCAGGGTAACCTGAAATAACAATACGAGTATGAAATTTCTTGGTACAGATATATTCAGGAACTAACGATTCCAGAACATTTATATCATTACAATGTATTGCAGTAAATTACTTCAATTCTTCTTAAGGTACAAGATTCCAATGTTCAAACTTTAAATGAATTACTAACATGTTAGGTCACTTAAGACAAACCAAGAGCATTAAATGTTAATGCAACATTCAGGTTATCAACACAGAAACTTTTAGAGAAATGGCATTCATGCATTGAATAGAATATACAATATTTTAATGAAGGAGTAATATGGTCTGTATACACCAACCATACCTCAATGTAATTAGCTGAAGAGTCATAACGATGACAAGAACCTTAATTAATTAGGTGTTATTACAGTATCCATTGATTTTAAAAATAGATTTAACATTTGAGATAACTAGTTAGCTGTTATAGTCTTGAGATCCCTTTATTGACTACAGAAATTACATTTCATAATTTTGGCGAAAGCATCAGAAGACAGTACAACAGAAGGCGAAGCTAATTTGCTACGCCATAGCTATGTTTTGGTTAAGGAGTGATCTGATTGATGTCTTCAAGATATTAATACGAAAATACAGGATGGGTAAAGATAAACTATTTCTACTGGTTGAAGATTCTAGAACTAGGGGGCATAGTCTGAGAATTAGGGCTAGGCTGTTTAAGAGAGATGTTAGGAAGCACTTCCACACACAAAGAATGGTAGTTGTTTGGAGCCCATTTCCACAAAATGGCACTGGACGCCTGATCAGTTGGTAATTTTAAATCTGGGATACATACATTTTTGTTCAACAAAAGTGTTAAGGGAAATGGGCCAAAGGCAGGTACATACAGTTAGGCTATGGATCAGCCATGATTTCCTTGAATGGTGGAACAGGCTCGAGGGGCTGAATGGCTACCTCCTGTTTGTAAGTTCCTGTGAAGCTGGAGATGATGGAAAGATGGTGGAATCGGACGGGATCCAACGACAAGGTCACAGTGCCCATGTCCACTGACATGGCTACTAAAAATAGACTACCTCGCAGGGAATCAGGTGCTTTCGTAACAGAAGATCAGTAAGAGGAGTCCACCAAGGAGTGGGAGAAGTTCAGATTTGCCAAATGGGAGGGTCAAGTAGTTTCCTGAGTTAAATGTAGCTGCTTCAGCATGAAGGCCACATCAATGTGTCTTTGTCTGCCTTCTTCACACGGTTCACATTGTCGGTCTGCAATGGGTCTCAAACACCCAATATTTTTGGAACCACAAGCAGTAGAAGAATGGATTTACTGGAACAGGGCTTTGATAGCAAAATACACAATTAGACTATCAGTTAAGAGATAAAAGGTACTGCAGATGCTGGAGAATCCGAGATAACAAGCATGGGGCTGGATGAACACAGCAGGTCAAGCAGCATCATAGGAGCAGGAAAAACACCATCCAAAGGGCAGGTAGGTCAGGTTGAACTCAGCCAAGACCATCTTCAGCACCAAAAAGCACTGTCACACAAGCATATGTTTAAAACACATGCCAACCACCTCCAGATGTCTGAGAGAAGAAGTCATATCAATGATGGCTAAGGATTTTTCAAAATTGGTTAGAATACAAGAGAAAAGAATAGCAATTTATCATCACATGTATTTTTACAGAACAAAATATAGTGAAAAGTTTTATATAAGTCTCCATACCATATTACTGACCAGTACATGCTCTGTTCTTTATTCATTCACAGGATGAGGGGGTCACTGGCTAGGTGAGCACTTACTTCCCATCCCTAATTGCCCAGAGGACAGTTGAGAGTCAACCATATTGCTGTGTGGCTTAGAGTCACATGTAGGCCAGACCAGGTAAGGACGGCAGTTTCCTTCCCTAAAGGATATTAGTGAACCATGTGGGGTTTTTTCCAACAATTGGCAATGAACTCATGGTCATGTTTAGACTTAATTCCAGCCTTTTATTGAATTGAAATTCTACTATCTGCCATGGTGGGATTTAAACCAGAATATTACCTGGGTTTCTGGATTAATCGTGTAGTGATATTACCACTAGGCCATCACCTCCAACAACAAAACCTACTGCCCAAGACAACTGTGGTCATAAACTTTTCCACAAGTAGATCACTTCAAGTCTTAAAGGGGGCATATGGGTCATTTCCTGGGCTGCAATACATTGACACATACAGGAAGTGACAAATGTCCTATTCAGGTGGACGAAGGAATTTGTTGGACTCTCAACAGATGTTGATGAGCAGACTGCTACAGAAGTCAGCTTTGGGGTGATCACACAGTTCCGACAGGTACAGGGTATATTCAAATGCACACATGGTCATTGAGGTTCCCTGTGAATAACCAACTAAATTTGTACAACAGAAGGAGCATCATTCCCTTAAATTTCAACTTGTCTGTGACTGTCAGAATAAAAAATCTTGATAAGCGTTCATTTACCAGGGAGTTCTCATGATACTTATATTTTAATTAACTCCAAGCTCCCACAGTTATTTGACGTCCCTGGGTTGGATAGAGTCATAGAGTCATACAGCATGGAAACAGACCCTTTAGTCCAACTTGTCCACACTGATCAGCTCTCCCAAATTTAACTAGTCCCATTTGCCTGCAATGCCCCATATCCCTCTAAATCTTAGCTATTCATGTACCTGTCCAAATGTCTTTTAAATGCTGTTATTATACCCACATCTACCACTTCCTCTGGCAGATTATTCCATACACGCACCACCCTGTGTGAAAGTGTTGTGTCTCAGGTCCCCTTTAAATCTTTCCTCTCTCACCTTAAACATATGTTTTCTCGTTTTGGACTCCCTTACCCTAACGAAAGGCCTTCGCTATTCATCTTATTCATGCTCCATATGATTTTATAAATCTTGCCAAGGCCACTCCTGGGTGATCCTAAATCCTGGGTGACAACGTCTAACCCCTGTGAATGTGGCTATTTTCCTGGCTTATCTAATGGTCAGTAGTTACACTACAGTACAAATGTGCAGAAGATGTACTGTTCTTCGGTATCAATACTTACAGCATGTTCGCAAGAAGTATTCCAACATTTGTTCAGATATAATAACCAGGGCATTAGAAGCTGGTACAGGGAAATTTGCTCCCTCCAAAAGCTAGTGTATGACCCACAGATTATGTGTAACATCAGTTTCATTGGTGGAGGCAATATCACATGAACATCACCCACTTCAGAAACTTATACAACAAATACCTTTGTTTATTCTAATTGTGTATCCACATCCACCAACCTGCATCAACTGGCTACTCTCCAATGTTCTACGACTTTTCTTGTAACTAAAGAGGATAAAGAAATTTCACACAAGGCCCCAGCAATTTGCTCACCTGTTTCCCTCAGAATTCTGGGATAGGTCCCATCAGGTCCTGGGGACTTAATGATTTTCAAAACACGCTACACCTCCTTTTTTATATTGACATGCCCTAGAATATCAACATATCCCTCCTGACACTGATCATCCACATCTCCTTCCCCTTTATGAAAACAGTTGCAAAGCATTTGTTAAGGACCTGTCCCACTTCCTCCGGCTCAATGCGTAAACTCCTTCCTTTGATCTCGAGTAGAACTATCTTTTCCCGAGCTACTCTCTTGCTCCTTATATATGTATAAATTACCTTGGGACCATCCTTGATCCTGTTTGGTGAAGACATTTCATGGCCACTTTAGGTCCTCTTAATTTCTTGTTTGACTTTTTTCTTGCTGTCTTGGTATCCTTCAAGGGCTCGGTCTGTCTTCAGTTGCATAAACCTTACATATGCGTCCTTTTTACTGTTTGGCTAAGCTTTCAATTTCTCATCATCCAATGTTCCCGAATCTTGTCATCCTCATCGTTAATTTTCACAGGACCATGCTGGTCTTGAACTCTAATTAACTGGCCTATAAAAGATTCTCACATGCCTGATGTGGATTTACCCTCAAAATAGATTGTCTCACATGCAATTCTCCAGGCTAGGAGGCGAGAACATCAAGAGAAAACTCTGAGACAGACAGAAAAAGAGAGAGAACTCAAGTGTTTTGCAGGGAGAGATGTATGGCAACTTCCAAACCCCAACAGCTACTGAAAGCTAAAGCTAAAGCCCTGGTTTTGAGGGAGCATGACCCCATCCCTTCATGCTGCTTTATTATTCCGACTTAAAAAAAAACAAGACTCACAAGCTATTTTTTGGCTTGGAACAGACATTCAACACCTCAGTGTCTTCACATTAAAAAAAAGGACAAAATATACCTCTTAAAGCCATCGTATCATCACAATATGCACATAACAAAGTTTCAGTCTGCATCTAATTGATGATGGATGGAATTTAGTTGTAAACAGAATTGGCAAGCATGATGGTCTTATTTTAGGTCTTCTACTGCCCTATTCCTATCAAGAGTGAATGTAAGAGATCTTGATTTCTTTGATATCTGCTGTGACCTTTGGATCAGAGGTTCATCCCACACTTCAAGTGGGGTGCTGGTTTTATTGTATGCCTCATCTTACAGTGGAACTTTTTAAAGTCCGATGAAATACTTTGCAGGCAGGATTTGCATTATGTAGGCCTCCAGGAGATAGACTCAAAGGGTCTGGTATTTCCTCAACTTCAGGAAGTGACCGCTCATTAACTGTCTGATTGACAGGTCTCCATTAGTGCCTTGGCTAGGTTTCCAATTGTGAGTGGTGTATAGCAGAAAAGTGAGCAGATGGGCTTTCCTGCAGCTCACACCATGGAACAGTGAGTGACTGCGTGTTGCAAGGGAAGCTATGCTTCAGTGAGTCGAATCATCAGGCAAAACAACAAATTAAGTCTGATGGGGCTAGGGAACAGGATGCATACTGTCAAAAATAGAGCAGTAAGTGTGACAAACACAGTAACAGACACAACATCCATAAACATCTGTTAGGGCCCACTTAAAATTCTACATGAAACATACCTTTCCCATTATAAACCACATATGCCGCTGTTCCTCAACCAATGAAGGATGAAGAAGATGTGACCAGGAAGCTACTTATCTCAGAAAACTTTGGACAAAGGCCCAGGAGGCTAAAAGGCCAACGATTCAACTCACAATTTTGAAACTGATATTACCATAAGATGACAGGGAAATGTCACAAGTTTAATTAAAAATGCAAGCACAAAGCACGGTTGAATGGAGGGACCAGAGAAGCTGAGGTTGCTGTCTAGATGAAAGAGGAGAAACTGTTTATACTGAAAGGAGTGTTGGAAACAGAGGATACACAATGAAAATAATGGCAAGCAATGGTGGGGGCGTTTAGGGGAGCCAACAACTCACTGTATGGAAAGAAGTCTGCTATGATCTGGAATGCACTGTCTGGACCAGTGATGGAAGCAGATTTCTAAAGGAAATTTAACATATTAAAAGGGAAGTGAGACGTATTGTACAAAATAAAACAAAAAAAATGCAGATGCTGTAAATTTGAAACAAAAACAGAAATTGCCGGAGAAAGCTAACAGAAGGGTCTGTTCTGAAGAAGGGTCACTGGACTTGAAGCGTCAACTCTGCTTTCTCTCCACAGGTGCTGCCAGTCCTGCGGAGTTTCTCCAGCAAGTTCCGTTCTTGCCACTAATCGGATTTTCTTTTGAAAAGCTAACAAACACATGATAGACCAAATGGCCTCATTTTGCGATGATTGACTCGATGATGAAGGAGAAAGAAAGAGAAGAGAGGAAAATCATTTGGAAAGCCACGAGTGATTGCCTTCAAACTTTTAATTTTGTATGTTTACCAGAAAAACTAGCCAAAAGCCACAGCAGGCCCAGTTGTTAGCAGTTGGATTTTAGAACACTGTAGTCCCATTACTCTAGAGTACAAAGTGCAGTGCATATGACAGCTGTTTGTGTTTATTAGAAAGAAATCTAAGTTTATTATCCTGATAAGACTGTGGAAAGCTATTTTGTCCCATGCGAAAAAGTAGACAGATAACTGATATCCAGCAGTGACTTACAGGGTAATATTTCAATTGAGTGTTCCTAACAGTATCACAAATAATTTGTTACTTCATGTACTTCGAGAGGACAAGATTGAATTATTGCCTTCAACCTTCTTTTGATTATAACTTTGCTTTATAATGTGCAACCTGTTTTCTACTTTCAAAATTTTAAGCTTGCACAAGATAGAGCAGACATGACTGAAGTAATGGGTTAGAAGCTGTAAGCACTTAGAATTGAAAAATATTTGTATTTATAAAACAAAAATCCATCATTAATACTATCTCAAGTGTCTGTCCAACTGGTCAGTGCGTGGGTGAACAGTTAGCAAGCTTTCTGCTTTTGTATGCTAGTTTGCTCTTAGTTTCAGCCCACACCATTGACTGGCAGAAAAGAAAAACAAACACAGTTAGGTTTGGAAATCTCGAACTGTCTCTCCAGCAGCAAACCATCATCTGTGCTTTCTCCACGTACTGAGGGCAACTGTATCCTAATAGGCCATTCTAAAGTTTCAGAGGAAAATGAAGTGTGTTCAGCCCCCAAGGCACAGTGACATGTGGTCACACCCTGGCACTCATGAACCAAACTCCTGGTTACAGTTATATAGCTTGGAGAATGGAGGGCAAGGGAGAAAGGCCTGACAAAAAAATAATCTGTAGTTGTCCCAAAGGCAGAGTTATGTCTGAAGATGTCAACTTTCCAGCAAAGCTTGCAATCAAGCTGCTGCCAAATGTGGTGCATCTTTTACTCAACTTGGGAGTTCAAGGAGGGATCCTATCACTTTGGCAGCCCAAGGTCTTTATAGATTTTGCCCGGTGTTGTATCCTGGAGAGGTACTCCAGTTTTCCTGCTGTGGATTAATACAACATGGGAGAAAGAAGTTATGAATGACAAGCCCAACCCAATTTGCAGAATGCATACTTCTATAGATAGCTTGATAATGCTATCAGTGGAACATCTTTATTTCCTGGGGGTTTCAATATTAGAATAGGATAAATCACGAAGAATGATCTTGCTGCCTCAGATACCATGGCCTGAGAAAACTAAATGAGAATGGACACGCTACTCGTGTTTTGCTGCTATCACAAGCTTGATGTGACGAACATGTCCTTTCAGAACAAACCATACCACAAGGTGTAACTAATACCTACCTTTAGAACAGGTCAAGCCAAAAGGTAACTTGGAGACAACCAAGACTGCTTTATACCTGCTGGAACTGACCATCAGCAGAGGTGAATCTCTCAACACAAGCAGTTACCACAATGCTGACTGTGAGACTGATTTCTCCCTGGCATGCATCAGGGCGACAATGCAACCTTTGAATTATTATTCATTCAGAACAACATGTGTCAATATCAGTTTTATTGCCGACACAAATAAAAATCAACATCTCCTCAGTCTCATTGAGCAAGTGCTGACTGGAATTTTCAGAGATCAGAAGCAAAATGCACCCCACTTTGACACACGATTACAACACCACAATCTAGTGCCAGAACCCGTCATTGAAATCAAATGGTTTCCTCATATTAATTTCAAGCAAGATAGGAGAGACAAAATGCACTAATAGCCTCTTATGGAAACACAGAAACCTAGAAACTACTAGCAGGAGTAGACCATTCGCCTTTTTAAGCCTGCTCCACCATTGCATATGATCATGGATGATCCTCTGTCTTACTGCCATATTCACGCTTTCTCTCTATACCTAATGATGGCTTTAAAATCTAAACTTTTATTTGTCTCTTTCTTGAAATATTCAGCTACTTGGTCTCCACAGTCCTCTGTGGTAGAGAATTCCACAGGTTCACTGCTCTGTGAGTGATGAAATGTTTCCTCATTCCAGTCCTAAATGGCCTACCACATATCCTGAGACTGTGTCACCTGGTTCTAGACTCCCCAGGCACAGAAAACATCCTCCCTATATTTAGTCTGACCAGCGCTATTAGAATTTAATACATTTCAATCAGATCCTCTCTCTCCTTCTAAACTCTCGTGAATACAGTCCCTGTTGCACTAATCTCTTATCATACAACAGTCCTGCCATCCTTGTTATTAGCTTGGTGAAACTCTACTGCACTGCCTTTTTGTTAAGAATATCCTTTTTTAGGTACAGTGACAAAACTACATGCAATACTGCAACTGTGATCTCACTAAGGTCCTGTACAATTGTGCTAAGACTAAACTTCTGAACTCAAATCCTGTTGCAATGAAGGCCAATATATAATTTGCCTTTCTAACTACTTGCTGCATCTGCCTGTCTACTTTCATTAACAAGTGTACAAGGACAGCCAGATCCCTTTGTACATCCACACTTCCCAATATATCTATTTATATAATAGTCTTTCTTTCTGATTTTTCAAGTGCATATATTCACATTTAGCAACATTGTATTGCACCTGCCATGTGTTTTCTACTTACTCAGCTTGTTTAAATCACTATTAAGCTTCCCTGCATCCTTGTCACAACTCACAATCCTGCCCAGTTTTGCATTGTCCACAAACTTGGAAATTTGGTTCCTACCTAAGTCATTTATGCTAATATATTATTCCCAATTCCAAATATTTTACCTTTGCTCGTTAACCTCTTATAAGGGGCCTTTTCAAATCCAAATACACCACATCACTGGTTCTCCATTATCTATTCCCTTGGTCACATTGTCAAAAAAACTCCAGTATATTTGTTAAGCATGATTTGTCTTTCATAAACCCATGCTGGCCTTGTCCAATCCCATTGATGGTTTCCAAATATCTGTTAAGATTTAATTTACAGTGGAATCTAAACTGGTCTGTAATTCTCAGTTTTTTCTCTCCCTCCATTTTTAAATTGTGGAGTTACATTTGTCACATTCTACTCTGTAGGAACTGCTTCAGAGATGATAGAATTTAAGTGACCACCAATTCATCCAATACTTCCAGGGCCACTTCGTTTAGTCGTCTGGGATGTAGATTATCAAGCCCTAGTGATTGTTAGCTCTTAGCCCCCATTAATTTCCCAAGCACTATTTATTACTGGAACTGAAGTCCTTCAATTCCACCCTCTCACTAGACCCTTTGTTCCCTAACATTTATGAGAGGATATTTGTGCCTTTTTTTTATGAAGACAGAACCCAAGTATGTCTTCAATTCTTCTGCCATTTCTTTGTCTTTACTAACTTTTTTCTCTTTACATATTTTAGAAGCTTTTGTGATCAGGTTCTATGCTCTGTGCAATTTTACTCCTATAGTCTTCCTCCTTGTGATCAAATATTTTGTCCTCTTTTGCGGAATTCTAAAACTACTCCCAATCCCAAGCTTGCTGCATTTTCAGGCAATTTTTAACGTCACCTTATCAGATTGAAGACAATCTATAATCCTTTTGTAAGCTATAGTTGACTCAACTTTCTTCTTTCATTTTGTATCACGCCATAATGAATGATTGCTGTAATTCATGAATGCTTTCTTTAAATACCTATCCACCATCAACAACTTTAATCCATCCTTGCTAATTCACACCCCATACCCTCACAGTTCCTTTTATTTAGGTTCCTATAGTAAAGTCTTAGAGACAACGCCTCCAAGCCACTCACCATCCTGACTTGGAAATATATCACTGGTCCTTCACTGTTGATGTGTCAAAATCCTGGAATTAGCTTCCTAATAGCATTGTGGGTCAACCCACAGCAGGTGGGCTGCATTGGTTCAAGAAGGCAGCTCACCACCACCTTCTCAAGGGCAAGCAGGGATGGGTAATAAATGCTGGCCGGCCAGCGATGCCCATGTCCCACAAAAATGAATAAACAAAACTCGATGGTGCATCAATGACTACCGGTAACACTATCAGAATATGCAGATGTGTTTCAACGTAAGGAGTACTAATTTCATGTATAATGGGTTCAAAAGGTAACAGATTCATCACAAAGAAAATGGCTCCATTGAAAACAAAGGCAGGGTCAGTTGTCATAGATTGCAATAAGTAGTTGGAAAAATGGACGAAAAAGCTACCAAGTCGTACTTGTAGATCCCGGGCAAGGTTTCACAATTCATGTTTTTTTTCTGATTCGTTGAGATTCTGCGGTTTTGATTCCTTTCAAACACAATTGAATTTCAGGAATCTGGGTCAGACCAAGTCCTTTTGTC
Source organism: Ginglymostoma cirratum (assembly GCA_024137785.1). NCBI lineage: Eukaryota > Metazoa > Chordata > Chondrichthyes > Orectolobiformes > Ginglymostomatidae > Ginglymostoma > Ginglymostoma cirratum. Next base: position 52,307,005 of record JAHRHZ010000013.1, read on the forward strand.
TGGTTTGTAGCACTCAGAGTGAGAGAGTGCCCTTACTTGCAGTACGGAAATAACCAGGAGATTTTACTTAATTGCAACCTTCGTAGCTTGTTCATGTTTGAACCCAGGCTGGTACAGACGAGAGCATTTATTCACACAAATCGAGTTCAGTAGAGACTAAATTGTTTAAACTGTTTTATTTTTAATCCCTGTCCATGCCTATTCTTCAAAGGGAAATCACAAAATTTGTATACAGTTTGAGGTATAATCTATAAACATACAAACTTAAGAACAAGGAACAAGAAAATGACGCTCAGTCCTCCAAGCCTCCTCCACTCTTCAATAAGGTCATGGTTGATCTGATTTTATCCTAAACTCTACATTCTTGCATATCCCCAATAATCTTTATCCCCTTGGTAATCAAGAATCTGTCCACTTCTGCCTTAAAAATATTTAAGATTCTGCACCCACTGTCTTTTAAGAAAGGAAACTCCAAAGACTCTCAACCCTCTAAGAGAAGTTTTTCTTTCCCTCATCTCTGTCTTGAAGGGATGACCTCTTATTTTTAAACTATGACCCCTAGTTCTAGATTTTCCCACAGCAGGAGATATCATTTCTAAATCCCCTACAAGATTTTATCTGTTTCAATTAAATTACCTCTGACTCTTCTAAACTCCAGAGAATATGGGCTACCCTGTCTAGCTTTTCCTCACAAGACACTCCAGGTATTAGTCTAGTAAACTTTCTCTGAACCACTTCGAAAGCATTAATATCCTTGCGTAACTGTACTGTGCAGATTACTCCAGATGCAGTCTCACCAATTCCGTGTATAACTGAAGCATCTTCTCCCTCCTCTTGCATTCAATTCCTCTCACAATAAAACAAAACATTCTATAAGATTTCCTGGTTCTTGATGTACCTGCATTTAACCATCTATGATTCATATATTGAGATCTCTTTGCCTCTTGGAGCTCCGCAACCTCTCACAATTTAAATAATACTCCTCTTTTTTATTATTTCCAACAAAATGGACAATTCATCACTTTCTGAGCTTGCTGCTAAACAGGGAATCATTAGCCCCTCATTATATATTTGGTCACAGAAGGTCTCAGTCCAATCTGTTTTGACCTGCACATCCCCCTCATCACACACCACACCCTATCCCCCGCCCTCACTCCCCACCACCTCCAACACACGCACACAAAGGGCTGTTGTTTGAACCTTTTTTTCATCCATGGACATTAAATTCTGCGGCTCCCTCTCTCTGGTCAGCCACTTAATATACAACTGTTGACATTTTTGGCTGTAACCACCCACTCTTCTTTTAAAAAAAGCACATTGTGGAATTATTTCAAAGATAGTAGGAACTGCAGATGCTGGAGGATCTGAGATAACAAAGTGTAGAGCTAGATGAACACAGCAGGCCAAGCAGCATCATAGGAGCAGGAAAGCTTGACGTTTCGGGCCTAGACCCTTCTTCAGAAA
>JAHRHZ010000013.1:52308868-52322343 GCA_024137785.1 Ginglymostoma cirratum
TAGAGCTGGATGAACACAACAGGCCAAGCAGCATCATAGACCCTTCTGAAGAAGGGTCTAGGCCCGAAACGTCAAGCTTTCCTGCTCCAATGATGCTGCTTGGCCTGCTGTGTTCTTCCAGCTCTACACATTGTGGAATTACAAATTAAAAATATCCCCAACATTTTGAGGTTCTGATCCATGGTTATGACCTTGTGTAGAGGAAGTATTGTCAACAAGCTTGCTGTAGACGGCACAGAAAGCACGCCTGCCATAGTAGAGCTGGATATTGAAACCATAATGGTGAAGCTTAACAGAGCCACTGACTGAGTTGCCATTAGCAAAACTCCAGCAAAACAAGGAAATCGATAATCCTCCAGCCTCTGCACAGACACTTGTGTTTGTACTGGAGAAAGAGGTAAATGTCCCAGAGTGTGCGTGAAAGTTTGCTCTGTACAAAATCAATAGTTGCCAAAGCGAATACAACAACTATGCAGCATCTGTCTGCGAAGCAATATAGGATAAGCATTTGCTTATGACACCTTTGATAGATTGTGGATCTTGGCTGACTGCATTCAACCTGAATTACAGCCAGAATATATGCCAGTGACAGTACAGAATTTGAATATTGTTGAAAAGTAGGATGACGTTTGGGGCAAAATCTATAAACATACAAACTTAAGAACATGGAACAAGAAAATAACGCTCAGTCCTCCAAGCCTCCTCCACTATTCAATAAGGTCATGGTTGATCTGATTTTCTCCTCAACTCTACATTCTTGCATATCCCCAATAATCTTTTCTTCTCTAATCTTTTCAAAGCTTTTCTTTTGTACTCATCAGGACAATGTAAGAATGCTACATTTCAAATGATCACAACCATTTAAACTACAGGAGATAAAGATGTTGTTTAGTTGGCACGTTAGCTCTGATTTGCTGAAGCACTGTCAAGAAGAACATTATGAAGAATCATAGAATCATACAGTACAGAAGAGGAACTTTGGCCCTTCGAGTCTACTTTGACAAAAACTACTCTAAATTGACACCAGTCTCACTTTCCAGTGCTTAGCCCATACCTCTGAATGTTATGACATCACATGTGCCCATCCAAATACTTTTTAAAGGTTGTGGAGTTTTCCATCTTAAATGCATTCCGGATTTCCACCACCCTCTGACCTAAAATATGTTTTCTTAAATCCCCCTAAACATCCTGACTTTCACCTTAAAATTATGCCCCTTGCAATTGACCATTCAACTAATAGGAACTGCTCCTCATAATCTTATACACCATAATCAGGGTTCCTCTCAGCTTTCTTTGCTCGAAGGAAAACAACCTAAGCTTCTCCAGCCTCTTTTCACACCAAAAATGTTCCATCCCAAGCAACATCCTGGCAGAAAAAATGCAGAAATTGCTAAAAAAAGCAGAGTTAGTATTTTGAGTCCAGTGACTCTCCTTCAAGACTTCCAGTCACTGGACTTGGTGCATTAACTCTGCTTTCTCTGCATATATGCTGACGGACTTGCTGAGTTTCTCCAGCAAATTCTGCTTTTGTTTCAGATCTTTGACATTCTTTGTTTTATTTTGACATCTTGGTGAATCTCTTCTGCAGCCCCTCCAATGCAATCGCATCCTTCCTCTGGTCTAATAATCAGAACTGCACACAGTATCCACCTGAAGCTTAACCAAAATTTTGTACAGTTCCAACTTAACCTTCCTGCTCTTATAATCCATCCATAACTGATAAAGGCAAGTGTCCCGTCTGCCTTCTTACCTACCCTATTAACCTGTCTCGATGCCTTCAGAGATCTGGAGACAAACTTCCCAAGATCTCTCTGTTCCTCTGAGGTTCCTAGTGTCCTGTCATTTATTGAGCATTTCCCCATCTTGTTACTTATTGAAAAATATATGACCACACGCTTGTCAGTGTCAAATTCCATTTGCCTTTGATCTGTCCACCTGACCAATCCATCTATACCCTCCTGTAATCTAAGGTCTTCTGCCTCACTGCCAACCACCCAGCCAATCTTTATGTCATTGGCAAAATTACTTATGATTTCCCACCCTGATGACTCCTAAATTCTATATACATCACGAACAATAAGGGAACCAGCAGTGATCCCTTTGGTTCGCGACTGGACACCAACCACCTTGAATCATTGTTAGCCATGGGTGAGGTCCCAGAAGACTGGAGGGTAGCAAATGTTGTGCCCTTATTTAAGAAGGGCTGGAAAGAAAAACCTGGGAATTATAGACAAGTAAGTTAACTTCTGTACTAGGTAAGTTACTTGAGAAGATTCTGAGCGATAAGATATACATGCATTTAGAAAGACTGGGTTTGATTCAGAGTAGTCAACATGGCTTCGTGCACGGGAGATCATGCCTCACAAATTTGTTAGAGTTCTTTGACGAAGTGACCAGGAAGGTTGATCAGGGCAGGGTGGTAGATGTAGTCTATTTGGATTTCAGTAAGGCCTTTGATAAGGTTCCACATGGTCGGCTGCTCTGGAAGGTTAGATCGCATGGAATCCCGGGAGAGCTGGCAAAATGGATTCACAATTGCCTTGATGGTAGGAAGCAGAGGGTAATAGTGGAAGGATACTTGTCAGACTGGAGGCCTGTGACTAGTGGTGTGCCTGAGGGGTCGATGCTATGCCCATTGCTGTTTGTTTTCTACATCAATGATTTGGATGAGAATGTACAAGGCATGATTAGTAAGTTTGCAGATGACAGTGGTAAAGTGGACAGTGAGGAAGGTTATCAGAAATTGCAGCAGGATCTTGATCAGCTGGGGAAGTGGGCCAAAAAATGGCACATGGAGTTGAATATAGATAAGTGTGAGCCGTTGCATTTTGGAAAACCAAATCAAAGTCGGAGATTCGTGGTGAATGGTAGGGCCTTAAGGAGTGTAGTGGAACAGAGGGACCTTGGAGTGCACGTGCACAGTTCTCTGAAAGTGGAGTCACAGGTAGACAGGTCAGTGAAGAAAGCTGTGGACACCTTGGCCTTCACCAGTCAGGGCATTGCATATAGAAGTTGGAAAGTTATGTTGCAGTTGTACAGGATGTTGGTGAAGTCACACTTGGAGTATTGTGTTCAGTTTTGGTCACCTTGCTATAGGAAGGATGTTATTAAAGTGTAAAAAGAGTGCAGAAGAAATTTACAAGGATGTTGCCAGGACTCAAGGGACTGAGTTACAGGGAGAGGTTGGACAAGCTTTTTTCTTTAGAGCATAGGAGACTGAGAGGGGGGTCTTATAGAAGTGTATAAGATCATGAGAGGCATGGATAGGGTGAATGCACTCTGTCTTCTACCAAGAGTTGGGGAATCGAGGACTAGCGAGCATCAATTTAAAGTAAGAGGGGAAAGAATACATGGGAAACTGAGGGGCAACTATTTTACACAGAGGGTGGTACGCATTTGGAATGAGCTGTCAGCAGAAGTGGTTGAGGCGGGTACATTAACAATACTTAAAAGACATTTGGATGAATACATGAATAGGAAAAGTTTAGAAGGATATGGGCCAGGTGCAGGGAAATGGGGTTAGCATGAATGGACATTTTGGTTGGCATGGGCCTGTTTGGGCTGAAGGGCCTGGCTCTGTGGTGTGGTACTCGATGAATCTATGACATAACAGTGTCTACTACCAGATAACTTTTGGATCCAAGTTAACAAGTTACCCTGGATCACATGTGCCCTTTATCTTCTTCATCAGTCTCCCATGTGAGACCTTGTCAAAGGCTTTACTGAAATACAAATAAACTACACCAACTGTACTGCGCTCCTCAACAAACCCGGTCACCTCCTCGAAAAATTTAACCAGATTTGTTAGGCATGAGTCCCTCTGACAAAGCCATGCCGATTATCCCTGACTTTCACCTGTACCTTCTCCAATCTTGTGTATTATATTTGCTGCATTCAAAGTGGTGCACTCTACATTGAAGAAACCAAACGTAGACTGGGTGACCACTTTGCAGAATGCCTCCAATCTGTTCACAAGCATGACCAGACCTTACTGTAGCCGGCCATTTTAACACAGCACCTGCTTGCATTCCCATTTGTCTGTTCTCGGCATGTTGCAATGCTCCTGTGAATCACAGCGCAAACTGGAGGAACAACATCTCATCTTCAGACTTGGCACTTTACAGCCTTCTAGACTTAATATTGAGTGCACACCTTCAAATTGTGAACCAACTCCCTATCCTTCCCTTTCCTTTAGCTTTACTTGTTACATTCTCTGTCACCTCTCTCCCCTCCCATGTCCTCTTTCCCCTCTCCCCACCCCAGTGGGGCTATCTGTCCTTTCCAGTCTGGCAGTTAGACACACCATTGTTCTGCCCTTCTCACATTCTGATCACTTAATCTGAACTATCAACATCCTTTCTCCCCCAGCACTCTACACCCTGCCACCAACACCGCTCCCCCCCAACTATATCATAAGTGCTGCCTCCTCCACACTTCATTCCAGCTCTGCTGAACAGTTATCTACACTCAAAACATTAGCTTGCTCTCTATGGATGGTGTCTGACCCGCTGTGGTCTCCAGCATTTGTTGTTTTCAGCACAGATTGCAGCACCTGCAGTTATTTGCTCCTATCTCCAAACAAACCTTACCTCTTCAAGTGGAGATTAAATCTCTCCTTCAGAATTTTCTCCAGTGGCTTCTCATCTTTACCACTGATGAGAAACTCACTGGTCTGTAATTCACTATAATCTCTACCATCCTTTTGTAAAATGGAACCACATTAGCACTCACCTAGTCGTCTGGCACCGCCCCAATTAAAAATTTGGGTCAGAGCCTTTGTAATTTTCTCCCTTGTCTCCCACAGCAGCCTGGGATACACCTCATCTAGACCTGGGGATCTGTCCACTTTTAAACCCATCAAACCCTCCAATGCCTCCTCATTCCCTACACCAATCTGCTCAATCACATTTCCCAAATTCTATACCTACATCCTCCTTCTCCAAAGTAAAGACAGATGTAAAGTACTCATTTAACACCCTCCAAATGACCTCCAGGTCCATGCAGATATTGCCCCCTTGGTCCCTAATAGGGCCTACTTTTTTCCTGGTTATCCTTATCACATTGATATACTTATAGAATATCTTAGGATTCTCCCTAATTTTACTTTTCTCATGTTTTCTCATGCCCCCATTTGCTCTCCCTATTGCTTTTGTAATTTCCCCTTCCTGCACTTTCTAGACTTCATTAGGGCTCCTATGATTTGCTCACTTTGCACCTGTTAAAAGAAATGCAAGCTCCCATTCAGCTGGATAACTTTATAATGTCATAAGGCTTGCATATATTCCTTTCGTTTGCAGAAGCCAGATTCATGCAGGTGAACGTGTTCACTCTAGAATGCACCAACACATATAAAAAATAAGTTTAAAAACATGATCCAACATTATGTGCCCAAGCATTACACTTCTAAGTGCCAGCAGCAGCTTACTTTAAGGTGTTTACATTTATGTGATTTTCAAGTTAATTTGCACTTCAACTTAATGGTGTTAGATTACTTTGAAGAAGAAATTGGTTCAGGATTTGAGTCTACTAGTTAAGCACTGATTTCTTGTATATTCATTCATTTGCACAAGTTTCTACTCTGACTTACTTACATAATATCGAGTACAAAATCTTCCTTGAACTTGGAGTAATTAGGTAGCATTTTATAAAGCAAATTAAAAATAACTAGCATTAAAATTTGTCTTAATATATTTACATTTGAGTGACAACCATTTTTACTGATAAGCTGAAAATGAATTTAACAGAAAGAATAAGACCTTTTTTTTCAGAATGTCTAGATCACTAGCTGGGTGTAACCTGAGTCTAAATAACTGAAAACTACCTCATAATTTTATACACAACACATTATTCGTTTCACTGATGTGAAGTTGTCAATTTATTAGTAACTTTAATAGGCTTCTTTTAATTTTTTATTTTTTTATTTTCCTAACACATTAAAACATGTTTAATTTGAAGAGTCTCTTCAAAAAAAACTGAAATGGGGTCAAATTACATAAATCTGCCATTATATTTAATTTGATCTAAAGGAGAGGCTAAATTTTGGGATAGCAGTCATATTGCATTGATGTGTCTTGCGGTCATATTTCAGCATAATGCATAATAAACTATGGCCAAAAAAAATCACAGAAACTTAATATGCACTCAGTATAATTTGCCATTGAAATTTATTGATATTTTGTGCATTTTTTACACAACTCAGCTGGGATCACATGCCACTGGAAGCGTTGTGGGATAGAATGCTGAACATGTGCAATATAAATTATTTACCTAGAAGTTTCCCCAAACTCAACACATTGACACCTAGTTGCCATGTTTTGCTTGCCCTGCTAACATCTAGAATACAACCTTGATTTTTATAAAGGAACGTGCAAAGCCCATGTTAACTACTTGGATTGCTGGCAGTAGATTTGCAAAAGTTACACAAGGGGGAAGAATGTAAAAGTAATGCATGAATATTGCTGTAAAATAACAGCACAGGGTAAACGTAGAACTGCTTGTACCTGCTAATGATACTTGAAATAAATACTGCATAAGAATTTTAACAAGTGTAAATAAAATATCTGTATCACTATTGATGAGAAAGTAAACACTCTAGGAAAAGATGTATAAAACCCCATTTTAATTTAACTATAACTGAAATGAGAAGTCGCACATAACATGAAGGAAAAATCTCAACAGGCAGTGGACCAAAGGACATGACCCAACAATGGACAGGGTTGGACTGATTTTTTACCAGTGCAAGATTACATACAGTACTGGGTACAAAAATTACAGGATTTTGCATTCCTGTTAGGCATATTAATATCCATTCTACAATATTGTCGTAACAACCCATTATTAGATTAATAACATTGATGTTTTAAAATTGTTAATGTGATATAGGCATAGATGGCAAAACCAGCATTTGTTGACCATCCCTTATTGCCCTTGAACTGAGTGGTTTGCTCAGCCATTTCAGAGTCACTGCAATCAACCACCAGACCAGGTATGGATGTCAAATTTCCTCCATTAAGGACATTAGTGAATCAGATGGACATTTTCAACAATGGACATGGTTAGACGGATACCATAATGGAGTTCTCTTGCTATATCTTAACAAACTCACCTTATTAATCGCTGACCACACCCCTATGATGTCTGTCACATTTTATTGCCTACCATTTGTGGAAGAACTTGCTACTATGTGGATATCACCAAATGATCAGATTCCATTGCAGTCACTGCATGTTAGAAAGCCAGTGGTGCACCAAACAAAAGCCGTCACTCTGGAGCTACCCTGCCTGGTCGCTGACATTTGCCTCAGACATGGCAAACAGCAGGAAATTGGTGCGCAACTTTGCAGGCAATATCCTAACGGTCCTGCTGGATGGCATGGTGCTGATGCAGGACTTTCTCAGGGTCAAGGTCACTGAATCAACATCCTGGGTCACTGGACCTGAAACATTAACTCTGATTTCTCTCCACAGATGATGTGAGACCTGTTGAGTTTTTCAGCAATTTCTGTTTTCGTTTCTGAGCTTGGTGCATGTCCCTAAATATTAAGTGTCCTTTTTGGACCTTTACAATGTCAGTTGCCAATGCAGTCGAGGTACAGCTTTGAAATACAGAAGTGTCCTGTAAGTTGATCGGAGATGTGCCATTAAGGTACTTAGAGGCTGGCACATATTGGAAGCCAATGTCTGTGGATTTTGGATGCGTCTGGCAGAAGCCTATGGAGCGTGCCCTGAAATGTTGGTGCTTAGTGCTCAAAATAGAGATCATTGAAAGCATGTAGTGAGCTGAATCCGCCAGGTTCATGTCCTGGTTTCCTTGTCATTGAGCTTTTTTGTTTGGCAAGTTTGATTAGATGAGAGGCATGTTGCGTTGTTAACAAGGAATTGATCAATCAATAATCAATTCGCAACTCACCATTGCCTTGCAAGAATCTTGCTGCGCTGCTTTTGTGAAGCATAAAAGATGGCCTGAGTTGCTTCTAACATCGAGATGTGCCTCAGTGCACTTGTTGCTGATGTTTTTAATACAGTTCACCATAGCCCATTGTCACTTAGATTTCCTCTAATATTCTGCCTGTCGTGACTCAAACCATGATGCAGTGTAATGGATAATTATCATTCTGAATGATTGGCAGGAAACTGTTACCAGTTGGTAATATCAACACTGTCACAATTCAAGCCAAGGTTTGGTGTTTTTACCGTATTGCCTTTGTCCTTCCCTGGAACATTGGTTATTTGAGAATTGGGACATCAGAACCTTAAGGAGGGGACCACCTTTCTTGCCCATCCAGATACAGTGTCCAGTCTATTGAGTTGATTCTACAGGGTTTTGCCTGAACTCTGGCTTTATAAAGGTTATTAGCATTTGCGTGATGTTCTTCCCATTGAATATAAAGGATGTGACAGAGACAATGTTGGGGGAATTTGTCTAGTATGCTTGTGTGTTGCTGACACACAGTCCAAGTCTCACTGCCATATAGGTATGTGGTGATGAGAACTGTTCTGTACACGAGGAGCATTTGTTGGCTTGCAGATGTTTGTTTGATATCAAACACTCACTGCTGTAATTTGTCTATGGCTGCATTGAGACAGCTGATCCAGTGTAACATTTCCTCGTTTTGCTATTGGACTCTAGGTACCAATCACTGTAGGCTTGTGGTTGGGTAGTTTGCTGTTGTCAATGTTCCTTCCTATGCTGGTGAGTTGTCTAATTATCAGTCGTAGAGGATAAAACAGAGATTATTAACAAAAAGAGTCACTTGCCTCACAAAACAAGGTTTAATTTACATTAAGACAGCAATAGCAAATGTTACTTTAACTAGTTAGGCATAATTAGAACTATCAAGAGCCAGGTATGTCATGTCATACACCATCAGAACCTGATGCCGGACTAACTGTTTCTCCAACTAACAATCATGTGGCATCATTAGATTGAGTAGAACTGATGCAAATTTAGCATTAATTCTTTCAGAATGATTACATCATACAACATTCAACAATGGTGGCATTTCGAGAGAGAGAGAGAGAGATTGTTGCTGAGGTAAGGTGAAAGGCTAAACATTTTTCAGAATCTCTCTTCAAAATACATTAGTACTGCAATAATTGGCTGACTAGGCATGTGTTGATATATGCATCAAACAAACGCCGCCTATTATTGAATATTGCCCCAGTTGATAAAACGCTCACAAAAACATATCACTGACCAAGGACCAGCCTCAGAGCATCCATGAGAAGGAAGCACCAGGATTGGTACAGGCACTACAGAAAATAAAAGCAAAGTAATGTTGAAGAAGATAAACAGATAAGCCAAACCAGCAAACACTGAAAAAGAGCTGTACTGCCATGATTTGAAATAACAGAGCAAAGGATCACAAACTTTCGAGATCATTCAAGTACTCAACAGCAGCTCTCCAAAGCGCTGATAGCTTTGGAAGATAGGATGTAATTTGGAACAAGTATTGTTTATTCTACTGTTATGAAACAATGACATTGTCAGTTGTACCTGCACAGTAATCTCAGGTATAAACATTTGGAACATCTTTCATGAATGTTTCCAGTACTAAAATGCAGTTGAATTAAAAAATGCAATCATACTAAATTTTAACCTCATTGGAAAATTATTATGGACAGTCACAAGAAAGATTCTGGAATCTCATCATTACCCAATGTTCAACACTCTCCCAGGTCACTTCATTAGCAGAAAATGCTCCCTAGAAATGGTCTTCGCAATACAGCAAAGACCCCTCAGAGACTAATGCAAAGGAAACTTCTGGTACTCTGTTATTTGGAGGTGCAGAAAGAGGTTTTTCTGCATCCCATGCAGCCTTCTGCTTTTTGGTGCAGGAGCCAACAGAGATACCCTTCTCAATTAAGGGTGTGCGTAATAAGCAGGCACTTTTATGTACCACACAAGTCAAATTTCATTTGTCCTTTTACGACATGGGCAATAGGAGCAACAAACCCAATTCCATGTATCCACTCCAGAAAATAGAAGCCAAGAAAGGACTTTTTAAAAAAAACACTGCAATACATTTAAAAATGCAAATTATTAATATCTTCAGAATATTTCAGTTGAACAATGTACATCAAAAGCCAAAGTGAGTGATTGTTTCTTGAACGTAAATTTTATTCTGGATGTTTTATATCACTATCATTATAAAATTAACCTTGCAATTACAATTCAATTTTCTTTAATTTCATTTGAGAGATTATCACCACCTTGAACCTCTTATATTCAGCTTCTCGAATGGGAATAGGCCAATCCTCTGAGATTACTCATCATAAGTTAGAAGTGGGTGGCATTGACAGTCTCTCTTTCTTGTCTAACATGAATGATTGATTACTTAAGATTGAAATTGCATTCAATACAGAGGGCCATTAAAGAAAGAAAAAAGTTAATTGACTGTAAGAATCTATTTTTGTATCATTTTGCATGTTTGACAGGTGTATAACCTTGATGTCATGTTGTTATTATAAGGATAAAAAAAATCTGATATTTCAAAATATTCAAATTCCTACCATTTTATTCACTCTCCTTCAGATTTGGTAATCCATTTTTTGCAGTTTTGTAAAAGGCATTACAAATCATGTGTAAATGTGATAGGAGGTTGACAATGTGCTGTAGCTCTCTGTGCTTCTGAGATAGTTGAAAGTTAAGAATGCACTACATAATTAAAATATAAAGACCATGCTTTATTAAAATGGGATTTTTTAAGAGGTGATTAACAATATTAAAATGAATAAAGGTGTCATTTGTACGGCACCACCCAATTAAGGTGTGCAATGGAAGAAAGAAATGACAATCTAAATTACTTATAAGTCGATTGGGTATTTCTTAATTGAATTTCATTCTAGAGTTAAGCGAGGTGTGCCAACATGATGCATAATCAGTCTTGCAGCTTCTGTCACTGCCTTTTTACCCAAGTGATAAATCTTAATTACATTTACCTGGAACTTACTTGTCACTTTTTACCATTTAATATGCAAATTGAAACTGTTTATTATCAGGAAATAAATACCAGATTAAATGGGGCAGTGTACAGAGCGAGACAAAGAGAGAGAAGCTACAATGATCACCATTAGAGAATATTACATCGTCTATCCCAATTAAGCTGCACTTTGGATGCCCTAGCCTTGTATTGATGAATGTAGAGGTAAGTACTGCAGAATTGTTATAGACCAGCCAAAACCCTCTCAAAATATGCAAGGAGAAAGCCTAGATCCTGACTTTTATTTTATATAAGCAATGATAAATCAGGAAATGGAGGGGACAGAAGAACCCAGGAAAGTCACAATCATCGGAGAAGTGGTCCTGAGTAAGTTGTCGGAGCTGTGGGCGAACAAGTGCCCAGGTCTGATGGACTCCATTCATTTAAAAAAACTGGCCAGAGAGATAGCTGATGCATTGGCTTTTCCAAAATTCGCTTGATTTGGAGGTGATCCAATTATTTTCAAAGATGGCAACCGTAATTCCTTCATTCAAATGGAGATGGAGAAAGAAAGCAGAATACTACAGATCAATTAGCTTACCATCTGACACAGGAAAAATGTTGCGAAGTATTCTTAAATAAGTTGGTCACTCAGTTATAGGAAAGATATTGTTAAGCTGGAGAGAATTCAGAAGAGATTTACCAAGATGTTGCCAAGTATGGAAGGTTTCAGTTATTAGGAAAGGCTGGATAGACTGCGACGTTTTTAACTGGACCGTAGGAGGTTGAGAGGCGACCTTATAGGAGTTAGTAAAATAATGAGGGGTATAGACAGGGTTATTGGTAGTGGTCCTTTCCCTAGGATGGAGGATTTCAAGACTAGAGGTGCACATTTTTAAGATGAGAGGAGAGAGAGAGATTTAAAAAGGACATGGCAGGGTAGATTTTTTTACACAGAGGGTGGTTCATGTGTGGAATGGACTTCCTGAGGAAGTGGTGGATGTGTGTACAACTACTACATTTAAAAGACATTTGGTAAGTACATGAATAGGAAAGGTTTGGAGGGATATGAGCCGGGAGCAGGCAAGTGGGACTAGTTTAGTTTGGGATTATGTTCGGCATGGACGAGTTGAACCTAAGGGTCTGTTTCCATGCTGCATGACCCTATAACTCTATAAATGCAAGTGTAAGATGCTGTTCCAGATGAGATTTGATGTGATTGGCCAATTTTTAAACAAAACACACTTTATTCTTACACCACAGTTAAAGTACATACTAGAAAAAATTGGCATAACTTTAACTCTTTGAAATACTTTTAAACAGTCTATATTATTGAACTACCAATTATCAACAATGCCAAGATTGCAACATCCGATAAACACACCCTTGGCAAACGTAAATTCAGCAAAACAGATTTTCTCATGTTCTATCTCCAGTCCAGAAGAATGGAACACTTAAATAAACAATCTAGCAGGTACGAAAGCATGAGAACTTTGAGATCTAATGTGACACTGAAGGAAAGAAGAATGAAGAAAAATGGTTGGATTTTAGCCAAATCAGGATTACTTCAGAAGCCTTTGAGAAGTAGCTGGGTCCCAATATTGCAATCGCAAACTTCCTTCTCAGGGTATCTGATTTTCAGGACAGCGTTTTAAGAAAGTGGGTTGGTTCAGGTCAGGAGCCCACAACTATTGTCTGCCAGACCCATTGCAGAGACAGGCATCCCTCAATGTCAGCAAAATAAAGGAGGTGGTCTTCAACTTCAGGAAGCAGAGTGTATCCTGACTGTATCAATGGTGCCGAGGAGGAGGTGGTCAAGAGCTTCAAGTTCCTAAGAGTAAATATCACCTACAATCTGTCCTGGTCCATCCACGTGAGTGGTCCATCCATACTTAATGAGTAGAAATCCATCTATCTCAGCTTTGAATACACTTTTCGATCCAGTCTTTTGCAGTAAAGACTTCCACAGATCACCAACCTCGGAGAGAAAGAATCCTCCTCACCTTTGTCTTTGAGATTATGCCCACTGGTCGTCACTCTCCCACAAGGAGAAAGAACCTTTCTGCACCTACCGTGTAAGGTCCTGTAAGAATCTTGTATGCTCCAAAAGACCTTCATTCTCGTTCTCCTATATTCCATTGACTTCCATTGACATAGACCAATGACTTAATCTCTCCTCATAAAAAAAATCCTTCCTGAACAGGAATTAAGTCGTGAACATTCTCTGGGCTGCCTATAAAATCATTATATCTTTCCTTAGATTAGGGGACCAAAACTGTTCACACAATTCCAGGTGTGGTCTAATGAATGCCTTGTATAGTTTTAGCAAGACCTCCTTTCAAACTCCATTCTCTTTGAAATAAAGGCCAACAATTCATTTGCCTTCCCTATTACCGACTGAACATGGATGATAGCTTCAGAGATAGCAGGAACTGCAGATGCTGGAGATTCTGAGATAACAAGGGGCAGAGCTGGATGAACACAGCAGGCCAAGCAGCATCAGAGGAGCAGGATGGCTGACGTTTCGGGCCTAGACCCTTCTTCAGAAAAATCT
>JAHRHZ010000013.1:52322743-52344392 GCA_024137785.1 Ginglymostoma cirratum
AAGGCCCGAAATGTCAGCTTTCCTGCTCCTCTGATGCTGCTTGGCCTGCTGTGTTCATCCAGCTCTGCACCTTGTTATCATGGATGATAGCTATTTGTGATTTATGCACTAGAGCCCCTTAATCTCTCTGTTTTGCAGCTTTCTGCACTCTTTATTCAGTTAAATAGTATTTAGCTTTTCTACTCTTCTGGCCAAAGTGCACAGCCTCACATTTTTCCACATTCTATTCCATCTGCCAAATTTATGCCTACTCACTAATCTGTCTATATCCCTGTGCACATGTTATGTCATCCTCATTACTTGCCATCCTACTTGTTTTTTGTGTCATCCATAAACTTTTCAAGAATACATTTACTTGCATCATCCAAGCCATTAACACATACTGTAAAAAAATGTGGCTTCAGCATTGATTCCTCTGGAATTCCACTAGTTACATGTTGCCATCCTGTAAACAGAGCTAGGCACAGTACTAGGGGTAAAGGGATCAAAGGATATGGTGAGTAAGTGAGAATAGAATACAAATTTGGATGATCAGCCATGAATTATATTGAACGGCTGAGCAAAATAGAACAGCCAGATGGCCAATTCTTGCTCCTGTTGTCCATGTTTTATGTCTCCTTGATCCCAACTTTCTGTTTTCTATTAATTAGCTAATCCTCTATCTATGCTAATATACTAACCGTAACACCATGTACTCATATGTTATTAAGTAGTCTTTATGAGTTGTAGCCTACAGAATGTCCTTTGAAAATCTAGATACATTCCATCCACTGGTTCCCCTTTATCTCCAAGGCTTGTTACTTCCTCAAAGAAGCAGTATAAATTTTTTGGGCATAAATTACCCTTCATGAAGACATACCGACTCTCCATTGCCATACATTTCTAAATGCTCTGCTATTACATTGTTTATACGGACTCTAAAGCTTTTCCAATGACATATGTTAAGCTAACTAAGCAATATTTACCTGATTTTTGTTTCCCTCCCTTTTAAATAAAGGTGTTACATTGTCAGTTTTCCAATCTTTTTGAACTTTTCCAGAATCTAAGGGTTTTTAGAAGATTACTACCAATACATCCACTGTTGCTGCGCTACTTCCTTGAAAATCCTATGATTTAGAGATGCTGGTGTTGAACTGGCATGGACGAGGTCAGAAATCACATGGCACCATGTTGTGGTCCAACAGGTTTATTTGAAAACACAAGCTTTTGTAGCATAGCCCCTTCGTGAGGCAAGGTGAGAAAGGCGCACACAGAATTTATAAGTAAAAGATAAAAGGGTCACAAAACTAATGAGGATGTCTTAAACAAACCCAAGATGCTGCTAAATCTTTAGTCAGTTAGAAGGTTTTAATTGATTAATATGTATGTGTAAATCCCTGAATTTCTTTCAGGTCACTGCAGATACTCATGTGACTCAGCCATTGTTGTCTATCTCATATGCTGCAGACAAGGATGCCCCGAGGCATGGTATATTGGCGAGACCATGCAGAAGTTACAACAATGGATGAATGGACACCATGCAACAATCGCCATAACAAGGTGCTCGGCCTTGAAACACCCCCACAACAATCGCCAGACAGACATGTTCTCTCCCAATGGTGCAGCACTTCAGCAGTCAAGGACATTCGGCCTCGGATCTTCAGGTAAATGTCCTCCAAGGCAGACTATGGGATACACAACAACGCAGAGTCAATGAGCAGATAGCCAAGTTCGGTACCCATGAGCACGGCCTCAACCAGGATCTTGTGTTCGTGTTGTGCTACAGGTGACCCCAACAAACTGTACACTCTCACACACATACAAACATACACACAGTCTCTCACATAAACACACACACACACTCACACTCACGCAATTTATAGGCTGTCATTCAATGTGGCATCTTATAAATTCCAATTTAGAAATATAACTAGTCCAATTCCAAATTAAAACACAATCAGATTCTAAACTACGCCTCACATCGAACACGAATTGTCTGACCTAAAATGTCACCTCCTCTTTACTCTGATGAAACCTTTAGTTCTCTCAGGGCAGTGACTTGAAAGAAGTTTGTGGATTTACATATACATATTAATCAATTAAAACCTTCTAACTGATTAAAGATTTAGCACCACCTTGGGTTTCTTTAATACATCCTCATCAGTTGTGCTACCCTTTTATCTTTTACATACAAATTCTGTGTTCTGTCTGCTTCTTTCTCACTTCACCTCATGAAGGGGCTATGCTCTGAAAGCTTGTGTTTTCAAATAAACCTGTTGGACCATAACGTGGTGTCTTGTGATTTTTGACATTGAAAATCCTAGAAGGTAACCCATCAGGTATCTTCCTTTAGTCCTTTTTTGGTTCCCCAACACTTTTTCTTCAGTGACAGTTATTGTGTTTATTTTCTACCATCTTTAGCCCCATGTTTATTTCATGTTTTTGTAATGCTGTTAGTATTCACTACAGTGAAGGCAATATTTGTTGAATTCCTCTGCCATTTCCTCACTCCCCATTATTTCCCAGTCTTGTTTTCTAAGGGGTCTGTGTTCACTGTCAACTCTTTATCTCCATTTTCATTTATTTAAAGAAACTTGTACTGTCTGTTTTTATATACTAGCCAGCTTTCCTTCATTGTTTATTTCCTCTTTTGCTTGTTTTTTGCCACCACTTGTTGAACTTTAAACCTTTCTCAATCCTCACTCATCAACATTCACTTTATTTACTGTCTTCCTTTTTAAATACCTTTAGAAGCTCTTGTTATCCATCATTACATCTATAGCAACCTTTCTCTCATTTTCTCATGTCTTCTTTTACCTTCTCCATCTATGAAAAACAGTCCCAAGTTCTCCAATCTCTCTACATAAACCAAGTTCCTCATCCCTAGAATCTCATGAAACTTTGCTGTACAATATTTAATAACTTTGAAACCTACCTAAAATGTGATGCCCAGAATTGGAGGTAAGACTCCTCCTGATGCTTAAACTCTTCCTGATGTTGTACAAGTTTAAAATAGCATTCTTGCTTTTGCATTCCATGCCATTGACTGATAAGGCCAAGGATGTTTTCTGCTTTATCAATTACACTCTCAACTTGTCCTCAATGATTTATGCACATATAGGCTCAAGTCCATCCACACTTCCCGGCCTTCAGAACTATTGCCTTTATCTTATAGCATCTTGTAGCTGGTTGGCTCGCTGAGCTGGTTCGTTGCTCCGCAGACGTTTCATTACCCTGCTGGGGTGCAGACTCCAATGCGGGGCCAGTGTTTTCCCAGCTGTCATTTAAACTCTGGTGTCGGGTAAGCTGGATTACCTCACTTCTGGTTTTCCTTCGCAATGGAGTGTATATGGGGTCTAGCTCTATGTGTTTATTGATGGCTTCCTTAGTGGAGAACCAGGCCTCTAGGAATTCCCATACTTGTCTGCTTTGTCTCTCCCAGGGTCCTGGTGTTGTCCCAATCGAATTTGTGGTTTTGCTTACCCATGTGGATGGAGATAAGCGAGTATTGGTCATGTCTTTTTGCTGCCAGTTGATGTTCATGTACTGTTGTAGTTAATTTCCTTCCCGTCTGTCCAATGTAATGTTTGTTGCAGTCTTTGCAGGGAATTGTGTATATGACATTGGTCCTGTCCATAGAGGGTAGTGGGTCTTTGGTTTGGGTGAGCAGTTGGTATTGGATTGATGTGGGCTTGTGTGCTACTCTGATGCACAGTGATTGTAGGAGTCTTGTGGTCAGTTCAGACGTGCTCTTGATGTAAGGTATCATGATGAGTGTGTTGGGGCGTGCAGTATCTTTCTGGTGTCGTTCGTGTAATAGGCATCTTCTGGCTCAGTTTTTCAGGTATCCATTGCCCTCGAATACCTGGAAGAGGTACTCTTCTTCTTTTTGGTGTAGTTCTGTGTTGCTGCAGTGCGTTGTTGCCCGTTTAAATAGAGTTTTCACGCAACTTCGTTTGTGGGTGTTAGGGTGGTTCCTGTTGAAATTCAGTACTTGGTCAGTGTGTGTGGCTTTCCTGTGCACCTTTATTAGGAATTTCCCATTGGTCCTGCGTTCCACCATGACGTCCAGGAATGGGAACACATCTGAACTGACTAGAAGACTCTTATGACCACTGGGCATCACAGTAGCACACAAATCCACGTCAACTCTATTCCAACTGCTCACCCGGACCAAAGACCCACTACCCACTATGGACAGGACCAATGTCATATACAAGATTCCCTGCAAAGACTGCGACAAACACTACATTGGACAGACAGGAAGGAAATTAATCACAAGAGTACACGAACATCAACAGGCAACAAAAAGACACAATGAACACTCACTCATCTCCATCCACACGGATAAGGAAAACCACCAATTTGATTGGGACAACACCAGGATCCTGGGACAGGCCAAGCAGAGACAAGCACAGGAATTCCTAGAGGCCTGGTTCTCCACTAAGAAAGCCATCAATAAACACATAGAGCTCGACGCCATATACACTCTATTGCGAAGGAAAACGGGAAGTGAGGTAATCCAGCTTAACGGACCCCAGAGTTTAAATGACAGCCGGGAAAACACAATACTGTTTCATCGTCGGCTGCACTGATAATGTTACCCAGCAGAGTAATGAAACGTCTGCGGAACAACAAACCAGCTCAATGAGCCAACCAACCACAACATCCACAACCCAAGTTGCTACAAATCTACTCTAAAACCTGATTGTATCTATCCTTGGTCCTACCAAAATGAATCACTTCACACATCTCTGTATTAAATTTCACCTGCTGTTTATCAGCCCAAATCCCCAACTTGTTGATGTCATTTTTAAGTTCTACTCGATCCTCTACACAAGTCATAGGATTTCTAAGTTATTTCTTGTCTGCAAGTTTCAATATTATGCCTTCTACAGGAAGGCCCAGATCATTCTGATACACATTGGCTGTTGTTAGTTATGAGATTTGTAAATTAACATGTTTTGAGCCCATGTGTTTAAAGCTAGGGTAAAATTAGGGATGTTGTAAGGGCTTTGCTAAAGCCTGTGTGATAATGGGTATAGATTACAGGACTGCTAAAGATTAATGGAAGGAGTTGTTTTAATGAGAACGGGGTGTAAGGCAATCATCGTTGTAGATAATGGTGAAAGCAGGTCTGATGCTGGTTTACAGGCAATGATTGCTACTGCCCAGGGATGAGTTAAAAATATCAGGTTCTAAAAGTGTATACTTTGAAATATCTATTCTATTCCGGTGTAGGATGGAATTGGGATTTAAAGAACATCATATTTACTTGGATTCAAGACCCAGGTGATTCACACTGCGATGTGGAAGGGTGAAGAAAAATCCAGTGTAAAAATTGGATTGCAAGCTTTCCTAAAATGTCACTGAATATCGCAAAGAAGTGGGTTAGTCTGTCAGAATCCAATTCTGTCAAAGGTTATGATTATCACCAAACTTGTCTCAAGACAGCCCTGATAGCGTAAATTCCCCAGGGCCCTTCACCTGATTACTCAACAATAAACCAAAACACAGTGTGGCCAGCTCAGATAAAAACTCAATCGATGAGTGTAACTTTATTTCACTACCTTGCTTTCCAAAAACAGTCTTCTGTTTATCAGTCCTTTCCAGTTGTATCATACGCGGAGAGCTTCCCAGCCACCATACTGTCCTGAGCACTGGCTGAAATCTGACCTCACAGCCTTTTGGATTGTTTCACTTGCAAGCTAAACCACAGGATGACTTCTCCAAAGTCTGAAGCCACAGACAAGAAACTAAGGTTAAAACTCTGCCAATTCCTGAAGACCTTGGTCTGGATTTTTGACATCTACTCGCACAATTGGAGGTAGACATGTAGGCACCTTGCCTGCCTGACACCACCAATTGAGATCCAGTTAATGTTTATCCTGCTGCCACAGAGGCCCTAACCCTAATTCTGCATTTGCTCCCTTGGACCAACTGAATCCCACTCACCCTCCCCTCCCCCCATTCTCCCCAAGGTAACACTCACCCAGTTTCCCATAACTCACTGTCTCTCAAACCGCAGTTGCCCAGCCCTTGTACCAAGGTCTATCAGTTTGGTCCCAGTGAGATTCCTCACTACCGGGTCACAATCCAGCGATAAAACTCTCCACATCACTCTCGTACACTATGCTAGCAGTCACTCCCCCTCATCTGATAGTCTGGAAGTCCTCTGAGACAGGGGGTACTTTCCCTGCAGCGTGGAAACCTGCCCTCAGTATATTAATAGGCAATCAGTCATTTAAAGGCTTCAGGAGAAGCTCCCCCACTCACCTCCCACCTTTCTAGCAGGTAGCTTCGGAGGATTGGGGGAGGGGGGAGGCACAGCATCACTTAAGGTATAGCCCCTTATGATTAGATTCCCACTCCAGTTAGGAGATGTCGGAATCAAATACAGTCCTTGAAATAGAAACCAAAAGAACTGCAGACGCTGTAAATCAGGACGAAAAACAAAGTTGTTGGAAAAGCTGAGCAGGTCTGGCAGCATCCGTGAAGGAAAAAACAGAGGTAACGTTCCGAGTCCAGTGACCCTTCCTCTGTCCGTTACCTCTGTTTTTTTCCTTCACAGGTGCTGCCAGATCTGCTGAGCTTTTCCAGCAACTTTGATTTACAGTCCTTGAAATAACAATTATTGCAAACCGATTTGCAATCAATTTATTTCATCATTCCACATATTACTCAGCCCTATCCTTCCCCTTGTTTCTCATCTTATTCAAACAGATAAGATCTATGAAGTCCAGGAAATCAATGCTGCAATATAAATCCAGAATTCAAGGCTACAAATGCAGTCAATTATCTTTATGCATGTATTAATCGCAACCCAGTTGGTCCCACAGGGTATCAAACCCATAGGTTAACAAACATGCACAAATTCAGTATGGGACTTTGTGGGCTCCTGACTGATTCCTGACTCTCTGGCATTTTATGCTTCTTTAACACACTGACACCCACCTACCCTGGCAGGTTAAAACTGATACTCCATTTGTGTTGCAATCTCAGGGTGAAGTGCAAAATGCTGATGAAGTTGGATACGAGTGATGTTACAACAGGGAGTGTTGGAACTTCAGGCAAGAGGTCCTCATAATTGCATGCCCCTCCAATGTTATGACAAAATTATACAATTCGGTGATGTATTTTGAATAGACTTCAATACAGTAGCATCAGGTTCCTCAGCTCTGTGCACATGACTATGAAATGTTGTCTGAGTAGTGTCAAGGAATCAAGATTATGATAAGAATGAACTCTTAGTTCTATGATATTTTGCAGGAACTGTTGCAATTTAGTTTTGGCATTTGGTAACATATTGAAGGTTTTTCTCATGTGGATTGTAATGAAAACAGAAGTTTGCTCCTGGTTCCGAAGCCTCCCATACCAGTAGTGGAACCATTATACAAATAAACCGAAAGGACCAGGAAAACCAGTCAACATTCATACTATGCAGCCTACAAAACAACCCCATACATGGAAAGGATGCTTGACATTGCAGAAATGTAAATGGTGTTTAAAAGAGTAATTCAGCTGTTAGATCGAGCTTGGTATAGTGAGATTAAAACACAATTAATATGTAAATATTGCAATCTGAAAAACCTCATGAGTAGATTAATAGTAAGCTGCCACTTTCACAAGGCTAACATTGGAATGATGCAATTCATGATTGAAACATGTGCTGATATGCAACTCATGGGTCTTGTCATTTCCCCAACTTTCTCAATTACATACAAAATAAAACCTTGAAACTTGCTGTTATTTTGGCAGCAAAACCTGGGCAAATATTTACAAATGCAGTGGCAACAAATAACTTAAAACACGCTAAAACCGAGATCTATGTTGCTGACTGCAGGGTGCTAATTACTCCAAAAATTATGTCAATTTAAAAGTTTTAATGTGTGTTTATAGCTTTTGTGCAAATAAATGATGACATTTATAAGTAATTAAGAAAAGTTAATAAAGCCCTAGCACAATTAGCAATATTAGCACAAAGCAGATTTGGAAAGCTGCTATAATATTAGAAATATGCAGTCCAATTTTCAATTTAAATTGTTTCAATAAAGCTACAGCTGCATTAATTAATTGCGTATTCACTTCATTGTGAAAATGTGCTTCTGTGTACAGACAATGTATTCAGGTAAACTGAGTGCTCAGTGCTACTGGAAAAGGTAATTTTACCAAAGAATAACAATGCAACATAAATGGAATTCAGGATGAAAACTATTGAAATATATAGACAATGCTTTGATACTTTGAAACTGACTAATCGAATACAAGTGAAATAAACAGAGCCTATTTTCTATAAGGGTGCAGTTTCATCTGACCTGTATCCATTGCAACAAGTGCTTCAGCTCGGAGCTGAGACAGGATTTTGGGACAGCAAAGTGTTTTTGCTCCGTATTCAGTCACTGGATGTGGGTAACACTAGCAACGGCAGCATTAATTGGACATCCTAATTGCTTTTGAGCAGGTGGTGATCTGTTTACTCGAACCATTCATGTCTGTGAGGTGCAGGTACACCCACTGAGCTGCTAGGTAGGCAATTACGAAAGATGGACCAAGTAATGATGAAGGAACACCAATATATTTCCAGGTTAGGACTGGATATATTTAGCAGTACAGAATGAAAGTGCTAACTTAATAATGTCCAAGAATAAACATTAAAGCCTAGCGCATAAATGAAATTTTGATTTTGTTTTTCAAAATGCACTGAGTGAATACATCACACCAAGTGAAAGGAATCGCCAGATGTCTAGCAACAGCAGTATCATCAAACCATAAACACAAAAATGGTAGGGCATTGTGTTGTGAGGATGGCATAACAAGGTGCAGATTTATACAGATAGGTTGAGAGTGGGCGAAAATCTGGGCAATAGACTAATACATGGGAACATGTGAAGTTGAGATAACAAGCATGGGGCTGGAAGAACACAGCAGGTCAAGCAGCATCATAGGAGCAGGAAAATTCGACGTTTCGGGCCTAAACCCTTCATCAGAAATGTTTCCTTTGGCAGAAAGAATAAAAAATCAGAGTATTATTTAAATAGAAAACTGCTGTAGAATTCTGAGGTGCAGAAGTATCCAGGTGTTCTAGTGCACATATCACAAGAAGTTAGTATGCAGGTACAGCAAGTGATTAAGAAGGCAAATAGAATTCTACCCTTTATTTCAAGAGGAATTGAATATAAATATAAAGAGGCCACACTTCAATTATATAGGGTATTATTGAGACCATGTCCTGAATGCTGTGAGCTATTTGGTCTCCTTATTTAAGGATGGATGTAAGTGGGTTTGGGACAGTTTGCCAGATTTATAGATGAAATCAGCGGATTCTCAAAAGAGGAATGATTGGATTGACTAGAATTATTTCCACTGGAGATGAAAGAAATGAATGATGATTTATTGAAGGGTGTAAGATCCTGAAAGGTCTTGACAAGACAGATATGGAAAAGATATTTACTCTTGTGAATAAGACAGAACTAGTGGATACTTTTAAAATTTGGGATTGTTGTTTTAGGACAGAAAAGGGAGCTTTTTTGTTCCTCTCAGTGGGCTGTATGCCTTTGGATCAGAGATAAAAGGTACTGCAGATGCTGGAGAATCCGAGATAACAAGCATGGGGCAGGATGAACACAGCAGGTCAAGCAGCATCATAGGAGCAGGAAAACTCGACGTTTCAGGCCTAAACCCTTCATCAGAAATGGGGGAGGGGAAGAGGGTTCTGAAATAAATAGGGAGAGAGGGGGAGGCAGATAGAAGATGGATAGAGACTGACCTATCTCCTCCCTACCCCCCTACCTACACTCACCTTTACTGGCTCCATCCCCGCCTCTTCGACTTGTCTGCCTCCTCTCCACCTATCCTCTCCTCTATCCATCTTCTATCCGCCTCCCCCTCTCTCCCTATTTATTTCAGAACCCTCTTCCCCTCCCCCATTTCTGATGAAGGGTTTAGGCCCGAAACGTCGAGTTTTCCTGCTCCTATGATGCTGCTTGACCTGCTGTGTTCATCCAGCCCCATGCTTGTTACCCTGTATGCCTTTGGAACTCTCTGTCTCAGGAGGTGGTGGTGATGGGGTGGCAGAGAGTAATTGGATATTTTTAAGGCGGAGGAAAATAGATTCTAAATAAGCAAGGGAATCAAAGGTTCTCAGGGTTGATGGGTATATGGAATTTGGAAGACAAACAGTTCAGCCATGAGCTTTTTGAATGGTAGAGCAGACATAAACAGCCGAACAGCCTACTTCTGCTTCCAATTCATATATGTGTGTATATCATTCACTTTTACTTAACTTTTATGAGCTGTGAAAGGAGTAATTAAGGCAAATATGGGTTGAAAGTACTACAAGAACTTATCCTTATTTAGCAGCTTCAGCATAATAAAATTCCACAAACATTGTACAGTTACCACAGTTGTGTTATGGAACAAAATTAGACACTGAGTCTGAGGTGATACTAAGACAGATGGCCATAAGCTTGACTAAAAAGATGGGTTTTAATGACTGTATTAAAGGAAGAAACAAAAATTGAGACTCAGAGATTAGGGCCAAAACAGCTGAAGACACTATGAGCAATGGTACAGGAATTAAAATAAGGTCTTATCAGGAACTCTGAATTACATGAGCACAAATATTTTGGAAGATTCTGAAGCTGAAGGAGATAATGGAAATAGGAAGATCTAAGGCCATGGAGGGATTTGAAAAGAAGAATGAGCATTTTAAAAACAAAGTTTGGGATTCCACAAATGTAACACTATTTTGTCAGGGCCAAAGAGGATTTTCAAATATAATTATGAATTTTTATGCCATTCAAGCATACCTACGCATCATTCAGCAAGGTGTGACTTTTTCAAGGGTATCTTCAGTGAGACCAATAGTGTGAAACGGCAAATTATCGTCAGTTCAGTGATTGATTACAGTCTGCATGAACTTCAACAGTGCACTCTCTGGAGAAATATAGAATCCCTGAAGCAGCATTTGAATTTCTGCAATTCACCGCACATGCTTGGATTCAGAAATTGCTGTCAGTTTCAAAGCAGTAATGATGTCAAAACCTGACAGTTTTCCTAAATCTGAAACCCAATAATGATCTGAAAGGTGTGGCAAATTTTGTTAAGTCAAAGAAACCACAATTAGAAACAAGAGATGGAATATTTTGCTCCTGGAGGTAATGAATTTTGTGTGGGGAAGGGCATTTAGTCAGGTGAGGTAATGGTTTTCCCAAACTCAGATATCCTCTCACATCCGAAAAATGAAATTCTGGAGGAATGGTTCATGGTAAACCAACCACATCCTTCATTTAAGCCCTTAGGTAAATTAAGAACAACTTAAGGGGCTTCCGGCCATTACACGGGGACTAACAGCTTTGGGCAGGTCTGGCACTATGCAGTGTGCCTGCTAAGTAAACATCTGAGGGCACTTTGTCAACCAGTCGTGACAAGTCCCTTGGTCAAAGACAATCACTGTCTGATATGGTCCTGTGCTCATTTTCCTGCCACTATCAATCTGAGACACCGTCCCTCCAGCAATCACTTACAACCATCTCCAATACTCCCTTTCCACCTGGACCTCTTCCTCTGGCCTTTTGTCTGCACTTTATCTCTTCATTGAGAACTGTTGCTGTGGCATCAGCTGCCTTAATTTCTCCGCTCCCCTCCCCCATTCTAACATATCTCCCTCTGAGCAGCGTCCAGTCCATTCCTTCAGGTCCAACCCTGACCTTGTTATCAAACTCGATAAGGGTGGTACAGTTGTCACCTGGCGTACTAACCTCTACCTGGAAGAGGCTGTGCACCAACTCTCAGATGCTTCCTCCCATCTCACCCTAGATTGTAGCCCCATCACTGAACATCTGGCTGTTGTTTCTGGGATTGATAGTGATCTCATCTCCCGTGGAGATCTCCATACCACAGCTTCCCACCTCATCATGCACAGCCTGCTTCTATCTCCTTCTCGATATCCACAAACAGGACTGCTCAAGCAGACTCATCATTTCAGTCTATTCCCACCCCACTGAACTTGTTTCTTCTATGTTGACAATACCTTCTCCCGCCATGTTCAGACTCATTCCACATACATTTGTGAATCTTCTGACACTTTACAAACTAGTTCCACAATTTCCAGTTTTCAGTTCCAAGCCATCTCCTCTTCACCATGGAAGGGTAGTTCCAATAAACATCCATTTCCCCAACAGGATGGTCTGAAAGGTCTCTACATCTTCTTAAAAGAGAGGCATGTAGAGCCTTTACCAACCACTACCTCCTTTACCTGAAGCATTTCAGTAGATTTATCAAGAACAATTTCCCTTTTGCAAATCCATGTTAACGCTGTCCAATCCTGCCACTGTTTCTCAAGTGCTCAGCTATTGCATTTTTTTTTATAATGGACTCTAGCATTCTCCCCACTACCAACATTGAGCTGACTGGACTATAATTCCCGGTTTTCTCTCTGCCTCCCTTTTTTTAAAGACATTAGCTCTCCTCCAATGTGTAGATGCTATTTTGAAGATGACACCGATGTATCCACTAATCCTAGGGCCACTTCTTTAAGTAATCTGTAAGGTAGATTATCAGGCACTGGGGATTAACTGCTTTCAATCTCATCTATCTCTCCGACACCATTTGCCTACCAATAATGGTTTCCTTTAGTTTCTCCCTCTCACTCAACCCTGTGTTCCCTAATATTTCTGCTATGTTATTTGTGTCCTCCTTTGTGAATACAGAACCAAAGTATGTATTTAGTTGGTTAGCCATTTATTATTTCCCCATTATAAGTCCCTGTTTCTGACTGTAAGGTCTTCACCAATCTTTTTCTTTTCACATATCCACAGAAGCTTTTAAAGTCAGTTTTTATGTTTCCCACAAGCTTACATGCATATTCTATTTTCACTTGCTTAATCCATCAATGCCTTTGTCCTCCTTTGCTGAATTTTAAACAACTCCCCTTTATCTGGTCTGATTTTTTTTTCTGGCCAATTTGCAAGCTTCATCCTTGGATCTAATGCTATCTCTAAATTTCCTTGTAAGCCATAGTTTGACCCCCTTTCCTGTTTCACTTTTGCACTAGACTGGAATGTACAATTGTTGCAGTTCACCCATGCATTCTTTCAATTTTTGTCATTTTGTTTCCATCATCATCCCTGTAACTAACATCCCCCATTCTGTCACAGTCAAGTTGCACCTTAATGCCATCAGGACCTTAGTCTCAGAAACAAATACATCTTGAGAATACCCCAGAAAATTCTAAAATTGATGGCCGCTAATTCCCAAGAGCATGGAACAAGTAGATTGACAATTATTCTTTTCTTAATCCACAGTATCAAGTAGGATGGCCTGTTCTCCACTTGGTTCCTCAATATAGGCACAGCAGGTATGCATCCTCCCTGGTATTGTTACTAATTTGATTTGCCCGATTTGTATGCAGATTAAAGTCACCCATGTCTACAGATGTTCCATAATTGCATGTCTCTCTAATTTCCTGGGTAATGCCATTCCTAACATCACCTCTGCACTTTGGAGATCTACACACAATCCTCTCTAATGTTTTTTGCCCCTTGGTGTTCCTCAGCTCAAGCCATATAGATTCCACATCATCAGGCCTAATATCTTTTCTCACTGTTGAGTTAATTCCCTCTTTAACCAGCAATGCAACTTTACTGCCTCTCCCTATTTGTCTGACTTTCCTAAGTACTGAATAACCTTGGATGTTCAGTTCCCATCCCTGGTCACCTTACAGCCACGTATCTGTAATCGTGACCATATAATATCTGTTTTCATCTATTTGTGAGATTGATTCATCCACTTTATTATGAATGCTCCATACATAAAAGCACAAAACCTTAAGGTTTGTCTTTTTAGCGTTACTTGCCCTATTCCTACTATTTTTCACTGTAGCCATGTATGATCCTGGCCCTTGATTTCTCTGCCTATCACTCTTCTTATTCCCCTTTCTGTCTTTTTTTCTTTTTCTTGATTACTTTCTGGTGATCGTTTCCATAGATTACCAGATCCCTGCCAACTTAGTTTAAACTCTCCGCGACCACTCTAGCAATGCTCTCCTGTGGCTATCAATCCTGGTCCTGCCCAGGTGTAACTTTCTAGTTTGTACTGGTCCCACCTCCCCTCAGAACCCGTCTCAATACCTCAGGAACCTAAAACACTCTCCCCCTTGCACCACCTCTTCAGCTATGTATTCATCTGATATAAAAGCCGAAAGAACTTCAGATGCTGTAGGAACAAAAACAGAAGTTGCTGGAAAAGCTCAGCAGGTCTGGCAGCATGTACAAAGGAAAAAACAGACTTAACTTTTCGGGTCTGGTGATCCTTCCTGAGAATCCTGCTCAACCCTTCCTCAATATCCTGCTATTTCTCATCTGACTAGCACACGGCAATGGTAGCACTCCTGAGATCACTACCTTTGAGGTCTTACTTTTTAAACTTACTTCCCAACTCCATATATTCTGCTTTTAGCACCTCATCCCCTTTTCTACTGATATCACTGATACCAATGGCCACCATGACCACTGGTCGTTCACCCTCACCTGCCAGAATGTCCAGTAGCTGCTCTCAGACATCGTTTACCTTGGCAACATACCATTCTGGAGTCTCTTGTGTGTCTGCAGAAATGACTGCCTATTCTCCTTACAATTGAATCCCCTATAACTAATGCATTCCCTCACATTTTAGTCCTCTCCTGTGCAGCAGAACCAACCATGGTGCAATGTGTTTGGCTATTGCTGCTTTCTCCTGAGAAGCCATTTCCCTCCAAAGTGGTACATCTGTTTTTCAGGTACATCTCCACAGGAGACGCTTACACTCTTTGACTAATCGTTTTGTGCTGCCTGGTGGTCACCCATTCCCTTCCTGCTTGTGAGGTTTTAGCCTGTGGTGTGACCGCCTCACAGAGGCTTCACACTGGCTTCCAGGAGCTGCAGCTGGGGATATTTCCTGCATATGTTCTGGCTCTACGCATTGGAACTGTACCCAACTTCCCACATAGAGCAGAGAATACCACAACTCTGATCCCTTTAAATTAAATCTGTTGGAAGTTGCTTCATATTAAATAATATCAATCACCCTTATTGACCCTTAGTGTTATCGTTCCTATAGAATATAGTCTTTTAAAACTATAAAACACAATAAATAAACAAAAGAAAACACCTCTTCCCTGCATGGAATTCCCACTGTGCTCCACATTTCCAGAAATATACACTCTCTATGGCTGTGTTTCACTCAGGATGAGTTCTCTCCAGCTGCTCATGCCGAGCTTCCTAATCTTACTGATTACTTGTTAGATTTCAGCTGCAGTAGTCACATTAGAAGAGAGATTTGAGTACTTTGGAGAGAGTGCAGAAATAGTTCCAGATAGAAGAAGCTACACTTATGTGGATAAATCAAACTAAATCGTGGCTGTTCACCTAGACTTGGAAGAAATTTGAGAGAGGTTTTCAACAACATGAGTGGGTTGGGTAGAGTGGATAGGGAGAAGTTATTCCTGCTTATAAAATAAAAAGGGCAAGATTTAAAGTGATGTGCTGATGAAGCATGGTTGATGGGAGAATTTTTTTTCACAGGGAGTTATTAGGGTATGTGTTAAAGGCAGGTTCAATTGAGGCATTTAATATACATTGGATGATCATTTGGATAGAAATGGAGTTCAGACATGTAAGTAAAATGCAAGAAATTGGCACTACGTGCTCGAATTGGTACAGGCATAATGGGCCAAAATGTCTCCTTCTGTGAAATTACAAATCTATAATTCTGTAAACTGGTTAATTGGTTATTAATTGCCAATTATACAGCTTAATTGTGGGTTGGATGTAAAATCATGGCCTGGTCATGGGCAGGTGGATAGGTAAGAGGTAAAGCCCCCAGGAAACTGATGAAACTTGTCCTGCCCTCCTGTCCCCACCTCACTTCATACCCCATTAAAACAGTGGCTCACATATATTCTGGCTCTAGTCTAAAAATGCACCTGCCAAAATATAACTAAATTAATAATGATATATCAGTCCACATGTTAGACCTTGAGATTTGTGAATTACATTGGATGAACAGAATTATTAAGCTGAACTTTATGCAATTTGCAAATACGTTTGCAAATAATTATTCACAAGAGCCTTCAGTCACTGAACTCCAAGTCATAATTTGATTCTACTTTTATATCATTACTCTTCACTTGCCAAGTTCCAACGTGCTGTTAGCTAATTCATACTTCATGCCATTTGTTATTTGAAGCCGCCAGACAGTAACTGCAAATGCCAAATGTAAAGAATGTGATGGCACATCATTCCAAGTTCAGACGATTATGCTAATACAGTGCAAAGTGATAACCAAGGTGTTGATAATTCCTGAGAGCTACGTCTTGACACTTATAATGAACTCATATTAATAGAAGGCTCTTGAAAAGTGACTCGCAATTTGAAGAAAATCAGGACCTCTAGCAAAATGCTTATTTGGTAAACAGATGCACTTATCACTCTGCAATTCCAATTAAAATTCAAATTAATAATGTAATTGAAATTATATTATTTGTCAGAGTTTGGGACTATGGATCATGCTTTAAAAACAAATTATTTGTTGCACATTATCTAGTACATTAAAGCATTGGGAATTAAACTAAACTTTATATAATTTTAGAAACAAATTACGGGACAACAACTTACAATTTTGTGACAAGTATTTCAGATTATGCTGAAGGGAATATGGAGATGCATTTTTGAAGACTAATAGGCAATACTGATCTCTGTACCTCCAATTCTTTCAACTGTATTCGCTTCAAGTGAGATTCTACGCTGCCTATGAAATTTAACAACCTTACCTGAGTGAGTTTAATAATAACTGTGACTTTACAGTACCAGAGTTCCTGCAACAAGAACATGGGAAATAGAAGCAGGGACACGGCATTCATTCCCTCAATACTGGTTGATCTTCTACCTCGACATTTTTCCCACATGATCTCCATATCCTGTAATGTCTCCAAAACATTTGGACTCTGCACTGGAGAATTCCAAAGACTCACTAAGAAAGGTCAAATTTCCTCCTCATCTCAGTCCTAAATAGCTGACCCTTATGTTGAAATCGTATTTGCTACTTCCATAACCCAGACAGCAGAAGGATCATCTACCATGTTAAGCCCCTTAAAAGCATCTTAAATTAGACCACCTCTCAATCGTCTAACATCTGGAAATTACAGACGGTCTCCTCAATTTCCCCTTATAGGACAATCTCACCTTCCCAGCACTTATTCTAGGAACGAGCAGACTTCATGAACCAAAACCCCTTGGGATTAAAATTTAACAATTGCTTTTCCGGACTGGGAGATTTAGACCAGTCAGGGAGATTCCATTTGGGACCACTCAGATAATAGTTATTTGGGACTAATCAGGAATCAACTCCAAAGGAATCCATGCTATGGGTCGGTACAGCCAATATCAATCAAAGAAATCCTGACAGACCTAGGGTAAAAGTTTCAAAGTGGAGTTTTGAAAGCGTATGTAAAAATATTGTACAAAGTACCTAGGGCCATAAGAAATAGGAACAGGAGTGGCCTGAAGAGCCTGTTCCACCACTCCATTGGATCATGAATGATCAGATACTCCTCATATCCAACTTCCTGCTGTATTGCCATAACCACATCACATCATATGGGTTAGATTATAACACACAGAAATCATAAAAAAGTTCTGAAGAAATCATTTTGGACTTGAAACATTAACTCTGTGTCTCCACAGATACTGCCAGAATGCTGAGTTTCTCCTCAATTTCTGTTCTTAGTTCAGATTTTCAGCATCCACAGTATTTTGCATCAGAATATCAAAATCATCAATGAATATGACAGACTAAATTGAATATGATAATGTAAGTATGCTCTTAAAATTTTCTGAGTAACATCAGTACTTTAAACAGGAATAATTCTAATATGTGGATTATCATTTTGCCTTTGCCCTTTATAACAGCAAGTTAGTCATTCGGTTGGACAGAGCTTGAGTACTGCTGAGAAAAAGACACATGCTGTCAATGCTTTTCATCTTGCACGCATCAGAACAGAATTACAAGAATTCCAAATCACAAATACAACAATTTTTATAAAACTACCTGAAAAGAAGGTGATGATTGGTTGGCAAGTGATACATTTGCATGCAAGGTCTTGTCCTATGCAAGCTGAAAGAACATGCCTCTGACATGTCCTTATGTTCTACACCAATTTTGGGATCATTCTCCACCACCTCCAACAGGATGCCACCACCAAATACATCATGCCCTCCTCTCTGTTGTCAGCATTCAGCAGGGACTATTCCCTCTGTGACATCCTGGTCTACTCCTCCATCACTCCCAACACTTCCCCACTTCCCATGGCAGCTCCACAGGCAACTGCAGAAGGTGTGAGACTTGCTCATGCACCTCCTCCGTCCTCACAGTCCAAAACCTTTAACACACTTTCAGGTGAAGCGGTATTTTACTTGTACCTCTTTCAATCTAGTCTACTGCATTCATTGCTCACAATGTCTTTTACATTTACAAGACCAAATTCAAACTGTTCCACTTTTTGGAATATCTCCATTCTGTCTATAGGAAGCATCCTGACTTCTCAGCTTGTTATTTCAACAAAACACCTTGCTCTTGCACTGACATTTCTATCGTAGGCCTGATACAGCGTTCCAAGAAACACAATGCAACAATGAACAACACTACATTTCTGCTTAGGCACCTTATAGGTCTCAATATTGAATTCTACAATGTCAGAAACTGACCACATGATGTCTGTTCTCGATTTTTCTTACATTCTCTCCCTGTCGTGTTTGTGTTTCATTTACTTTGCTCTCAGTAGAGAGAACCCATTTTCTCCCTTTCACACCTTAATTTACACCATTTTATGTATTTTTTTCTTTCACCACCATTAACAACTCCTTCATCTTTTGCACTGTGATACTACAGCAAACTTTTAATTGACTGACACCTTGTTGCGGTTGATCAAATATTCCAGTTTGACAAGAGGTCCAAATAATCAACGTATAAACAGACACTAAGTAATAGAAACATAATGCAGAGGGTATACACATCATTGCTATATTTCATTTGCAGCATTAATAAGTTAAATAACAATGCATCTTTGCCTCAAATAAAACTTAACGGCAGAGAGCTTTCTCACTCATACCTTCAACCGACAACTCTACATTGCTGTAGATTGCAATGTTTGAGGGGAAGTTGACTCGAAATTGGATCAACTGCTGATATTTTAGCCATTCAATTGAATAACAAGTATATTCACATTAAGGTAAATAAATTTGAAAACTTTTTAATAACTATTCAGAACAATACAGTAAACTTTGCAGTATTTCAGGTACATAATTTTTGCTGGTTTATCAAGGAAGTCAGTTCATAAGGTGCCAATTAATATAAAGTTTACAGCACATTATCTGTTCACTTTGCTCCTCCTTCACTTCTGTCAAAGTATAAATAAAAGTTTTTTTAAAAATTTCTTAAACTTGAAGATAAGTCATACTGTACTCAAAAAGATAAACATGTTAGCTTGTTTACATTGTGTTAGTTAAAAGCACTCTGCAACAGTAAAATGTAACAATTGAATGAGTAAATTTCAAATGTTCAAACGGCTTGCTTTATACACACGATCTGATGTATTGTTCAGGATTTTATTTTTCTC
Source organism: Ginglymostoma cirratum (assembly GCA_024137785.1). Taxonomy (NCBI): domain Eukaryota; kingdom Metazoa; phylum Chordata; class Chondrichthyes; order Orectolobiformes; family Ginglymostomatidae; genus Ginglymostoma; species Ginglymostoma cirratum. Next base: position 52,342,374 of record JAHRHZ010000013.1, read on the forward strand.
GGTCATAATTCAGGCTCCACTTGTGAGAAATGGAACGGGTAGTTGCATCAATCATCCATTTCCAAATTACAGGCTGACCTTCATTTGCAATCAGATAATAGTGCACGTGAAATGCATGCAGTGCACAACTGTGTGGAGTGCAAATGCTGGTCATAAGCAATATTGACTATGTCTTTGGTCCTTGCAGATTGAAGATCGACAGCTGTGTGAGGTTGAACTGTTCCTATGCAACCTTAAAAACTTTTTCAAGCTTTGTGGCGTCTGAGGGCCACAAAACACCAAGCTGACCCAGGACTTCACTGGCTACAAGAGGGGACTGAACTGATTGCATCTCAACTCATTCTGTAATTGTAATGTAGGGGATGCTCATCTACGATGCCTTTATTGTTGATGTGGGGCTGGGAGGGGAAGGTTTCTGTACTCGTGCAGTACTGCAATCTCATACTCGATTTTTTATAACATGACTGGTTGTGTCAGTCATATTGACTGGAATTAGGTCCCATGTCAAAATTCTACACAGAGTCTCATTCCATGGCCCTCCTTGTTGGAGCACTCCATGTCCTATGTTGCGGAGTGTCATTTGTGGATGAAGCAAATACTGAATGCTGACAACACTCAGCACCCACTCCATTCCTTATATTCCTCACACAGGTTGATGTGTAGATCCAGCCACAGCAGATGCTAAAGACAGAAGGGACATGGAAGGGGGACAGTTACACCCGCAAGCCCATGGAACCTCCAGCAAATGCTGATCAACCTGCACATGAAGAGATCACAGCTGAAGGTCTTCTCAGGACGTGCAGGAGCAAAAGGAGGCCAGAGCCGATGCAATTTCCTGTGGATGAGTGAGGTGCAGTATCAGTGCAGATTGAAGATGGCCCAGGACTGTCACTGAATTATACCACATGCTGAAGCAGGACTTATGACCTGAAAGAGTGGGTGGTTATCCTAACTTGATGGTTGTCAAGGTGACAGCTGTGTTGAACTTTTATCTTATTGGGTTCCTTCAAGGAACCATGAAGGACTTGTGTGACGTCTCTCAATCATCTACACACAAATGTGTTTAAGGCTGTAACTATTGCCATTTGTGCTAGATCAGACCATTGGATCTCTGTAGAAGTTGGTGCATGGTACCCTGGGAGCTGCCATAATACCTAAATTCTTGGGAACTCTCATGTTCCTGCTGTGTTTCAGAAGTCACATTCCTTATAGTGATGGTTACTGGGAGAAATGGACTACCGTCTATGACCATGGCTGATGATTCTGTTCAACAACCCTCTGACTAAGGTGAAGTATAGAAACAATACAATGCATCCTTTTGACTCGAGCTATGGTGGAGCAAACATTAGGCCTCCTCGAATGCTTGAATTATTCCGAAGGGAGCCTTGCTGTACACTCCAGACAAATTGTGCCATATAAACTAGGCATGATGTGTTTTCCACAACTGGAGTAGGCAAAGAAATGATGGATGTTGAAGTGCTAGGAGATTAGAAGCAGACATCCAAGGAGGAAGATGAGGGCATTAATCGGAAGGAATAACACCTGTACAAGAATGCATCAGCATTGGGCACTGCTTTATAAACAAACAAAAATAGAAAATGCTGGAGAAACTCAGCAGGGCTGGCTGCAGCTGAGGAATGAAAGGCAAAGTTAATGTTTTGAATCCAGTGACCATTCATCAGAACTCACCAAACAACGTCTGACGAACAAATATTTGTTCCCAGTGTGTGATCATGCCAAATGGACCAACAATAAAATGCTGGGCTATGGTGTGCATTGGGGAAAAAGCTGCAGTGACAATAGAGGGCTATAACAGGAAGTGTACTTAGGAAAGTTATGCAGTGTGACCTTACACTGCTTACACTGCAATGATGTAGGACGATACAGTTGATGTGTAAGGAATTGTCAGGAATGTCCTACATGGCATAAGAGATATTGGTTTGTGGCTGCTGAGGGGCTATATTCATGGTCAAGGACAATTCAAAACAATAGTGCATGGTTGGGGTTCCAACGTGATGC
>JAHRHZ010000013.1:52349392-52395177 GCA_024137785.1 Ginglymostoma cirratum
GGGGGGAAGTTGCGGTCCTTGAAGAATGAGGACATTTGAGATGTGCGGGATTGGAATGTCTCATCCTGGGAGCAGATGCGGCAGAGGCGAAGGAATTGGGAATAGGGGATGGCATTTTTGCAGGAGGGTGGGTGGGAGGAGGTGTATTCCAGGTAGCTGTGGGAGTCAGTGGGCTTGAAATGGACATCTGTCTCTAGGTGATTGCCCGAGATGGAGACAGACAGGTCCAGGAAGGAGAGAGAAGTGTTGGAGATGGTCCAGGTGAACTTCAGGTTGGGGTGGAAGGTGTTGGTGAATTGGATGAACTGTTCGAGCTCCTCGTGGGAGCACGAGGCAGCGCCGATGCAGTCATCAATGTAATGGAGGAAGAGGTGGGGTTTAGGGCCAGTGTAGGTACGGAAGAGGGATTGTTCCACATAACCTACAAAGAGGCAGGCATAGCTTGGGCCCATGCGGGTACCCATGGCCACCCCCTTTGTCTGTAGGAAGTGGGAGGAATTGAAAGAAAAGTTGTTGAGGGTGAGGACGAGTTCGGCTAGGCGGATGAGGGTGTCGGTGGAGGGGGATTGGTCCGTTCTGCGGGACAGGAAGAAGCGGAGGGCCTTTAGGCCATCAGCATGGGGAATACAGGTATATAGGGACTGGACGTCCATAGTAAAAATGAGGTGTTGGCGACCTGGGAATTGGAAGTTCTGGAGGAGGTGGAGGGCGTGGGTGGTGTCACGGACGTAGGTAGGGAGTTCCTGGACCACGGGGGTGAAAATGGAGTCTAGGTAGGTGGAGATGAGTTCGGTGGGGCAGGAGCAGGCGGAGACAATGGGTCGACCAGGGCATTCAGGTTTGTGGATTTTGGGGAGGAGATAGAAGCGGGCGGTGCGGGGTTAGGGAACGATGAGGTTGGAGGCGGTGGGTGGGAGGTCACCTGAGGTGATGAGGTTGTGGATGGTTTGGGAGATGACGGTTTGGTGCTCGGGGGTGGGGTCATGATCCAGGGGCCGGTAGGAGGAGGTGTCAGAGAGTTGGCGCCTGGCCTCAGCAATGTAGAGGTCAGTGCGCCATACTAAGACTGCCCCTCCCTTGTCCGCGGGTTTTATGGTGAGGTTGGGATTGGAGCGGAGGGAGTGGAGGGCTGCACGTTCTGCAGGGGAGAGGTTGGAGTGTTTGAGAGGGGTAGAGAGGTTGAGACGATTGATGTCTTGACGGCAGTTGGAGATGAAGAGGTTGAGGGAGGGTAGGAGGCCTTGGGGTGGTGTCCAGGAGGAGGGCTTGTGTTGGAGGTGGGAGAAGGGGTCAGTAGAGGGAGGGTTAGATTCGCGGTTGGAGAAGTCAGCGTGGAGGCGGAGGCGGCAGAAAAACTGGCAAAGTATGTTAAGTTTCAGTCAAATGCAACTATTAGCAAACATTTCCACTTTTGACACTACTTTGGAGGGATGTTCATAGAGGAAGCAGCTGACTGTGTTTGGGCCTCAGGACAGCCCCGTTTGGAGCTCCAGCTGTGATAACGTGAGGCTGAGATGAGCAACCTTCAACAACGACAAACATTTTCCTTTGTGTTAAGTGTGATTCCAAACTGTGGAGAAAATTTCCCTGATTTCCATTGACTTCAGCTTTGCCAGGGGTCCTGGATAACCATATTCAGGCAAACATGGCTTTGATGTCAATAGCATCAGTGGTCTCATCATTTCCAGAATGCATCTCTTTTTTTCATGTCGAAACAGATCATCAATGTTACTTTGCTGGATTCTGAACTAAGCATCAGGGAGCAGGTTATTGCTAACTGTGCTGCTTGATAGTTTTGTCAATGACACCTTCTATTGTTCCACTGGTCATTTAGAGCAGGCTGGAACAGCTTGGCTATCGGTACAGCTCAGTCAAAAACCCAAGGTTTTAGTTCTACAGCTGGGTGTTGTTAGGATCCTTGGCCTTTGCTGTATCTTGCACCTTCATCCATTTGTTGATTTCACATGGAGTGAATCAAATTGGTTGATGATTAACATCTGCTATTTTGGGGATTTCAGGAATTCTTTCAGCCTGGTCTTTTGCTGTGATATGCTGGTTCACATCATCATTGGGAATGCAAATGTTTCTGGTGCCTCCTCCCCTAGTTAGTTGTTTATTTACACTCCTGATTAAACCAGTTTCAATCCTCATCTTGACAGCATGGTTGAATGAGAAACTTGCTGGGCTGTGGAGTTACAGATTGTGATTTAATAGGATTCTGCTGTTGCAGGTGGACCACAGCGTCTCATGGGTGTCTAGTTTGATATTGATAGATCTATTTTGAATCTATCCCATTTTGTACAGTGGCAATACCACTTTAAAAAGGTGTAAGGTATGTTTAGTGTGAAGGTGAACTTTCATCTTCACCAGGGCTGCATGTCAATCACTCCTAACAATACTGTTATGGGCACCTAATTCTATGAGATCAGTGAGGATGAGGTCAAATAAGATTTTTGTGCCCCCTATGCCACCTGTCGCAGGTTCAGCCAGGCAGTCAAGTGCCACATCATTCAAGCGTGGCACTTCTTGCTAAGGGTTGAAAACTGCTACATGTACTCAAGTACGCGGATTCCTGTGATGAAAAGTTTATTTTATTCGTTCTCCACAAACCAAAACATTGTAAATTTACTGTTCAAAGTCTATTTGATCTGGTTTAATGGAGTATAATTTAAAAATGATTTAAGGGTAAGTGAGTAAAAGAGAGATCAGAAAAGACTATTTAAATATTTCACCATTTAAAATTCACGATATTGTTAGCCTGCTATCTGTAGCAGAATGGCTGTTATTGCACGTCATCACTTCCTCTTGAAAAGATGACTGTACTGGATAAAAGAGGCACTGCTGTTAGCTATTAACATGGTAAAGTACATGAAAGCTCCCAGATCTCTGTGAGTAAGAATGCAAAATAGATCAGATTTCAGATCATCTTAATATCTTCCATCCGAACAGTTTGTCTCCGAACATTGCGTGGTATTGCATGATGAAAAGGGAACTTGAGGGAAAAATGTATGCAGCTGCATTGCAGCTTTTGAATGAACAAATATTTGGTTAAGATAAAGGAAAAGGCCCCCAGACGTTCTGGTTAAAGAACTGTATACACAGCCAGTTAAGGTTTGCAATATCTCCTCTTCTAATTCAGCCAGCGTGATATCAGCTTCCAACCCCTCCCCCATCCTTCCAATTTATGTTTAAGTAAGAAACACTGAATCATGGATCAGACAGTATTTCGCATATAAAAGTGGATTACAAGGTAGCGATTTTCTAATCCAAGGTCTTCAAATGAAATCAAAAACTATCTGGTCTAAACTTTCATAATTCGTCAAACCCATCTTAATTACAGATTAATATCTGCACTGAGGCATTTAATTTACACTTCCAGTTCAGTGTTTGACACAAAGTTAAAATCTCCAAATGGCAATGCAACTCTGCAATTAGGAATTAATCTCACTCAATGCAGAGAAAGTTGTCATAAAATTAGTAATTTCACACTGTGTCAGTTTAAAAGTGCGTACAATATGAAGCGAGGCACCCTTGTGGTGTAATGATAATATCCCTATATTTGAGCCAGGAGTCCTGGGACCTAGTCCCATTTGCTCCAGAGGTATGCCATTTGGAATCTGAATAATTTGATTTGGAAGTGTTTATAAAGAGTGGTGCATTAATCCTAGCTTACAAAATACAGTTTTAAAACAAACTGGACCTTAACTGAAACATTTTCAGAGCAGTAATGTCTAATCTGTTTTCAAAATACATATTCAGATCTCCAAGGTCTAGGAGACAATCTGCATGTATTTAACCAGACTTGTGCAGAGTATTTTCATTAATAATATATTTAAGTTCCATCTTAACAGGATCTTAAACATTAACAAGTTCTGCTTGGCTGACATGTAAACTACATCTACTAATCAGAAAGGGATGCAAATTTCCACATTAGCTAAACATCAGCCCTTGATGCCAAAATGCTACTTAGAGGAAAAGATTGCAATGCACTGACAAGCGTTAGTCTGGATTTGCTACTCACTGCAGGCATTCCCATCTATAATAAGCATTGGCTGGAGTAACTTCTCTTAAGTTAGGGGGAGTGAAAGAAATTACAACCTTGAAAAAGGAGCAGAACAGGAATACCACGTTAATTTAGTTGAAGAGTATAAGACTTGCCGAGTTCAGTGCGGGTTGGAGAGCAGTACCCTATATAGGGTACAATTAGCAGGTGTAGCTAGGTTGAAAAGGCCAAGAAGGACATTCTCGGTAATGACAGACAAGAAAGAGAAGTAATAACAAGCAATGAAGAGTAATGAGTAATGTATAAAAATGAAGGAGAAAAAGGAAAAAAAGACGAATTTAGTGGAAGAAGGACCAGGGCCAGGAATTAGGAATTTTTCTTTAAGTTGAAGAGGGTTTAACCTGAGTGCAATATAAGTTCTGTCGTAAGGAAGGAAAGGGGATTGGAAGAATAGAGTGCCATTAATAATAAGGAGACAGAGTCAAATTCTGAACTGAGTGGGGCTGAAAGGTATACTTTGAACTTGAATGGAGTAGGAGAAGATGCCCATGTTGAATTGAATGGGGTAAGGGGTGCGCACTGTGGACAAGCACAAGAGGCCAATGTTAGAGGAATGAAGAATTTTGGACTAGGAAAGAGGACCTGTTCGGAGACTATCAGGAGCAAGGAACAAAATTAGAATGCAGGTCCTCAAGGGTTATAATCTTTGGATTACTGCCCGAGCCATGTGCAAATTGGCAGAGGGACATGAGAATAAGGGAAGTAAACACATGGCGAAAAGAGTGGTGCAGAAAAGAGGGGTTCCTTTTCATCGGGTACTGGCATCAGTATAGGAACAGGAAGGATCTGTACCGCTGGGACGGACTCCACCTGAATCGAGCTGGGACCAATGTTCTAGTGAAAAGGGTAAATAGGCTGGTCAATTGGACTTTAAACTGGAAAGTGGGGAAGAAGGGAAGGATAAAAATACACCCAGTGGGGAACAAAGTAGCAGGCTAACATTTGTGGAGGTAGATTCCACTGTGTGGAAAAATACAAAAAAAATGACAGGAAAGGAGAACTCAGGAGAGGTTATTAAAGTCTCCCACACAGGCACTAATAGGACAGAGTGTTTGGAAAAGGTCAGGAATCAAACTTCAAGCACACTGGATGAATGAGTGACAATGAGAAGAGGGATGGTTAATACAGGACTGAAGGTGTTATATCTCAATGCACGCAGTATAACAAAGAAGGTAAATGAGCTTGTGGCGCAGATCAAAATTGTCAGATATGGCATGATGGGCATCACTGAGACATGGCTGCAAGGGGATCAAGCTTGGGAGCTGAATATCTAAGGATATACATCTTGTTAAAAAGATAGGTAGGTGGGCAGAGGGAGTGGGGTTGCGTTCTTAGTAAGAAATGAAATTAAATCAATTGTAAGAAATGAAGTAGGGTCAGATGGTACAGAATCTGTGTAGGTAGAGTTGAGGAACCGCAGAGGTGAAATAACTGTAGTTAGAATTATGTACAGGCCTCCAAACAGGAGGAGGAGCTGGGGTGCAAGATACACCAGGAGATAGAAAAGGTGTGTAAAACAAAAGCAAAGTTACAGTGATTATGGAGGATTTCAACATGCAGGTGGCCTAGGAAAATCAAGTTGGTAATGGATTGTAAGAAAAGGAATTTGTGGAATGTCTACGAGATGGCTTTTGGAGCAGCTTGTGGTGGACCCCACTAGAGAACAGGAAATACATGATTTAGTGTTATGCAATGAAGCAGACTTGATAAGGGACCTTAAGGCGAAGGAACCCTTAGGAGGCAATGATTATAATATGGTAGAATTTACACTGCAATTTGAGACAGAGAAGATAGAATCAAAGGTAATGGCATTACAGCTGAAGGCTTGATGGGCTGAATGGTCTAATTTCTGTGCCTATGCCTTATGGTCTTATCGATATGGGACTTGCAAATACTGGAGAGATCAAAATGTGGATGAGAATTTCAAATTGAAATGTTGAGGAACTAGGAGTCAATACTCACCATTTGGCAAAATTTTCCAATAATGTGGGGGTGAGCGAGTTAGACTGTGATTAACAAGCCACAGTAACTGACGAGAAAATTCACCTGATGCCCCACTATTAAGAGCTGGCAGATGAGTGACCGTGTGTATATCTACCTGTCACAGGCCACAACAATGATTGGCAGAAGCTGGTAACCAATCAGAGCCTAGCAAATTCTGGGTCTTTAAGTTCATGGGTTGAAGTTTACTCCTCGGGGATCCAGCAGCAAGAAGGCATTTTTTTTTCCTTCATTTTCTCTAGGTTGTTGTCAACGAAGTGAAAACAACAGTGCGGCATACCTTCCACTCCTTTGCTCACCATCCACCACCCCTGAATACACCCAGATCAAGATAATTGGAGGCCCCACATCAACCCAGAAGCTCACTATAGTTTCCAAGTCAGGAACCTAGCCACCTTTCTTACCTGCTGGGGAGGATGGCATTCAGGGAGGTGGCAGTGAGTTGAGGCTCTTAAATGGTCATTAATTGTCAAATCATGAAAGTTGCCCGTAGACCTTCTCACCCAATACTTAATTGCTGAGGATATGAAGAGGGGTTGAGATTCTGCTCAGAGTCAACTCATCCAATTAGTTCCCCTTCTCATCACCTCGCTCCCCAATTGTAGGCAGGTGAAACATACGCCCAGTGAGAATAGGGTGTGACAGCTCAGCAGAACCTGACTTGTCACAATGTATACGCAGCTGAATTCTAGACAATCTGAAATTCAAAATTTGACAACAGGAGACAGGTCAGGAAAATGTTGGGGTAATTGAGTCTAGAGCCAACAAATATACGAATGCAGGTGTCTTGACAGATAAACTGGGACTAGGTGAATGGCAATGTATGCTATAGTCCAGCAAAAACAAAAGTAACTTGATACCTGTAAGATGATTTGGGACATCCTGCAGTCCTTAAAGGTACCACATTAAACAAATAACTCTTTGTTCATTTTATCCAGAGTTTGAAGTTTTTCTTTAACAGGGAGGAGAGTTGACGTGGTACTGAAGATACAAAGATGATCGGCTATTTCTTAATGCTAAGAAGAGAAAATTGTACTTCACCCAAGAATGGATTATGTGTAGGTGGTAAGATATCATAGAGATGCACGAGACAATGGGCCAGGTGTCATCGTGCATAAGGGCGAGTTGATGGCTCCAAAGCATAGTATGTACATCAAAAAGAAAAGGAGGTGAAAGATACAATCTTTGGGAAATTTCTGATTTGTAAATCTGTAAAGATGTGGGTGTAGGAACAATAATCTATTGCTCGTAGTGTTCTAGCTTTGACCCAATACGGAACTGTAGAACAAAGTGTGTGCATGGGCAGTTTCTTTGAGCTGAGAAGCTTTGATCATACTTACCCCACTAGAATCAACTCAGAATCAAGGCACTGGTATGGGTTACTCTCCTCTCTTCGAACTTCCTAATTTTTTGTTTATTTGTATGTGAGATGTCAGTGTCACTGGCTAGACCAAGCAATTATTACCCATCTCCAATTACCCAGAGGGAAGTTAGGAATCAACCACAGTGCTGTGGACCTAGAGTCAAATATAGATTAGACTACATAAGGATGTTAAATTTCCATTCCTGAAGGACTTTAGTGAACCAGATGAGTTTTCGTAACAATCAACAGTGGTTGCTATTTGTTTATTCCAGTCTTTAATTAATTCAGATCTCAGTATCTGCCATGGTGAGTTTCAAAACCATATCCCCACAGCAGGTTGAACAGGTTCTGGATAATGAATCCAGTGCAAGAACCACCATGCCCCTATCTCCTCTTCTTAATGGCACTCTTTTCCCTGTCCTTTGCTCTGCTTCTACTGCATCCCAGTTAAAAAGATTCTCTTCTTCTTGCTATCCCATTGATAATGCTTGCGTTCATTCTCTCACTTCCCTGCAACCTATTACTACATCTGCCATTCACCGTTCTCTTCACCTTAAAATGTCACTACCAGTATCCTTCCTTCATCCTTTTATGGCATTAATTTCCTTGCCCACTTCTTACATCCATTTCACTTCATTATCGTCACTTCACCACACAGTGCCATTCTTTGCTGACTTATTTTTCAAACCTATCCTTCTGTACCAGACCTCAGCTCATATCCAAATTTGATTACTATTTCACTAACCTGGCTCATTTTCTCCCCTCAGCGTAGTCCTCCACATTATTGGAGATAATTACAGTCTGGATTATGTGGGTATGAACAATTGTAATTCAGTGAAATGTTCAATATTGGATGCAAAATGCCAGACATGGAAGAGTGCAGAGATCTCAGAGATGGAGGAGGGCTACAGAATGGTCAGAAAGGGAGGAGTGAGAACATTGGAAACCAATGTAGATAAAGAAGCAGAGGAATGATGACTGAGTCGGGATTTAAACACGTTAGGACAAGGAGAGCGAATGATTGGATGTGACCTGGTTTGCAGAGAGTGGGATATTAAATGCCAGCTGGGAAAACATCAGAATAGGTAGGTCTAGAGGTAGCAGAAACATCGAAGATTTCACCAACTGTATCGAGCATGGAGACAGGGGGCATCAAGAAGTTAAAGTATATTAGAGTAAATGTGAAATTAGAATCTCAGTTTGGGGTAAAGCTGGACCTTGAGTTTAATAGCAGTTTGATTCAGTCTCAGGTAGTGATCAGAAAGCAGAATGGAATCAATGGCTAGAAATTTGTCTTGGGATCTGTTGACAATGGCGAATGCTTTTCCAAAACTTAATTGAAAACTTCTCTGCTCATCTCGTATTGGATGTTGGAAAAAGTGGCCTGAAAAATCAAATAATCGAGACGTTGAAGGAGGCAGAGTTGAGGTAGAAACCAAGAGAAATTATAATTGTAGCTCAATTGTTTAAATTTCGACTTAACTGGCTCCTTCAGTTTCAGTTTCTTGAATTGTGGAGACAATTTTTTCAGTTTCTCTGAGCCTGATACAGTGGGCCATTCAATTCTGATTGTATGAACTTCTTAATCCTAAAACATTGAAGATTTCAATCCCAAACTCTCCTGACGTTGAAAATTCAAAAACGAGAAAGAAAAAAACTGCAGCCTTAGTGATTAATTTTTGTTTCTGAATTGAAGGACTCTCAATAGAAGAGAAACTAACTAAAACAGAAGTTGCTGGAAAACCGCAGCATGTCTGGCAGCATCTGTGAAGAAAAATCAGAGTTAATGTTTCGGGTCTGGTGACCCTTCCTCAGAAACTAAAATGTGCTTCTGAACTTAAGTCTTGATTCTTTTCAAGTGAACTGTGAGTTCTCCGTCCCTGTGCCTAAACAAACAAGTGGCTTAATTTGCTTATTCTGTCTGTTATAAATGCAAACATATAAACAACTTATTCCACTTAACACTTCAAATGTTCCCTCAAGTCTTTGTTTGCAGTCATATGTCTTCTTGAACAGATGTTATTTTTGCTACTTTTCTAGAATGCCTTTTCAACCTTGTTAAAGAAAAAATAGTTCACAGCATTACCCACATCCATATGGCTCTTTTTAGAATGATCCAAATTTGAACAACGATAGCATTTTACACACCTATCATCACATACCGTACAGCAAATGGTTTCAATGGTTAAGGTTGCAGCTTCTATGTGCAGCATTGAAAAGAGCAAGGTTCAGTGGGACTGAGGAAAGGGCATGGTCTTTGTCTGCAAAATACACGTCTGTAAAAAGAAATACATTTGGTTGAAATTTTGGGATCTTTAATATCAGTATAAAAAGCTAATGGTTGGCTTTAATGACTGAAACACAGATCTAAACAGATGACTAGGCAGGCGAATTTCTTGGAGTTGTTCATGTGCATGTGGAAACATGGTTCCCTCCACACTGCTGATGAAGAACAAAGAACAATACAGCACAGGAACAGGCCCTTCAGCCCTCCAAGACTGCACTGACACATTTTGCCCTTCCATACTAAAACTGTTTTCACTTACAGGATCTGTATCCATATATTTGTCCAGGTGCTCTTGAATGCTGCTGTTGTGTTTGATCACAGAAGATCATAAAATCCCTATGGTGTGGGAACAGGCCCTTCAGCCCAACAAGTCCACATTGACACTCAGAGCATCCCACCCAGACCCATTCCCCAATAACCCACCTAATGTACACGTCCCCAAACACCATTGGCAATTTAGCAAGGCCAATCCACCTAGCCTGCACATCTTTGGACTGTGGGAGGAAACCGGTGCACCCGGGGGAAACCCACACAGACACAGGGAGAATGTGCAACCTCCACACAGACAGTTGTCTGAGGGTGGGATTGAACCCGGGTCCCTGGTGCTGTGAGGCAGCAGTGCTGACCACTGAGCCAATGTGTCACCTCCTCTAGCAGCTTGTTCCAGGCACTCACCACCTTTTTTTGTGAAAAACGTGCCTCTCACATCTTGTTTAAACTTCCCTCCCCGCACCTTGAACCTGTGTCCCCTTGTAATTGACCCGTCCACCCTGGGAAAATGCCTCATACCTTTTAATCTACCCATGCCATTCACAATCTTATAAACTTCTTTCAAGTCACTCCTTAACCTCTTGCATTCCAGTGAAAACAAACCCAGTCTATCTGACCTTTCTTCGTAGCTGAAATCCAGGCAACATCCTGGTGAACCCTTATCCTCTCCAACGCGTCCTCATTGTTCTGGTGCCCAGAACTGTATGCAATATTCTAAGTGTGGCCTAACTAAATTTCTACAAAGCTGGAGCATAACTTGTCTATTCTTACACTCAGTGCCCCTTCCAATGAAGGCAGGCATGCCATAGACCTTTTATGCTACCTTGTTTACCTTCATTGCCACCCTCAGTAATCTGTGGACCTGCACACCCAGATCCCTCTGCATGTCAATACCCCTAAGGGTTCTGCCAATCACTGTATAATTTCCACTTGTACTTGACCTTCCAAAATGCATCACCTTACATTTGTCCAGGTTAAACTCCATTTTCCATTTTTCTGCTCATGCCTCCAACTGATCTATATCCTGCTGTATCCTCTGAAAATCCTCCTCACGAACTGCAACTCCACTAATCTTTGTATCATCTGCAAACTTAGTAATTAGATCAGCCATGTTTTCCTCAAAATCATTTATGTAGACTACAAACAGCAGAGGTCCCAGCACTGATCCCTGTGGAACACCACTAGTCACAGCCCTCAGTTCCAAAAAGCATCCTGCCACCACTACCCTCTGTCTCCTATGACTAAGCCAGTTCTGTATCCATCTTGCCAGCCCACCCCTGAGACCATGTGACTTCACCCTTTGTACCAGTTTGCTATGAGGGCCCTTGCCAAAGGCTTTACTGAATTCAACATCAACTGCTTTTCCCTCACCAATCATCTTTGTCATCTCCTCCAAAAACTCAAGCAAGTTAATGAAGCACAACCTCCCCCACACAAAACCATGCTATTGCTATTTTTTTTAATCACCAATCAGTCCATTTGCTTCTAAATGCGTATAGATCTTGTCCCTGAAAATCTTTTCCAGTAATTTCCCTACCACCTGTGTGAGGCTGACAGGCCTGTAATTTCCTGGATTATCCCTGCTCCCCTTCTTAAACAATGGGATAACATTAGCTATTGTCCAATCATCTGGGACCTCACCTGTGGCCAAAGAGGATACAAAGATGCCTGTTAATGCTCCAGCAATTTGTTTTTTTGCCTCCCTCAATATTCTGGGATAGATCCCATCAGGACCCGGGGACTCATGTATCTTAATACTTTTTGAGATGCACAACACCTCTTCCTGTTTAATAGCAACTTGGCTTAGAAATTTGACACTCCCTGTCCTGAGATCATCCGCCACCAATTCCTTCTCTTTGCTGAAGACTGACACAAAGTCTTCATTTAGGGTCTCACCTACCTCTTCTCCACACATAGATTCCCTCCTTAGTCCTTGAGTGGGCCAACCCTTTCCCGGTTACCCCTCTTGCTGCTTATATTGTACAAAAAGCCTTGGGATTCTCCTTAATCCTATTTGCTAATGACTTTTCATGGCCCCTTTTAGCCCTTCTTATTCCTTGTTTAACTTCTTTCCTACTTTCCTTACATATTTCAAGGGCTTTGTCAGTTCCCATCCTCCTCGACTTTATGTATGCTTCCTTTTTCTTCTTGACCACGGTCATAACATCCCTGATCATCCAAGATTTTCGTAACTTGCCATATCTGTCCTTTATTCTCGCAGGAACGTGCCACTTCTGAACCCTTATCAACTACTGGTTGAAATACTCCACATTTATTGACTCTAGCTTCCAGCATCTGCAGTCCTTACTGCCTCCAAGTTGCTGAAATTACATGTTGAGGTCTGTTTTAAATTTGTTAAGAAAACATTGTAATAGGAACAAAAAAAATACTGAATGCATGAAGTGTCCAGTCCAGTGGCTTTTTGTTTGATTCACACTGAACATGTTAGATAAGTTATCTTAGAGAGTTAAATAAACTGTTGAGAGCTGGCCCCTACCATTTAGTCCACATCCACAGCACTGGCCCCAACCCCTCTGTCGAGCCTAGGAAAACCATTCAATCAACTGAGAAAGTCTTGGACACAGAAAATCCACTCTCCTTGGCCACTATTATCATCTGAAGAAGGGTCACTGGACCTGAAATGTTAACTTTGCCTTCTCTACACAGATGCCGCCAGACCTGCTCAGATTTTCCAGCAATTTCTGATTTTGTTGATCATCTGACGGATCTGCACCAAACCCAGCCTCAGCAACCACAGGACATAGCATTTGACCTTTGCAATTTCTGCCACACAGAAGCGGGGGTGGGGGGGGCGCAGCATGGATTTCCCTGCTACAATATTCTGCGGGAATACTTCACTTCAGAGTTAAAGGCTTTTAGCAGCGTAGAATAGTTATGAAGTTATGGTGTCGGTTTATCCTTTTTAAGAAAAATCAAGGGGCTCTGATGAATTGAACCGATTGACTGCTCTTTGAAAACCAATCATTACTTCCACTTTTCTGTTAATCTCCTTCAAAAGTAAAGAAAGTATTACTCAAAAATCCTATTCTGTAATTTGAAAATAACAAATGCAAAAAGACAGATATGGCCTATTTAGCCTATGCCACAGTGTCCAATTGTTTTATGGATCTACACACTTTCTTAAAAGTAAAAGGGGCAGAAGCTCTAACCTAGAGGTGGGATCAAGCCGCAAATAAGAAGCTCTTGCAAAATCCATGGAATCCAGTAGCATTACTTTGAGAAATTAAATAGAGTGAGGCTACAACCGTACAACAAACAATTTCCAACCACCTGCTGCCATGAGAATTAAACGAACCAGGAAAAGTGGGGGAGAAAAAAATAGAAATTATCTGCTGAACATGGATTCTTGCTTTTTGATATTTGTAATTAGTGGAGAGTGACAGGGTCTGGGACCACAATTATTTACAATATATAATCATGACTTGGATGATGAAAGTGAATGTACTATAGCCAATTTTGTGGATGACACAAAAATAGATTCAAAAACAAGTAGTGAGGATGCCACTAAGGGATATGGATAGGTTAAATGAGTGGGCAAAGATTTGGCAGATGGTATGTAATATGGGAAAATATGTGCTTTGGCAGGAAAAATAGAGGAGTTGAATATTATTTATACGGGAAAAGACTGCAGAAAGCTGCAGCAAAGAGTGATTTTGGGGTCTTTGTGCATGAATCTCAAAAGGATAGCTACGAAGTTCAGCATCTTGTTTAAACTCTTAAGTCAGATGGAATGCTGTGAACAGTTTTGGTCCCTAATCTAAGGAAAGATATACTGGCATTGAAGGCAGTCCAGAGAAGGTTCACTACATCAATTTCTAGTAAAGAAGGATTTTCTGATGAGAAGAGATTGAGTAGTTTGGGCCTGTACTCAATGGAATTTAGAAGATTGAGAAAAGACCTTAATGAAACATACAAAATTCTTAGATAATAAGGTGTAGAGCTGGATGAACACAGCAGGCCAAGCAGCATCATAGGTGCAGGAAAGCAGACGTTTCGGACGTGTGGAGAAATTGCTTCTCCTCGTGGCACAGTCCAGCACCGGATGGGTAACCTTAGAATATGGAGTTGCCCACTTAAGACAGAAATGAGGAGGATTCTTACTTTTCTGAGGATAGTCAATCTGTGGAATTTTTCTACAGCGGTAGGCTATATCGTCTTGGTCATTAAGTTTTTAAAGGCTGAGATGCACAGATTTTCAATCAGTAAGGGATTCAAGGAAAAGTGGAATTGAGGATCATCAGACCAGCCATGATCTCACTGGATGGTGCAGCAGATTTGATGGGCAAAATGGTCTATTTCTTCAGCTATGCCTTATATTCTATGGTTTGCTTTAGCTCATATCTATAGCAGAAACTTTAATGTTGAGTTTTATTCATTCTGAGATAAACAATAATCGTATGGTGTACTTTTCAAACTCAAGGATTGCTCCCTTTAATTCCACATTATTCAAAGTTCAAAGGTTGTTCTTTTTTCAAGAATGAACATCAAAGTGGTGAGCAAAGACTGAAACAGTTATTGATGTTATTCAGTCACAGCTCATCATAAATCTCCCGACATCACCACACTTCAATGTGAAGGGCCGCATGAGAGTTTCACTTCTGATTTGTACAACTGCCTCATACCATTAATCAATAAAGGTCAGCAAACAGCCTACAATAGAATAGGATATCTGAACCTTTGTCATAGACATGTCCTGTATGTCAATACTGTCTCTGGGCAAAATATAATGGGTAAATCCACTCTTCCATTAATGTTTCTGTTGTCTCAAATTGTTCTGATGTAGAATTTATTAATTAATGAAGAGTGCTTTAGTAAAAGGGTAAATGACAAATCTCTGCCTTCAAACTTCAACGTGACTATTCGTCAGTAAATAAAAGAGCAAGAAACTTGCAGAACTCCTTTTGTCTTTGGCACACTGGGTTCTGACCTTTTTTGACCAGGATAGCATCTGCAACATCTGCACAGAATTCTGATACTGCTCTTGCTAGATATCATCTCGGCAAGAGACGAACAAAATTTTTTTTTGCCCATCTCAGAAGCATGCATTAAATCACTAACATTTACAGAAAAGTGGCCTACGTCTGCTGTTGCTCCCTCTTACACTTGGCTTTGCAGCTGAGGCAGCTAGCCCCTGTGTTAAATGTCTCTTGGTGAAAAAGCAAACAAAAAAACAAGAATAAACTTTCCCTCATCAAATCTACTTCCAAACCCATGATCTCTAACTTCACTGCCAACTCTGACCTTCAAAGCACCATGGCCCGATCCTGACGTCTTGACTCTCCTGCAACCCACACTCTGATTGCACTCCGAGTTCTCAGGCCAAACATTCCACAGTTCTCAAGCCTTCCATTTAGAGGCTGTGAGCACTAGACAACTGAGGGGCCCAAATTCCTCAACATATAGACCAGGGGAGTAGAAGTGCCAGGTTGTGACAGCCATTTTGCCATAGGTTACTGTGATCCTTGGGTCACAAACAGACATACCTGTTTTGTAAGAGCATGCAATGCCAACCACTGCCAACATGAAGCTGAGCACATAGCTATTACCATCCCCTTTTCACAATGGGTTTACAGCATTTCCTTGGTCTAAAGTCCTGGAGTAAAACCACGAGGTAGCCTAACTAGAAGAGGCTCTTGTCTTAAATAAATGGAGTTCACTGAAAGACAGCTGTTGTGTTATGTTATGTTGGTCTGTATATCAGTATATGTTCAAGATATCAAGACTTCAAGACTTGTGACATCATAATTGAATCATAATATGTCACTTAAGATCTCACACTCCATCTTACCTCAGATCAACTAAATAATGTCACTCTACTGGAAGCATACCCCTCTGGTGTAACATAATAGTTTAATGTTGGTACAGATATTTAGGTGCCTGAGGAATATAATGCTTGTACATGATAACTAGTTGCAGTAAATGTCATTAAGATTCTTTAATGCCATGATATCCATGCCCAATTTCTAATGTTGTGACAGATGAAGTAAGCATTGCCAGCCACATCAGGTTGGCGAGAAACCCACACCAATAAGAAGATATGAGTTACATTAGTAAGATAAACATTGTTATTAAGATGATTGGGATTTCTAGGAAAACAGGTCTGACTCCACGAAATCCCAAGATCTTCGGCCTTTCCCATTCTTCTTAGACATCTTACATTGTCAGTTTACAGAAAGCTGAATGAAGTCTCCTCACTCTTTCAAACCTTAAAATCTTATGCAACACCTATTAGAAAAGGCAGAGCTCCCTATTCATTACGACTCAGCTTCAGAATAATCTGGGGAGAAAGAGTTTAAATGATTATGGATGCAACCTCGTCTCAGCATTGTGATATAGTTGTCTGAAAACATAGGGCAGTAACTTTCCATTTTTCAGAAAGTGGAAGACATTAGTGGACAGAAACCCACGGCTGTTCAGGATCTGAAAGCTTGCCTGATCATCTAGTAATGAAGCAGCTGAGTGGATCTTAGTGGGCTTTCAACCAGGAACAAGAACCCAAACAAGGAAGAGTCAGCTGCTAAAAGTTATCAGCCAAACTGATTTGGAAGAAGCTGTGGCTGCCCCGTAAACACCCCCACCCTATGCCGCCAGGTTGAAAGAATTTGGGCTGGTCTCATGGATTGTGGGTATTGGCAAGCAGGATCATGCAAGTCGAAAACAAGGGCAACGGCTGGATCCCAACAGCCACTCATTCGCCCAATGTCCAGTTCCTCAATATGTGCACAAATTAATGCAGATTGAGGAAAGTTACCCACTCCGACCCCTCACCCCATCTCACTGCCCCTCACTCTTTACATTCACTCATCTCCCCTTACCCACTTTGGCCCCTCAACCTCTCCTCCACCCCTCAATTCTCTCCCAAAACTCTCTACTTCCCTTGTCCCCCACAGTTCTCCCTCTCTACAACCTCCTCCAGCCCCAACACTCGCACAACCATCAGTTTAACCATTAATTGACCACTTAGGGTCTCACTTAGTGGCAAGGCAAGAAGGTTGAGCTTTGGTCTTCCTGCCCAGAACCTCATTCCAGTCAAGGTGGGAAGGTGGAGATGCTCTGAGACACCACTATCCACCCAAATAATTTCCCTTTCTACCTCTAAGCCCACTATCTCTGGGACTAGAAGATTCTGTTTGTAATCATCAAAATGCCAGAGAATTTCATTGACTGAAAGTAAGAGTGCAAATCTGACTTTTTGACAACCAGATCAAACAAATGCTCTCGATATAAGCTACACAAGTAGTGTATTATAATTCAAGATATTTCCTCAGCTATGTTCCCTGCAAGAAAAAAACAACAATCTGAGGCACTGTGTTAGGAGGTGGATAGTTCTGAGGAATGGAAAATTCATGAGGAAATAACTGCCATATCCTCTGATTCTGTAACTACAGTGTTGATGTCCAGTTCCAGCTCTGATCAATGGTGACTAAAGGATGTTGGCAGGAACTGGGGTCAGCACAAGTGGTGCTAATCAGAATAAATGATTGCACCTTTTTTTTAACTGGAGCTGGTGATTCTTGGGCATTTATGTGATTTTTTTTTAGTTTCTTCACGGGGTGAGGGTGTCGCTGGCTAGGCAGCATTTATCGTCCATCCCTAATTGCCCAGAGGGCAGTTAAGAGTCAACCATATTGCTGTGGGCCTGGAGTCATCTGTAGGCCAGACGAGGTAAGGATGGCAGTTTCCTTCCCTAAAGGGCATTAGTGAACCTGATGGGTTTTTCCAACAATCAACAATAGATTCACAGTCATTGTTAGAAATTTAATTCCAGATATTTATCGAATTCAAATTCCACCATCTGCTGTGGCATGACTTGCACACGGGTCCCTAGAACGTTATCTGGATCTCTGAATTAAAAATCCAGCAATAATACCACTAGGTCATTGCCTTCCCACTTACCAGGTAAGTCTAGGTGTTATCCAGGCCACGTTGTAGGCTGAGACAATTGTTTGTTATTGGAAGAATTTTCAATGGAGCTGAACATTGTCAAATCATCACCAAGCATCCATAGCTGACTTTATGATACAGCAACGGACATTGATATGAAAATGCTTAGGCTGAGGTCAATGCAATGAAACTTCTTTGGTAAGAATCTTGTGGACTTTTCCCCGTTCCTAAAAATGGGCATGTGCTTCAAAGCCTTTGCTTCACCTGATTCTCCTATCTTTTTAACACTCATCTTCTTTTTAAGGTTCCAATTCATTTCTAGGTCACAGGAAGCAAAGTCCCTGGGTGATCAGTTGATATTTCACAAAATATGTTCACAGGATTTCAATAAGGTCAGCATGAGGTGGTCTCCTTAAATAGCACCATCATTCTTCCTTCTGTTATTTGCCGAAAACATCTCAGTCAAAAGTCGTCCTCTTCTGTTACATTTTTCAAACCTACGCTGAATAATCATTAGGATATTGCACTGTTGATCTTCTGTCATTTTTTCATTGGAAATTGTCTGGCCTTTGCTCCAAAATGGTACACATCAGAGACTGAAAACCAAACATGCATCATTATGACCACATCTTATTATGCCTGGGAGGGGATGCTATTCAGTGTTCATGAAGTGTGACATGAATACAAAGAAAACTTTTATGATTTTGTGACAAATAATGAATACAGGAAATATCTCCCCAATATATTCTGCATTAAAACTTACTAACATAAAATTAAAGATCAAAACACTTAACATTTTCATGAGGGAGAGTAGTCAGTTGAACAAACCATAAAAATGTCTTGGCATTATTGATATATTCATTGATCTATATTTCAGCAGAAGGTAAATCACACTGGTGATATAGAATAACAACAGCTTAGCAGTCTGAATGGGCAGTGAAAATTCCATTGGATCTTTTGGAAGATTATACGACATCATGTCAACATTTAACATCAATATATTTACTATCCTTAGAAATGTCACCGTGAATTTCAGCAAGAAATCTCATGTGCACATCATGGAATTAAAATTTTGATATAAAAGATCAAACAAAATAAAAGCATCTATGTGTTGGTTATTGTTTTCAGTTGTTGACAATGTTCACTGAAATCATTCATAAAGTTTTTTTTTAAATCATGGTTTTCCAAGTTGCTTTACACCAATTGAAGCTGCAAGCCTGTCTCAGGGTTCATTTTCTGGGCTTCATACATCATCCAGTGCCTCAGTCAAGTGACTATTCATCATCTTTGAGTTCAGGCAATCAGTGTTGACAAATAACTCAAACGTAGGGAGACTGATCCTGTCCTCATCTGACAATCAAACATTCACATTTTCAAGGAGTAGTCACTGAATAACCTTGATTGATACTTTTTCCACTCCCAACCAGAAACACAGTGTCAATTACAGCTGCTTCATTTCTGCCTCAGCTGAGAACTGCAGGGAACAGCATTGTCTTTGGAAATCTCATGAACAACAAGCTCTTCATTAAATAAAATATTTCACAGTTTGGAAGTGTGTAAATCAATCATAGATCTTGGTGAAAATATTTGATTTGATTTGATTTATTTATTGTCATGTGTACTTTGTAACAAAGTAAAAAGTGTTGTATAGCATTACAACATTCTGGCACCATCTAAAACATAAAAATAAACTAAAACGTAGAATATAAAGGCAGAAAAATAAGGAAATAAAGGAAAAAAAACCAAAAAACAATTTTATCCAAACTGAATACAAACGTTATCTACAAATTTGAATTAGATAGGCTGTATAGTTCAACTAGGATGACTTTTCACAGCCACATCATCTGGCAGAGCACATGGAACATCCAAAGTCAACCACATTTTTATACATGCAATGAACTCCTGACTGATGTAATGCCTTCTTTGGAGCATATTGAAAACAAGTTCTATCTATTTTTAATGTTTATTAGAAAAAGCACATCTGAAGGTTTATAGTTATGACAGGATAAAGCAATACACAACCCAAAACATCCTAAAGTTTCCAAGGCCACCTTCCTGCAACTGAGAGGTTTGGGTGTCTTTGACACCAGACCACTGTTTTCGGGGAACAGCAAAACATGTCAATGTGAAGTGCTAGAACAAGACAGACAAATATTCATTCAAAGTATGCACTCATACACTGTAACACATATGGCACTACATGAGATTATCAAAGATAGTAAGAACTGCCGATGCTGGAGTCTGAGATAACACAGCGTGGAGCTGGAGGAACACAGCAGGCCAGGCAGCATCAGAGGAGCAGGAAAGCTGACGTTTCGGGTGATTATCAAATCCTGAAGCAATTTCCAAGCAATAATTGCTTGTACCTCTGCCAAAATTTGTAGAGATGTTGGATTACTCCGTGATGAGCAGACCTTTGAAATGCAATATCCAGAGTTTTTATATGCTGAAAGGTCATGCTGGTGAAGGGGTGCTAAGCTGCCAGCTTTCTTTCCAGCATTGGTTAAAGCTTGCCTTCGTTAAGAGATTGAGTTCCTCAGTTCTGAGGAAGGGTCACTGGACCCGAAACATTAACTCTATTTTTTCCTTCATAGATGCTGTCAGACCTGCTGAGCTTTTCCAGCAACTTTGTTTTTGTTCCTGATTTACAGCATCCGCGGTTCTTTCAGTTTTCATTAAGAGACCGTTTGAAGTATTGAAAAGTAAAGTCCCACCTCATCTTTAGGTACTAGGTCCTAATCCAAACATTTGAATTGATACTATTGTGCAATGTCAAAAAGATTAGAGGAGACTTCATGCCATTCGTAATGAGGAAGGTGAAATTTAATAATGAGCCTGTGTGCCACTGCAAGAACTGGATACAATTCCAGCATGGGCATTTAATGCCAGATAGGAACTTCTCTGATCGGCTGTGAGGTTCTTAGCGCCTTGTGGAGGTACTTCCTGCTTTTAAGAGCCCCCATCCAGTCAAAGGCTGGTACTGCTTGGAGAATTGCGTTTGTACATTGGAACTTCTGGTTTGCCAAGTTCATGTCCTCTCCACTGAAACTGGCTTTCATTTTAGTTTTCAATAGCCATTAAAGCACATCAATGCAACATCAGGTCAAAGGTGTCCAGCCGAAGTTATGAAATTTTCAAAGCTGTAAGAGAGCCACCTACTGTAAAAAGGGGAAATAAAAAGAAAGTTTGGAAGAACAGTTTGAAACTTTGAATGACTGAATAAATCGGGGGAGTTGTGAATTTTCCACTCCTTAATGGTGTGGAAATGAAAGGCAATATGAGACAGAATTGGAATTTCTTCCAATCTCAATGGTAGAACAATGAATCAGCTACAGAACTGAATATGAAGCCAAAGCAATTAAGAATGGAAATTCTGCTATGTGAGCTTGGGAAACAGTGGTACATACCACATTGCAACTTAGGTTTTAGTGAAAAATTGGAATGCCAAATTGGATAAATTATGAAAGCCTTGAAAACAGAATTTGAATCCTCTATTACCATTAGTTATGAACAGTAAATCTTCCAACAGTAGAGCTCGGGGAGAGGAGGAATATTGATCAGTTTGTAGTGGCACTGATACATTGAGCTGATAGCTATGATTTTGGACAATTGAGAAACGATCTCATCAGAGTTGGAATTGTCTTAGACACAGGAGATCTTTCACAACAGTATCCCCTGAGAAATGCAAAACTCAGTTGCAAGTTAAGTTATTGATGTGCAGAATTTCCAAAGTTGTCAACCATCAACAGCAGATTACTAATGGGAAATATTCCAGGCCAAACATGCACAACACAGTGGAAAAAAGGAAAAATATATATAGAAAGGTCAGGAAAAAGATCAATGCCAAAGTACAAGAAGATTGGTGGAGTAGCAGATAGTGAAGGGGACTGTCAGAGATTACAGCAGAATATAGATAGATTGGAGAGTTGGGCAGATAAGTGGCAGATGGAGTTCAATCTGGGCAAATGCAAGGTGATGAGTTTTGGAAGACCTAATTCAAGAGCAAACTATACAGTAAATGGAAAAGTCCTGGGGAAAATTGATGTACAGAGAGATCTGAGTGTTCAGGTCCATTGTTCCCTGAAGGTGGCAATGCAGGTCAATAGAGTGGTCAAGAAGGCATACGGCATGCTTTCCTTCATCGGACGGGGTATTGAGTACAAGAGTTGGCAGGTCATGTTACAGTTGTATAAGACTTTGGTTCGGCCATATTTAGAGTACTGCGTACAGTTCTGGTTGCCACATTACCAAAAGGATGTGGATGCTTTGGAGAGGGTGCAGAGGAGGCTCACCAGGATGTTGCCTGGTATGGAGGGCGCTAGCTATGAAGAAAGGTTGAATAGACTAGGATTCTTTTCATTAAAAAGACGGAGAATGAGGGGGGACCTGATTGAAGTCTACAAAATCATGAGGGGTATAGAAAAGATGAATAGCAAGAAGCTTTTTCCCAGAGTGGGGGACTCAATTACTAGGGGTCATGAGTTCAAAGTGAGAGGAGGAAATTTTCAGGGAGATATGCGTGAGAAGTTCTTTACGCAGAGGGTGGTGGGTGTCTGGAACACGTTGCCAGCAGAGGTGGTAGATGCAGACACGTTAGTGTCTTTTAAGATGTATCTGGACGGGTACATGGATGGACAGGGAGCAAGGGGATACAGACCCTTAGAAAATAGATGACAGGTTTAGACAGAGGATATCGATCGACGCAGGCTTGGAGGGCCGAAGGGCCTGTTCCTGTGATGTAATTTTCTTTGTTCTTTGTTCTTTGTACAAAGATGTGAACTCAGCAGAGGATGTCACATTCAATAAAAGGAAGCATATCCAATATGGAGAAAATAGTTATTCAACTTCCTGAAGCTGAATCATTTTGCACATAAATGTTTAGTTTTAAAGAAGCAACACAAACTATCAAAATGGTTTCTGTAGAGATGTCAGATGATGAAACTAATGAATCATTCTACACCATACAATAGGTTGCATCATGTGCTCTCCAGATGATAAATGGTTTGAGATTGTTAGAATGATGGACACAGAAGGAGAGACTTGAGTGGTGCTCAGTTTCAGTGAGGCATTGGTGCTTTGCGCAGTGCCGCAGGCTTCACAGGCCTGTGTAAAGTAGCTTAAGATGATAACCCAAAAATGAACCTCTTGAAGGTAAAGTTGAGGTTATATGGTAAGAAAATACTCATCTCAATGGAAGAAGCTTCCACAGACCATAATCAAAACAGAATTCTGGAGAAACTGAGCAGGTCTGTCAGCGTTTGTAGAGACAGAAAAACTGAGTTGATATTTTGAGACCAGTGTGACTCTTTTTGAAACTGAAAGGAGCTAGAGAATTGTAGTTTTCATGCTGTTGACAGAGGGGGAAGAGGAGCAAGAGGAACATTCTTTGTTCCAGTCCTACTTAGGTCCCCAACTACAATTTTTTCCCTAATACGTCAATGATATAATTGATGCTTAGCCCTACCCTCATCCAGCATTGGAAAAATTAATCAATTTTTCTTCCTATTTCCATTTTTTTCTCACCTTTACTGATCCATTTCTGACACCCCTCTTCCCTTCCTTGACTGGAATATTGTCATAGTCTTAGATATAGGCAGCATAGAAACAGTCCCTTCAGCCTGAAATGTCTATGCTGACCGACAAACACCAAATTACACTAATCCCACTTATCTACACTTTGTCCATTGCCTACACTGCCCTGGCATTTTAAGTGCTCATCCAGATATTTCTTAAATGTTGCGAATAGAACCTGCCTTCACCACCCTCTCAGGCAGCACCTTACATATTTCTGCCATCGTCTGGGTGTTTTTTATTTCAGATCTCCTCTAAACCACTTGCTCCTCACCTTAAACTTATGCCCCCAGTCTTAGACACTTCTGCCAGTGTGTGCAGTATTGGACCTCCTTATCTGAAGAAGGATATTCTTGCTATTGAAGGAGTGCAGTGAAGATTTACCAACCTAATTCCTGGGATGGCAGCACTGACCTATGAGGAGAGGTTGAATTAGATAACATTATGTCTACGGAATTCAACCCAGAAAAGTGTGAAGTGATTCATTTTGGAAGGTCAAATTTGAATGCAGAATACAGGGTTCGTGGCAGTGTAGAGGAACAGAGAGATCTTGGGGTCCACGTCCATAGATCCCTCAAAGTTGCTACCCAAGTTCATAGGGTTGTAAAGAAGGCGTATGGTCTGTTGGCTTTCATTGGCAGGGGAATTGAGTTTAAGAGCCACAAGATTATGCTGCAGCTCTATAAAACCCTGGTTAGACTACACTTGGAATATTGCGTTCAGTTCTGGCCGCCTCGTTATAGGAAGGATGTGGAAGCTTTAGAGACGGTTCACAGGAGATTTACCAGGATGCTGCCTGGACTGGAGGGCAGATCTTATGAGGAAAGGTTGAGGGAGCTAGGGCTTTTCTCTTTGGAGCGAAGAAAGATGACAGGTAACTTGATAGAGGTGTACGAGATTATGAGAGACATACATAGAGTGGATATCAGAGACTTTTTCCGAGGGAGGAAATGACTATTACAATGGGGCATAATCTTAAGGTGATTGGAGAAAGGTATAGGGAAGATGTCAGAGGTAGGTTCTTTACACAGAGAGTGGTGGGTGTGTGGAATGCACTGCCGGCAGTGGTAGTGGAGTCAGATACTTTGGAGACTTTTAAGCGACTCTTGGATAGGCACATAGATGATAGTATAATGTAGGGTATGCAAGGTAGTTTGATCTTAGTGGGATAATAGGTCGGCACAACATTATGGGCCAAAGGGCCTGTACTGTGCTGAACTGTTCTATGTTCTATGTTCTATATTTGCTGGAGTTCGGAAGAACGAGAGGGGATCCCATATAAAGCTAGAAAATTCTTACAAGACTAGACAAGGTAGTTTCAGGAAAAATATTCCTGACCACCGGAAAGTCCAGAACCAGAGGTCTTAGTCTAAGGATACAAGGTCAACCATTTAGGACAGAGATGAGGAGAAATTTCTTCACCCAGAGAGTGGTGAGTCTGTAGAATTCACTACCACTGAAAGCAGTCAAGTCTAAGACATTTTATAATTTCAGGAACGAGTTGGATATAGCACTCGGGACTGAGGGATCAACGGATTTGGGCAAAAGCGGGAGCAAGTTATTGTGTTGGGTGAACATCCATTATCATAATGAATGGTAGAGCAGGCTTGAAGAGCAGAATGGCTTACTCCTGCTTCTACTTTCTATATGTCTATGTTTCTCTGTTACCATTTCTGTGGATACGTTATCCACCAACACCCACTACAAACCTACAGTCTCCCACAGTTAACTCAGCAACACTTCCTCACACCCCGCTTCCTGTAAGGACTCCATTTCATTTTCAAGGTTTCTTCATCTCCATCGCATTTGATCTAACGATCTTACTCCTCTGATATGCCTTCCCTTTCCCCCAACCATGGACTATCCCTGTCATCTTAGGTAACAGGTTTATCAAGCATTTCCAATCCATTTTTCACACTTCTGCCCTCACTCCTTCTTTAAGTCAATATTGAGTTCCGTAACTTCAGAGTCTGACCTCTGATCTCCATTTTTCTTACACCCACCACCCATGGCTGTATCTTGTTTGTGTCTTTTTGGCTTTACTGTCAGCACAGCAGAACCTTTTCCTCCTTTTTACACCTTCATTTATACCCATTTTAAGTCTCTATTACTCCTTTAGCACCACAACCACTCCCTTTATCTTTTGCTCTGGTTACTCTCAAAACCTGTTCCACTTTGTCCCACTCCTCCTTTGCCAAATGCATAAAAAACATAATTTTCCAGCTCCTTTCAGTTGCAAAGAAGCAACATATGGTCCTCAAAACAGGACTCAAAACATTAACTGTGTTGCTCTCTCCACAGATGTTGCAAAACCTGCTGAGTTTCTCTCGTACTTCCTGGTTTTAATTCAGATATCCAGGATTTTGCTTTTATCAGACTAGAGGTCACTGCCAGAGACAGCTCACTCGTTGAATAGGAAGCTGAACAAGATAAATATTCAATAAAGATGACTGAAGTCAAGTACATAGGTCAAGTACTGACCTCACCCAGATCCTGACAAGATGAGAACTATGGCAGTGATGCAGCAAATTACAGCTTTGAAAGTGGTGCAATGATTTGTTGAATTCTGAACTATCCAGTAAAGCTCTTGCCTAATACATCATCAGGACCTCTATATAAGACCACTGCTCAGGAAATAGAATGGTACTAGGATGCAGAACAAGAAGCTGCTTTCACCAGAATCAAACAACTGGTTATACCAACATTAGTATTTAGATACAATGATGTCAATGTTGAAGACATCTTGCAATGCAATGGTAGTCAATCAGTATTTAGAAAAACCCTTATGTGGCAAGGACAACCAGATGCTTATGACCAAAATGCATCATAGGGCATGATCAACCAGCACCAGGCACATGCTCATATGACCTTCTCTATGGCATCCAGCCTTTGCCAGTCCCTCACGGACATTATGGCACTTAACTAATACTCCGACAGTGTACTGTGGAAGCACAGACTTGCATTGTGGTGGGCAGTGCAGAAATGAGAAATGGATTAGACCAGGCTGTATCGCAAGTCTGCTTATTCAATCTTCTGGTGCTTGTTCACTTAATTTCTACCTGCACGTGCATAGTATCCACACCTTGTCTTGCCATGCCATGCCAATTACTGCAGACACACAACCAGGCAGCCTGCCCTGCTGGTCAGTAATCTACAGTCAGGGGCATATGTTTTGCTCTATGGCAGAGTGTTACATCAATCTCATATGTACACCATGGTGTCAGCAGTTTATGCAGCAAAGACACTGCATTGCAACAAGCAGGCAGCCATGTCTCAAAGTCTTAGGGGAGTATTCCTCACTGTAATCTATGGAGATACCATCAGTCAGGGATTCCCAACACAGGAAGTCAAGAGGAGCCTTCTATACCACTCTAGGGGATGAAACACTGTTAGACGTCCAATCGGGGTAATCTCGGTGAGGGGGTCCATGCCTCCACAGTCTTCCAGTCAGTTTAATGGCTCCACAGCAGCCAGTCTAAGGTGTAGGCCTAACATTGTTGGTGAGGTGTACAGCCACAAACCGGCTTGGGAACTTTTCCTCTGGGAGTGTTCAGTTAGATTGCTCAAGGTGGTGGCTCATGCTTGATCCATCGGGTCCGTCTGCAGAAACTAAGGAAAAAGGAAGTTGAGACTCAGGGGGATGACAAGGGGATCACTACTGTGTAAGAAGACTCAGTCAGAAATCTTCAGGATTGGGGGCTGCAGGTTGCTGGATGATAACAGTGAAGGGAAAGGAGACAACAGTATTTACAAGGGAGGACTATATAGTAAAGTATGGATGGTAAATGAGTTAGGTGGGGGAAGGAGTGGGAATGTGTTGTTCATGGTCAGAAGCATCAAAGGAGGGCCAGCGTATGACCATGTTTTGCATGGTCATCTCACATGGCAGTGGCTGAGGGTAAGTTTGAGAAGGTGCTGGTGCATGTAGATTGGTTGGGTAAGGTCCTGGGGATGGTGTGAAGCCTATCGAGTTAATGGACAGGCAACCAGGTTTGGCTGTATAGGGTCTCATCAACATGTGGAGGCAGCAAGCGAAGGGCTTATTCATTTCCATTATACTGAAACTCAAAAGTGCACAATGGGGAAGAAACTGGCTGCAACTACATGTAGGGCTGGTGAGATAAGTATCTCAACCTGTGAGGGAGGAGTCTGCAGGATCCATCAATGTGAGGGCTCTTAAAGGGAATAAATATTTACACAGGCACATGCACTGTGCAGGACACAGGCCTGCAGGTTCCCTAATCCCTAGTCATCCTAAAGCATCGCCCCCGTTTGTGTTTTAGCTCTGTGCCCTAGTCATCACTGACCAAGTCATTCACACAAACGCTTTTGATACAGAGGTGGTGAAAGACGGGCAATATTTTAGAAAGATGGTCAAAAGTTTCAGCAGCATCCATTGTCTATATGCACCTTGTTCCTCTTGCTTCCAGATAATGCAGCAGGATCTCACTGCAGACAACCATGGTGCATCATGTGTGTCCATGGAGTTATTGCTCATGCTGTACAAGGGCAATACAGAGAGACAACTAACCGGGTGTGAGGTGAAGACGGTGACAGTCATTTTAAAAGGTTCAAAACAATTTGCCTCCAAGGGCCTGTAATATGTTTTCTTCTTCCTCTTGCCCTAACTACAACTGCCTGGATCCACAGCTGGAGTGGAGGAAGTCTGCTTGACAACAGATCCTACCGGCCCTGAGACTGAGAGAGATGAAAGTCAAATATGAAGAACCTTATAGAACTTGAAATGTTAACTCTGTTTCTCTGCACAGATGCGATCAGACTTGCTGAGTTTCTCCAGAACTTTGCTTTTATTTCAGATGTTGAAGATTTGCAATACTTTGTTGTTACTTGCTTTGAGAAAACTGTCAACTCAATTCTAGAGCTGAGATTGGACAGCAAGAACATTCAATGTTCTCAACAACAGTCAGCCCAACTAACGACATGGAACCTACAGAGAACTATTTCTAGCACAAACATATGTGCTAAACATGAATAACCAGCTATAGTGTGGTGGCACAGTGACTCAGAGCATCAGGGACTCATGCTTGGGCAACCATCTGTGTAGAGTTTGTACTTTCTCCCCATGCCCGCGTGGGTTTCCTACAGGAGCTCCGATTTCCTCCCACAGTCGAAGGATGTGCTGGTTAGGTGGATTGGCCAGGCTAAATTGCCCATAGTATCCAGGGATGTGCAGGCTAGGTGGGTTAGCCATGGGAAAAATGCAGGGTTATAGGGAGTTTGTAAGGGGGCTAGGCCTGGCTGTGATGCTCTTCGGAGGGTAGGTGTGGACTTGGTGGGCCGAATAGCCTGCTCCCACACTGTAGGGATTCTATTCTATCCTTTCATATAGTCACAACTGCAGACATGCAACTACAAGATAATGAGAAAGATGTGATGCCACTGACTGCATTGAGCCAGGCCCAGAGGTGTCTGCTCTCCATCAAGGGTAATGAATTAACAACAAGTTTTCACAGCAACAGTAATCACCTTAGAGGAACAAAATTCTCCAGAGATCGCACATCACTCCATAAATGGTCAGATACCAGTTGAACAGCCAATAATAAGATTCATGCATACCAATGGGAGATCTTGCATGGTTGAAAAATTTAAAAGTGACCTCTTAAGGGCCTCAATTGATCTTTATGTGGGAAGTTCATCCTTGACTTTTCTCAGTCTGAACTTAATCTGGAGCAGTCAAGAAGATGAAGGCTTCTCCACTTTGGACCTATCCATCCCATTATATCACACTTCCTGGGTCTCTCAGTCCAGTTCCGTGGGAGCATTAAATTCCATCCACTGAATCCATTTGTATGACAGTTGATAATACAAAAAAATACATTATGTTGCTTGCTCCAGTAACCGAAACATCCATGTACTGCTGAATTTCTGGTGTCTCCTGTGGCATGCTATAAGAAGCCACAGGCATAACATTTCAGTGCTGAGGTGAATGTGAAAAAGTAGCACTAATTGTACATAGAGTAAAACTTTGCATAACTGATGTCCTCAATTATTAACAAGGATCCAGTGCCATTTTATAGTCCTGGGGCTTCTGAGTAAGTAGTGTGCAAGAACATATGAAAGGAGTATCTATCTAACTGTTCGAATGCCCCAGGGATCTGTGCCTAATGATATATTGTACACAACTAACACAAACATTCCCAATAATCAATAGTAGATTGCGCACTTTGACTGCATTAAATTTTATTCATTAATCTGAAAATTATCTCAAAGGCTAGGACAGTATCTGTAACCATACCGTAGCTATTATCAGCACAACAAATGGTCAGATGCAGAAAAATAAGTGTAAAAAGAATTGGACTTCCATTATCTCATAAAAGATTAACAAGAGCAGGAGGCCAGTTCAAGTTCATAATACAAGTTATTCTCAGTCTGTCACAACAGTTATCAATGATTCCTGCAGTTCATAACATCAACTGAATTTGATGATTAGATTACTGTTTTGCCCTAACTCCCAGGCTTCCAGTACCTGCTACCTAA
This sequence comes from Ginglymostoma cirratum, assembly GCA_024137785.1. Classification (NCBI taxonomy): domain Eukaryota; kingdom Metazoa; phylum Chordata; class Chondrichthyes; order Orectolobiformes; family Ginglymostomatidae; genus Ginglymostoma; species Ginglymostoma cirratum. The sequence continues at coordinate 52,379,351 of JAHRHZ010000013.1, forward strand.
ACAGTCTGAAAGTCCTCAATTAAATAACCATCTTTTGCTTTTCCAGGTTAATACCTGTATTCTCAGAGCTGTCAACACTGTGGCGAATCATAGGTATGACATTTTCAACCTCAAATGTCTAAGCTGAGGTGATACCACCTTACACCAGGAGAGACCCAAGCAAGATTAATATCTTCTGCTCTCTTTTTCTAGCCTTTTACTTATGCCCATATTTCTGTTTACTAAATTTCTCTTTCTCTCTTCACAGCTCTGCTGGATGCAGTGTTTGCAAGCAATTTGTTTCTCTGACGAAGGAGGTAAGCTGGAGAAGCAAAACTATTCCCACATTCAATTTGGGCTAACTCTGAGAGAAAACAGACAGAAATGATGGCCAATAGAAGTAAGCAGAGTATAATATTTATATGCAAAAAATCACAATCCTGAAGCAGAACGGGGAATGAGTCCAAACAGAAAGCACAACTTAAATGAAGACAAAATTTCAGTTCATCTGTACATCACAAGGCTCAAAAGCCAGTTAAATAATTCAACTCTACATTTATTTTCATTCCCAAATGCCTCTGTTTTAAGGTCAGTGTTAAAATCAGCCTCACTGGACAGGCTATTCTGAAAATTCAGTCATTACAGCTAATCTCACCACTCACCTCGGCTCTTCTAAGCTTCATCCCACGCCCAATTGTGTTGTTACAGCCATTGTAATCTATTTTTCCCTCTGTGAATTTTTCAAGTGCCTGCATATTTCAATAAAGTACTCTCTCAAACTTTTGTGTAAACAAGTCAGCTTATGTAGCCATGTTTTATAGATCAGGTATCTGGTGTCAGATATCAGATGGGTGACCCTTTGTTTCATCTTTACAAATACTATGAGGTAATTTCTGTTAAATGGTAACACAAAACTGCATGCAGTATTCCAGGGATGGATGAGAGATGTTGTTATGCTTGAAAGAGTTCAGAAAAGATTTACAAGGACGTTGCCTGGGTTTTAGGGTTTGAACTATAGGGGAAGGGTGAATTGAATAGGCTGGGACTATTTTCCCTGCAGTGTCAGAGGCTGAGGGGTGACCTTATGGAAGTTTATAAAATCATGAAAGGCATGGATAGGGTGAATAGTTAAGGTCTTTTCCCTAGGGTAGGCGAGTTCAAAACTAGAGGGCATAGGTTTAAGGTGAGAGGGGAAAGATTTAAAAGGGAATGAAGGGACAACCTTTTTGGGCAGAAGGTGGTACATGTGTGGAATGAGCTGCCAGAAGAAGAGGCAGAGGCTGGTACAATTACAACATTTAAAAGGCATCTGGATGGGTACATGGTAGGAAGGGTTAGAGGGATGTGAGCCAAATGCTGGCAATGGGATAAACTTAATTTAGGATATCTAGTCAGCATAGACGAGTTGGACTAAAGGGTCTGTTTCCATGCTGTATAATTCTATGAATCTATGACAGTACCTGATGTGAATACAGTATCATATCTTTCATAGATAAATTATTTCTGCAATGGTGGCTGCAAATTAGGAAGTTGCAAATACAAGCCCACTGCTTCAGAAAAGAGAATGAGAAAACAGTAAACTACAGGCGTATTAGCTTGACTTTACTGGTGTGGAATATACTGGAATCAATTAAAAATAACATGATTACTGGATATTTAGAAAATAATTGTCTGATTGGACACAGTCAACATGGATTTATGAAAGGGAATTTATGTTTGAAAATCTGGTAAAGATTTAAAGATGTTACTCGGAGAATGTGACAGGACAGTGCTCATGGAGTCAGCAGAGGAGTTATTCAAAGGTCAGTGAGACTAATTGGGGAAGTGTTGTGGGAGGTCAGTTCTGGAGTTATCCAGGATTTACACTAGCTTTTATCTATCGATCACTTCAGGGTAACCATCCAGGTAAGTATACTGGAACTGTCTGTTGTAGTCCCCAACTTAAAATCACAAACATTTACCCAACTATGGAATTGCGAATCAGAACTTCCCAGGCAATTGCCCCAGAGCTCCACGCTTAGAACTTCCACATGGTCCCAATGTGCATCTTCAGTTGGATATCCAGTTTCCTACGATCCAGACACTGGAACATTTGGGCTATTATTTCCAAAGTAATTTTTTCCCTCTAATTGTGTGGAAAGCAAATTGAAATGTAAGGACAATAAAGGGAATGTGCGATCTACAAAAACATTCTACCTAGAAGGTGAAAGCATAATGCCATTGCAAAGATTTATTAGAATTACACTTAGACAGTTGACAATATAGTACATCCTACAGGCTGTGGAAAATATTGATAGCATTACGTTGATGTTTTAATAACACTTCCCTATTGAGCTATAGTGCTCCGCATCAGTGAACTATGTTTGTTGACAAGATTCATTACTAATTTAACCCATAGATTTGGTCATTCTTCTTTAGTCACATGGGGGGCTACATTTTCATTGATACAATTTGAACATCTGGCGTAACAAGAATCTATTTTTGCCATGAAAATTGTGACCAAAACCAACTGAATGATTTGGTTCCAATGCCTCAAGTGAGGAATATCCAAGTCAAGCCCAATATGGTGAGTAACATGTCTGCGGTCCAACATTAAAGACAAACGTCAGATTAGAATATGTATTGACAATGCTTTACATAATTTATTTAGATATGACGCTCAGACAATAGAAATATTTCTCCCCAGATGTCAATTGTCACATACATTGAGCCTGTTCAAGGTGTTCCTGGTGTGGATGGTAGAACCTCTGCTGCTCTGAAAATGACTAATGACATATGAAAGCTCAACTACTACCAGAGTCCTCTAAAACAATGTTGTAGAAGGATAAGCAACCTGACTTCACACAATGTGGGAACAACTGCATGCATGCTCTTAAACCCGCCTAGTTTCATGTGGGTAACACTGATCAATGGCTTATTTCATTCTGTAACCAGGTTGGCTGAATGCGTCAAATGAAAGGGGATATGTAGCACCAGAAGAATTCACCAGTCCTCATTTCTGCACTACTGGACCATTAACAACAAGAATATTCTTGAAACAAATGGAATGGAAATGCCCAGAACATGTCCACACACAAAATCAAAGTTTTAGGCATGCTTTGGCCATATTTCATGATGGATCTAAAAAAGTGGCAAGGTCTTGCAGGGAGAGGACAACTTGACCTCATGAAAAATAGGACTAGGTTATTTACATGCACACCTAAGAAAGGCTTAGAAAAACCGTGTGAGTAATTTGAAAGTCTTCCTGGTTGAAGTGTCACTGCACCTTGACTGAAATCCCTCACAGTCTGTCTGGTTTGCGGTCGCTTCAAATAACTTCATTTTTGGAAGAGACCTTACACACAAGAAAATTTTCTCTCCTCAATAATGCCAGGTTGTGTGGAGCACAGTAACAACAATAATATGTGAGATCATTGCTGACTGCTGTTGGAAAGCCCTCCCAAATTTATTCATGCAGCTGAATCTCATTTTAAGGAGCCAGATGACTCACACTTATTGGTTGGTCTTCTTATATGTGGCATCCTAGTCTAGCTTGATATAGCAATTGGTCGTAGACTAAGAAATCCCACTGATGTCTCCAGATGATCTATGAAATGATGCTGAGATGTATAATTTAACACAACTGTGAGCTTCAGAGGAAGTGGGTGCTCACCACTTCTCATAGGGCTCAGATTCTCCACCTAAGTCTATGACGTCCTCTCTCAACAGGTGCAGTCTTCAGTAGCACTGTGCTCCAACATCTGCACAAAGTACAGATCTGTCGGCAAAACTCCTCTACTTCTGCTTCTGTTTTGGTGGTGTCAGCATCACGCACTAACATGTGTGTTCTGCCAACACTGATGGTAATGTTGTGATAATAACCAGGCAACGCATTTTAGTGATGTTTATAGGGGGACAGTGTAGAGTCTTCCGTGTCCAAGGGTTTCCCTTCGTACGCTCTTTGTCTGCCATCCCTTTTACACTACTGTCTCTCTGCAGGTGGCAACTGGGCTCTAGGTGGCTGTGCCTTTCTTAGTCACTCTGCTTCTCTCTGGAAGTCTCAAAACCAGAGTGCATGAGATTTATTGTAACTTACAGTGCTCTTCACTAAAAGTTTCCATTTACACTGCATGTGTGTTCTGTGCCTCTGACAGACCGCCAATCATCATGTCTCAGAAGTGCAGACCATGTTTGCCCAGCCTCCAAGCTGGTCATTCACACATTTCATTCACACACTTCATTCACTTTCAATCTCCCAGCACTGACCCACCGTTGATCACCATGACAGCCAAAATTGACCTAGCGCAGAGCTCCTACCTCAGCAACTTGTTTTCACTTCTATCCCAGGAAAGACTTAAAAAGTTTCTGAAAATACATTATTTAATTAGCTTCTTTACAGGCTCAATTGCTTGCCCGTTGTTAGCTAGCATGGTATACACCCAGCAGAACAATCACCTCTAAGAAACTTCAACAACTGGAGGAACACATCAGGCTTCCATCCAAATTTGTTCCCTCACTATTTGTTGGCCCACTGGCCTCCTGTGCCCACTTCCGCAGATGTCAGAGAATTCAGCCAATGATGTCCAAGTGTACATAATATTTTCTTGTCAGTTTTCTTTGTACCCTATCTCTTCTTGCCCTTAGGCCTCCCCACAATTTCAGCAATATTGTAGTTAACAAGCTTGTAGGAAGCCTCCAATGTCATATTTTCATTCAGTCATCAATGTCCATTGGAAGACCTTGAGTGAGTCTCCCTCTGTATATCCCATTTCTACTTGATAGGGAAAATTTCTGACCTCCATCTGGCACGTTAGCTGCGATGTGGACTTCACCACTTAGATAATCAGGAAAAAGCCCTGACACTCTACAACTCAATGGTCCAGCACTTCCCATGTACAAAACAACTTCTATATTATCTTTAATGAGATTTTAAAAGAACTTGCTGTATGTTAATAATCTTCCTTTCCTTTTATTCAAAATCACACCAAAAAAGGATTAAACATACTGCTAGTAACCATGTCACTGTCATTAAACTGAGGAAATTTCATTTTAATTAATCTGTTGATAAGTGAATACAAAATAAATTTCACTGTACCTCCAAAGGAATATTGATCTCCAGTTTTGATTTGCATTGAACTGTTTGTCCGTACAGCAGAGGCATCATCACCATCAATAGTGAGGATTGCAGAATTTTCTTTGGCATGCAATTGTACAGTGTGCCACTGTCCATCATTGAGCCCAAAACCTGAAATCGAACAAGAAAACATCAATAATATTTTCTGTAAGCACCTTTGTTCCTGGAAGATGAAAATTCTGTAAACTGAAGCAATTAAAATGACCCAGAGGGTCACAAGTTTATGTAATGATACTGTAGGCAAAATAAACAATAATAGAGCATTCAGACACTTGTAACATTTCTTATGAAACTCAACACACTTTGGATCTCTGAACGATCAAATGTGATGGCCCCATTTTTTAAATAAACCTTGTTGAGCCAATGGAGTCATATGGAGTTGATTTTAATTGAAAATTTGAGGTCCGGCAAAATGAAACTGAATAATTAGGAGCTTAAAGCATGTGCTCACTGAGTGACATAATAAACCAATGAAATGTTACAAAAAAGTTTGTTGATTACTAGACTAATAAAGAAATGATTTTATGGCTAGACTAACAGTTTATCACATCATCAAAATGATTTATATGCCCAATACTGCGAGATAACAAAGGTAAAGATGGCAGTTAGGTGGGAGCAGGGGAAAAGAAGGCCGATGGGGTGATGGAGTAGGTGTGGGTGAAGCAACAAGTGGGAGCGAAGAGAAGGAGGGAAATGGGAGAATGGAAGAAGTGGAGGAAAAGGTAGGAAAGGTATTTATTGTATAGGTTTAAAAAAAAGCTTGAAAGTAATTTATTTATTCTTTTCAACTTTGTACAGGTTTCCAATAGTTAAATACAAAATCATAAAATGATACAGCACAGAGTTGCCATTTGCCTCATCATGCCGATACCAGCTCTTTTGAGGTGATATCCAATTAGGCCGATTCTCTATCATTTTCCACATGGCCCTTCATGTGTTTCCATTTCAAGTATTTAACCCACCCTCTTTTGAAACTTATTGTTGAATCTGCTTCCACTACCCTTTTAGACAGTGCAGTCCAGATCAAAACAGTTTACTGATAAAAAGCAGACCTCAACAACTTGATTGTAAGTTACGACAGACAAACAGTCTTTGACATTATCTGTCAGATTAATAATAAAACTCATTGTTTTCCTCCTCGGCATTTATAATTGGATACAGTACTTGAAAAGGTAAAGGCCTTACTGACTACAAATGTGTCTTATTGAGAGAAAGGAATGTCAATATTACACTAAGTGTGCTGGCTGCAACTACATTAACTGCCATTTCATTGGCTGTCTCAATGCTACCAGAGAAATAAGCAGAATTCATGGAAATAACACTGCCACCAGTTTTTATCAATGCAATGAATTATTCTTAATAGTGCAATTTCAAAGATTCTGTATCTTGTAGGATGTTGAGCTTTCTGATCTATTTTTAAATTGTTTACAGATTTGTTCATTTGCTTTTTAGGTAACCATACCTGCTTCTATTTTTGTTTTGTGCTACAACTTAGTCTCAGAACATAAGGTGGCGGGTTTTTTTTTATATTTTCTACAATCCCCAATTTAAATCATAACCAAGTTTACTATTCTACTCTGTAATTCTAAAACTTCAAAGATCATGAAATGGAATTACAGTATCATTATTATATCATATGATCCAGTGGGTTTTTCTGTGCAACCACAGTCTTTCGAGTTTCATCCATTTTCCACCTTTCTCTGTCTTTCTTTCATTTCACAAACCATATTTTAACAAGTTACAGTAAAATTTGAATGTTACCAATAGAAGGAGAAAAAAACAGCAAATGCAAACAATTGCAGTGATCAAATCATTTATATGTATTTTACATTGTGGAAAATCAGAAAAAAAAAGGCTCAGAACAGGCCAATATTTGATTGAAGGAAGCTATGATTTAAATTAACCATGGTACAATTGCCACTGTAGAACTAGCAGAAGGCATTTGAAAACATGCCCATAGCATAAGTTTCTTATACTTCCTTTACAAATGTTTGGAAACTGGTTTAGAAGCTGAAATACAACTCGGTTTAGTTGCTACGTTAGCCAAAGTGACTGACAGTTTAAGCCCTCTAGGGGTCCCAACAGCTATTTAGGTGTCAATCACACATTACAACAGACTTTACTAAGGAAAGTATAACAAAATATAACATTTCAGTACAACACGAGAAAGTAGAATTTCACAAAAAACTTGATATATGTTCATTTATTGGAAGGATATGTGTAGTGATTGGAATGAGGGCCAGGTGACTATGCGATCCTTCATTGTGGTTGATAACCTAGGCCAATCAGGGAGCCCTGGCTGACAGATATTAACTGGAGATTCTGAGAGTCTCCTGATTCTAGGGATGGCTTGGAGCTGGCTGGCCACAGCCCATGTATACTGCACGACTAAATAAAGAGTGACTTGGTGATGGCATATCGGCCTCTGGGCAGTTATTTCAACATTAAAAACAGAAACAAGCTGTACTAAAAAGAATTTAAAAAGTGTTCTTGAAACTTTTACAGCACGTTTATTTATCAAAACTCCAACTTCAACACTCGTTCAGTGGAATATTAATTCCATAATTAAATTGAAACATCATGAAAATAATGTTTTTCCAAACAAAGTGCTCCAATAAAATGAAATCATTGCTCAAAATGTTTATTTAATCATACTGTGGTCTCCTGCTTTTTTTTGGTTTCACCTAACCTGGACATTTTTGGACTTGGGAGGAAACTGGAACACCTGGAGGAAACCCACTCAGACACGGGAAGATGTACTAATTCCACACAGACAGTCACCAAGGGCGGAATCGAACACCAGTCCCTGGTGTTGTGAGCCACTGTGCTGCCCTAATCCACAGGACATTGATAATGTGGGATTCAGTCATGGTAACATCATTTGGTTATTCACTGCAGTATTACTAGCCTCTGAACAGCTCTTGCAGCTGTTGTTTGTATATGACTAGTCTGATTCAGTTTCTTCTGGTCAATGGTAAAATCACAGAAGAATCATAAAACCCCTACAGTGTGGAAGCAAGCCACCCAGCCCATAAAATCCACAATGACCCTCTGAAGAGAATCTCACCAAGACTCACACCACTACCATATCCCTGTAACCCCACACTTCCCATGGCTAGTTCATCCAGCTTGCATATCCCTGGGCACTACCGGCAATATATCATGACCAATTCACCCAATCTGAAGGAGCAAATTACTGCAGATGCTGGAATCTGAACTGAAAACAAGAAATAGAACATAGAACAGTTCAGCACAGTACAGGCCCTTCGGCCCACGATGTTGTGCCGACCTATTATCCTACTAAGGTCAAACTACCCTGCATACCCTACATTATACTATCATCCATGTGCCTATCCAAGTGTCGCTTAAAAGTCTCTAAAGTATCTGACTCCGCTACCACCGCCGGCAAATGCTGGAGTCACAGGGGGTCAGGCAGCTTCCACACAGAGAGAGCAAGCTAATGTTTCAAGTCTAGACGACTCTTCATCAGAGCAGAAGTGAAGCGTGGAGGAGGCAGGATTTCTGCAACAGTGGGAGAGGTTTAACTTTCTGGGCTCAATATTGAGTTCAACACCTTCAAACTGTGAACCCATTCCTTCCCTTTCTTTTAGTCTTGCTCGTTACTTTCTCTGTCACTCCCTCTTCCCTCCCCCAACCCCAGTCGGACGGTCTGTTCTTTCTAGTCTGGCAGTTAGACTTACCATTATTCTGCCCTTCTCGCATTCCAATCACTTAATCTTAACTATCAACACCCTTTCTTCCCCAGCACTCTAACATCCCTCTCCCACTATTGCATAAATGCTGTCTACTCCAAATTTCACTTTAGCTCTGATGAAGAGTCATCTAAACTCGAAACGTTAGCTTGCTCTCTCTCCATGGATGCTGCCTGACCCGCTGTGATCTCCTGCATTTTTTTGGTTTCACCTAACCTGAACATTTTTGGACTTGGGAGGAAACTGGAACAACTGGGGGAAACCCACTCAGACATGGAGAGAATGTACTAACTCCACACAGACAATCACCAAGGGTGGAATCAAACACCAATCCCTGGTGTTGTGACCCACTGTGCTGCCCTAATCCACAGGATATTGATAGTGTGGGATTCAGTCATCGTAACATCATCGAATGTGAAGGGGCAGTAATTAAACTGCCTCTTATTGGAGATGGTCATTGTCTGGCATTTGTATGGTGTGAATAAGATGTAGAGCTGGATGAACACAGCAGGCCAAGCAGCATCAGAGGAATAGGAAGGCTGACGTTTCGGGCCTAGACCCTTCTTTGGAAAAAAAAGAAGGGTCTGGGTCCGAAATATCAGCCTTCCTGCTCCTCTGATGCTGCTTGGCCTGCCTTGTTCATCCAGCTCTACATCTTGTTATCTCAGATTCTCCAGCATCTGCAGTTCCTACTATCTCTGAATGGTGTGAATGTTACTTTCCACTTAACAGCCAAAGCCTAGATATTTTCTAGGTTTTGCTGTATTTGAAAATGGACTGCTTCAGTATCTGAGGAGTCGCAAATGATGCTGAACATTGTGTAATGATTGGTGAACATTCCCACTTCTGACATTATGATGGAGGAAAAATCATTGAAGAAACAGCTGAATGTGGCTAGGCCAAGGACATTACCCTGAGGAATACCTGCAGAGGTGTCCTGGAGCTGAAATGACTGACCTCCAACAATCATGACCATCTACCTATGTGTCAGGTAGGATGCCAACTAGTGGAGCATTTGTACCTGATACCCATTGATTCCAGTTTTGCTCAGGCTCCATGATGTCACACCCAGTCAAATACAGCCTTGATGTCATGGATTGACTGTCTCACCTCATCTCTGGAATTCACCTCTTTTGTCCATGTTTGAATGAAGGCTGTAATGTCGTCAGGAGCTGAGTGGCCCTGGCGGAACCCAAACTGGGTGTCACTGAGCAGGCTATTGCTGAGCAGGTGCTGCTTGATAGCACTGTTGATGACACCTTCCGTCACTTCACAGATGATCGAGAACAGACTGATAGGGCAGTAATCGGCCGGGTTGGATGCGTCCTGCTTTTTATGTACCTGAGCAATTTTACACATTATTGAGTAGATGCCAGAGTTGTAGCTGTACTGGAACTGCTTGACTATAGGAGCAGCAAGTTCTGGAGCACAAGTCTTCAGCATTATTGCTGGAATTTTGTCAGGACCCACAGCGTTTGCAGTATTTAGTGCCTCCAACCATTTCTTGATATCACACAGAGCAAATTGAATTGGCTGAAGACGGCATCTGTGATACTGGGGAGCTCTGGAGGATGGTGAGATGAATAAACAAATGAAATAAAACAAAGACCACCCTCTTCACATACTCCTAGGCATATTACCACATCATATGAGTTGCATTCAGTGCATCTCATCCATTTTTTCCCTACTTTAAAGCTTTGGCAAAGATCTGTAGCTCAGGTTGTGGATGAGGTTGGTGACTTGCTCACCGAGCTGGCTTGTTTTCGTTCAAACGTTTCATCACCATGCTGGGTGACATCATCAGTGGAGCCCCTGATGAAGCGATGTTATTCTACTCCGCTTGGACTTTATACTGTCCAGTCTGTTATGGTGAGTACTGTCATTTCCAGTTTTGATCAGTATGGGTTTGTATTTGGGATCCAATTCTATATGTTTGTTGATTGAAGTATGGGTGGAGAATCATGCCTCTAGGAATTCCCATGCAGGTCTATGTTTGGCTTGGACTAGTATGGTTACTTTGTCCCAGTTAAACTGATGGCTTTTTCATACTCTTAGCTGTTACTCATCTTTTTTTCTGCCCTGGCCTGCTAATCATAACCTCCTTGTTTGACTACCCCTTCCATTTCTCTCTTTCTTTCTTTCTGTCTTTTTCGGCTCCACCTATCTTCTCACCTTTACCTTCCCAACAATGCCAACACCCCCCACCGGATCTGCTGCCAGAGCCTCAATGTATAAGTCATTGAAAAAGGAAATGCCTTGTTCAGTGAGTTGAAATTAAGTTTTCAACAGAACATTAAGCCATGACTACTTCTGAATATGAACACTGGCCCTGAAGGATTAATGTTATATCAACTGCAAGAAAGATTACTTTACAATGATAAAAGTACTCCCTTTTTGTTAATTTTATGATATTTTAGCTTCTACACTGATCCCTTTTGTATATCCTACTTATTTCATTCCCAGCAAAATTTAAAAAAAGATAAATGATTCAGTGCTTTATAGTTCCTTGTTTGCTGTTTGAGAATATTTCACATTGGATAGGTCAGTCCAGGGAGGACGGACAGGCCAAGGAGACGGGATGAGGCTCGGAGGTCGGAGATGGGGGTGGGGCTTGAGATGGGAAGAGGGGATAGGTGGAAGGAAGGCCAGGTTAGGGAGGCGAGGACAAGCTGGGCTGGTTTTGGGATGCGGTCGGGGGAGGGGAGATTTTGAAGCTTGTGAAGTCCACATTAATACCATTGGGCTGCAGGGTTCCCAAGCTAACTATGAGATGCTGTTCCTGCAACCTTCGGGTGGCATCGTTGCAGCACTGCAGGAGGCCCAGGATGGACATGTCATCCAAGGAGTGGGAGACGGAGTTGAAATGGATCGCGACTGGGAGTGCAATCGTTTGTCGCGAACCTAGTGTAGGTGTTCTGCAAAGCGGTCCCCAAGCCTCCGCTTGGTTTCCCCAATGTAGAGGAGGCCACATTGGGAACAGCGGATGTAGTATACCACATTAGCAGATGTGCAGGTGAACACCTGTTTGATTTGGAAGGTCTTCTCGGGCCTGGGATGGAGGTGAGGGGGGAGGTGTAGGGGCAGGTGTAGCACTTCCTGCGGTTTCAGGGAAAAGTGCCAGGGGTGGTGGGGCTGGTGATGGTGTGGAGCGGACAAGGGAGTCATCGACTTCACAAGCTTCAAAATGTCCCCTTCACCAACCGCATTCCAAAACCAGCCCAGCTTGTCCCCACCTCCCTCACCTGTTCGTCCTTCCACCTATCCACTCCTCCCACCTCAAGCCCCACCTCCATCTCCTACCTACTAGCCTCATCCCGCCTCCTTGGCCTGTCCGTCCTCCCTGAACTGACCTATCCCCTCCCTAACTCCCCACCTACACTCACCTTTACTGGCTCCAATCCAGCCTCTTTGACCTCTCTCTCTCCTCTCCACCTATCTTCTCCTTTATCCATCTTCTATTCACCTCTCCCCTCTCCCTATTTATTTCCGAATCCCCTTCCTTCCCCCATTTCTGAAGAAGGGTCTAGACCTGAAACATTAGCCTTCCTGCTCCTCTGATGCTCTGCTGTGTTCATCCAGCTCTATACCTTGTTAATTGGTGGCTGTTACCTTGATTTGATGCCAGAAACAAACGGACATTGAGAAAGGGGAAGTATGGCCCACAGAGATCATTTGATCTTCTGGGCAGCTTCTTTGAAGCTGACTGCAAAACTCATTGCATTAATTCAAAGTCTTCCCTTAATTTATTTTGCTGTCAACAATTAAAGTATTATAAGAGGCTTTGTCTCAGTTGGGATTTTAGCCCCAGTTCAAAGTTCTCACTTTAGTTCATTCATGAGAACAGGATGCTGAAAGAGTTGTTATGCATAAATAAAACACTGCATGAATTGAAGATTACAGAGGGGAAAGTAAGTGTTCAAAACAAGTCAACAACCATAAAAAAAAGGAAGATTAAGAGTTCAAAATGGGAAAGAAGGCAAATCAAAGCACGGTGTATCCAGTAAGTATTTTGAGATAATTTAAATACAAATTGGACAGGACAGGTAGGATCAAAAAACAACAAAGATAGCAGAAGCATGAAGGATTAAGCAGAGAAAATGTGATTTAACACCCCGGAACTAAATGACTGTATGAAGAAAATTAAAGAAAGGGTGATCATTCACAAATTAGAAAAATCAGTAAGCAATGCAGAGCAGTGCAGTGAAATAACAAGGGGAAATGAATTGAAGATAAATGGATAGTTATGTGCGATAATCAAGTAATATCCTCACAGAGAGCTCCAAATGTTGACATAAATGGCAATGTAAAAAGATAAATTACTCTCTTGTATTAGATCTATGTCTGTGTTGCTAAAAAAAGAAAAGTTCAATTTCAGAACCTGCAGCTTCATGATACTGATCCTGCTCCCTCAATTCATGGCAGATTCCAAATACTAAAAGATGACATCCATTTACACCAACAGCCAAATTTGTTTTTTGACATTCCATCCAGCATTAATGATACAAACAAGGATGGCAGTACCATTTTTTCTTCCAATACTGCAGGTTGCATAGACACAGTAATGATACACTACAATGACAAATTTTCTCTTGACTGTCTTGCATTATTTCAGCTCATAGACCTGAAGAGTAAAAATATTTAGTTAAGAAGAATGATGACTAGGAGGACTCCCAACAAAACAGGAAATATGACCCTAAATAAAACACCTGCTACAATGCATATTTCAGAACGCTAAATATCACTTAAAATATTTTTTGAAACAACAAAGAAGTAAATTAATCATGGAATGTCGGCAAATATAGTCGGCATTTCGTGTATTGCAAATGAATGCTTTGAGCACTAGCCTATGCAAGTCCTCCAGGCATACATGTGGTGGGATTTAATGACCTCCCCTGAGGTGAGTTTGCAAGTGAGGCATTTAATCAGGTGCGTACTCCATTACCTCACAGCTTCTATCTGAATTAATTCTTGAGCAGGAAGGCTCCTCTATGCAGATGTACTTGTTGCGCACTTTAGGACCGTAACTGGTCACCACAGGTAATCAAAGTGAGTGCTTTCAGAGCTATTACACCAGCCATCAACCACAGATCAACACTATCGAGGACAAAGTGGTCCTGGATTCGTACTCTTTTCACCTCTTGTAAAAACTGTTGTGGTCTTCTGAATTTTGCCATTATTCTTTTGTCCAGATGAGTGCAAGAGGAAAAGATTTGGCAATATCTCTCTTTTCTCAGCAATATTAAAGTTCGATGCTACCAAGCAACCATTCATATAGTTAATATGTGAAGGCTGAACAACATGTAATGGCTGTTGAAGACGTGGCTATGAAAAAGGTATACAGGATTTTTGAGACAATAACAGAGTTTGCTGGTGAAACTCAATGGGTCTGGCAGCATTAATGGGAAGAAAGGAGGGTTAACATTTCAAGTCCAGTGTCTCTTCATCAGAACTGTTAGTAACTAGGAAAAAATGGTATTTATGCTAAAGATGAAGTTGGGGGGTGTGTGGTTTGAAAGGCAGAGGTGATTGAGAGGCAAAGATGGAGCCCAGAGAGAGAGATATGACAGGGAGAGGTAAACAAAGACATTTTAGCAGGCCAAGACAGAAGAAAAGCTGAATAAGTGATAACAACAGCTAAGAGTAGGAGCGAATGGGTGACCTGTACTGAATGAAAACCATAAAGTATGATAATGGGGCTAGGAGTACATGAGAATGGGTGACTGTGCTAAAGCAACCCATGTCATAACAAGACCAGGTGTGAGGTGGGTTAAAAAACATGGAAGGATGGAATCAGGCTGTAAGGTTATTGAACTCAGTGTTGAGTCCCAGAGGCTGCAGGGTCCCCAAGCAGAAAATGAGATGATTTCTTCAAGTTCGCACAGAGGCTCATTGAAATACTGCAGCAAGCCTGTGACAGAAATATTGGCCAGAGAACATTGTGGTGTGTTGAAGTGACAGGAAATTGGTAGCTCGGGGTCTCTTTTGCAGGCAAAATGTAAGTGTTCTGCAAAGTGGTCACTCAACCTGCATAGAGAAGACCACATTCTGAATGACGAATACAGTGGGCTAGATTGAGTGAAGCGCAGGGAAATCACTGCCTCACCTGCAAGGTATATCTGGGCCCTTGGAAAGTGAGGAGGGAAGGGTAAACAGGCAGGTGTTACACCTTCTGCAATTGCATGCAAAGGTGCTGTGGGAGTGGGAGGAGATGTTGGGAATGGAGGAGGAGTGTACCAGAGTGCCCTGGAGGGAATGGTCCCTGTGGAGTGCTGACAAGGGAGGGGAGACAATATGTGTCTGGTCATGGGATCCCATTGGAGGTGATGGAAATGGTAGCTGACAATCCTTTGGATGCAAAGGCTGGTGGGTGGTAAGTAAGGATCAGGGAGACCCTATTGTTGTGAAGAGGGGGAAGGGAAGGGATAAGGGTAGAATTGCAGGGGATGGGTTGAGGGTGGGTAAGAGCCCTGTCAACAATAGTGGTGGGGAATCTTTGTTTGAGGAAAAAGGTGGATATTTCTGTGGCTTCCCTGTGGAAGGTGGCATCATCAGAACAGATGCAACAGAGAAAGTTGGGGAATGGAATAGAGTCTTTCCAGTAAGCAGGGTGTGAGGATGTATAATCGAGGTAACTGTGGGAGACGGTGAGTTTGTGGTGGATATTGCCTATCCCCAGGAATGAAAACAGAGATGTCAAGGAAGGGAAGAGAGGAGTCAGAGATGGATTAGGTAAAAGTGAGAACATGGTGGAAATTGGAAGCAAAATTGATAAATTTTTCCAGATCAGATTGAGACAGGAAGGCAGCAACAATGATATAATCAAGGACTCAAGGGAAACAACGAATGTTCCACATACCCCACAAAGAGACACACATAACCGGGGCTCAAGCAGGTATCCATGACCATATCTTTGGCCTGAAGAAAATGATAGAACATAAAGGAGAAGAAAAACAAAGTTTCTGGAAAAGCTCAGCAGGTCTGGCAGCATCTGTGAAGGAGAAAACAGAGTTAACGCTTCGGGT
>JAHRHZ010000013.1:52395277-52441500 GCA_024137785.1 Ginglymostoma cirratum
GGCAGCATCTGTGAAGGAGAAAACAGAATTAATGTTTTGGGTTCAGTGACCCTTCGTCAGAACAGTTCCGAGGAAGGGTCACCGGACCCGAAGCGTTAACTCTGTTTTCTCCTTCACAGATGCTGCCAGACCTGCTGAGCTTTTAAAGCAACTTTGCTTTTGTTCCTGATTTACAGCATCCTCAGTTCTTTTGGTTTTTACTTAAGGTAAAGGAGAAGTTTTTCAAAGTAAGGACAAACACGGCCAGGCAGAGGTAGATAGTGGTGGATCGGGATGGTTTTCTGTCTAAGAAGAAGTGGAGAGCCCTGAGACCAACCTGATGGGAAATGAATGTATAAAGTGGGGAGGGACAGGACAAGGAGCAAAAATATACAGTCGAGGTAGGAAGACATAAGATCTGTGGGGCAGAAGCAGGCATAAACAATGGGTCTTCCCAGACAGTCCTGTGTGTGGACTATGGAGATAAGGTAGAACCAGGCTGTGCAGGGTTGGGAGACAATGAGCTGGGAGGCCATCAGTGGGATGGGGAGGAATCCCCATATGAGATAAGGATAATAACAGTCGTGGGCACAGTGGCCTGATGCTCGATGGTGGGGTCCGGGTCCAGGGGGAGATTTGAGGAGATGTCTGAGAGCTGGTGTTCACCCTTCACAATGTAGAGGACAGCACACCGGACAACAACAACACTATGCTTGTTGTCAGACTTGATGACAAAGTCAGGGCTGGATCTGAAAATATGGAATGCAGTCCGTTCAGAGGGCGATAGGTTTGAAAGGTAAGACAAGGTTTGGGTTGGTGGTGGTAGTGGTGGGGGGGTGTGGGGGAGGTGGAGGTGGTGCGGTGGTAATGAAATGGAGGTGACGAATGTCACGTTTACAGTTCTCAATGAACAGTCAATAGCAGGTAATAGGCCAGAGGGAAGAATCCAGGTGGAGGGACAGTGCTGAGGACTTGGCTAAGCTGGTGTCAGAAAATGTAGAGAACAGAAGCAAAAATGTCATAATAAAATATTAACAGAAATTGCTGGAAACATTCAATAGGTCTGGCAGCATTTGTGGAGAGAAATGCCAAGCTAATAGGTCAAATTTTCCCATCTACCTTGAGCAGGGAGGGAAACAAAAAGGTGGGAGGGTCTCAAAGTGGGAGTTCTTTCCTCTTTTCTGTCAGCAGTAAGTTTGAACAGCATAGAAACAGGGCTGGTCACGAGTCTGTATGTAGCAGCCCTGACTTTGCTGATGCCATTCCGAGAGAGGGCTTTTGCTCTGATGCACTGAGCTCCCCCAAAATTGAGAATGGGATATTTATGAAGCCTTCTCCTCCAGAGATTTCTTTAATTGTCACAACTGGAAGTGGAGAATTTGCTGGGCCACAAGTTTGCTGATTGTGTTTGACATGACTGGAATTAAGTAGAATTTTGCTACAGTGATGGCCTGCAGCACCTCACAGAGGTCCAGTCTTGGGTTGCGAGACCTGTTCAAAATCTATAACATTTAGCACATTGAGAGTGGTAGATACCACACTCTGGAGGTGTCGTCTTTGACATTTTACCGAAACTGTCATGCACATGTGCATATGTGGCAGCCAGATTGAACACAGAGCATAGAACATAGAACATTACAGCGCAGTACAGGCCCTTCGGCCCTCGATGTTGCGCCGACCTGTGAAACCAATCTGAAGCCCATCTAACCTACACTATTCCATTATCATCCATATGTTTATCCAACAACCATTTAAATGCCCTTAAAGTTGGCGAGTCAACAACTGCTGCAGGCAAGGCATTCCATGCCCTTACTACTCTCTGAGTAAAGAATCTACCTCTGACATCTGTCCTATATCTATCACCCCTCAACTTAAAGCTATGTCCCCTCGTGCTGGCCGTCACCATCCGAGGAAAAAGGCTCTCACAGTCCACCCTATCTAACCCTCTGATCATCTTGTATGTGATCTATTAGGTCACCTCTTAACCTTCTTCTCTCTAACAAAAACAGCCTCAAGTCCCTCAGCCTTTCCTCATAAGACCTTCCTTCCATACCAGGCAACATCCTGGTAAATCTCCTCTGCACCCTTTCCAATGCTTCCACATCCTTCTTATAATGCGGCAACCAGAACTGTACACAATACTCCAAGTGCAGCCGCACCAGAGTTTTGTACAGCTGCAACATGACCTCATGGCTCCGAAACTCAATCCCTCTACCAATAAAACCTAGCACACCGTACGCCTTCTTAGCAACCCTATCAACCTGGGTGGCAACTTTCAGGGATCTATGCACATGGACACCGAGATCTCTCTGCTCGTCCACACTACCAAGAATCTTACCATTAGCCCAGTACTCTGTATTCCTGAAGATTGGTGAGGATGAGATCAGCTAAATGTTTAGCTCTTATTATTTCCATTTCCACCTGCTGTGGACTTGGTCTTATAGCTATGTCCTTCAAGATTCAACCGGCTTGTAACACATCATTTAATTTGCCTGCTGCCTAACTTCACAATATGTGCTATCTGGCCTTTTATCTGCACATCAGGTGATCTGCTGAGTGGTATCTTATTCCGATAGTATGTAGTAACTAAGACTTAACTCCACACACCATCACCTTAGAAACATAGAAAATAGGAGGAGTAGGCCATTTGGCCCATCAAGGTTTTTCACTATTCAACATAATTATGGCTTCTCCTCTATCTTCCTTCCCCACCATTTGCCTTGACACCTGTAGCTTCTAGAAATGTAACTATTCCTTAAATATATTCAGCTGCTTGTCTTCCATGGCCTTCCGCGGTAGAAAATGCCACAGGATGACTGCCCTCTACGTGAAGAAATCTTTCCTCATCTCAGTCCAAACCATAAAAAATAGAATCAGAAGTATTCAACCTAAAATAGTATAATGGGGAGGCAATAGCCTAGTGGTATTATTGTTTGACTATTGGACCATAACATATAGGAGCAGAATAATGCTGTTCAGCCCGTCTAGTCTGTTATTTATCCATAGACCTAAATAATATTCTGGAGACCCGCATTTGGATCCTACCATGGCAGATGGTGGAATTTAAATTCAATAAAAAACCCAGAATTAAGAGTCTGATGGTAACCATGGAATTGGTGCTGACTGTCACAAAAAAATGTCTGGTTCACCACTGCCCTTCATGGAAGGAAATTGTCATCCTTTCCTGGTCTAAACCAAGTGCAACTTCAGATCCACAGCAATATGGTGATTCTTAACTGCCCTCAGGTTAATTAGCGATGAGCAATAAATGTTGGCCCAGCTAGCAACAGTTAAATCTTGTGAAAGAATGAATTTTATAAATTGCATACGGTGCAATGATTAATGGAGATGGGCAGCAGAGTAGCCATGATCAAACTAAATGGAGGGGCTGTGCTGAAGAATTGAATGGCCTATTGCTACAATATGAGTCAATAACTAGAGAGGTGATATCAAACATTGGCAAAGGTTAGAACTTTATACGTACAAAATAATGTATCTATAGGATATTAAAACATCCTGTGTCTTACGGGAAATAGTGATGGAAGCAGAGGTGGATCAATACGTGACAATGTACAAAATTTCAGAAGGTTATAGGCAAGGCTAAAGGAAGTGAACTCATTTTTTGAGACCTGGCACAGGTGTCTGGGTCCAATGTCACTTTTCAAAACTTAAACAAAAAGTTAATAAAATAAATTGAAAGCTATCTTTGAAGACAACTTTGATAGGATTCATATGCCATATGAATACAGAAAATAAGTGAAGATTAGTCATTGTATTTTTTATACGGTTGATGAATAGTTTAAATTTTGCTGTGTGTGTTAATCAGATAACCTGTCTTTTATTCAATAAGATTTTAATTGATTTTTGTACTGCAGAATAATCTGTTATACATTTTCCTGCCATTATTTTACAATGTTTTAACTAGTAGTTGATCATTCATAGTGGAAAGAGAAATATGAATGTTACTATAAATCCTTATTTGTTTCACTTGCAGTTTAAAACCGTTTTTATTAACCTTGTGGTTCAGATGCTTATGGGAATCATTAAATACCGGTATCAAAAATATCATGTGAAGTATTCTTTAATTTCATGTAATGGTCAGCAAACGAAAAGAGAGGACATTATACACATGCTCCCTTCCCAGCAACTTAATGTATACATACATCAAAGGCTGACCTCAGCCTACATTCTAACTGAGCTGTTACAGGTGGGGTCAGTGTTGCTGAACTATGTCGAGAAGGATTTTGGGGGGTGGAGCGGTTGATTGGAGATGAGATTGGGGATGGTTGTCATTCCATTTCATGATCTGGCAATGTCCGTGGAAGCAGGTCTGTGAGAATGACAGGATTGGGTTCATGAAGTCAATGAATTTGAAAAGACTGGCAATAGTCATGTTAAAAGCTTACACTCAGGTTTGTATTGAACTGTTTTTGGTTGGGTAAGTGAGGCAAACTGCCAATGAGTCATCTGATTGCTCCTACTCCTACCATCACAGCTAAACAGAGCAAGGGTTGGACTGTAAATCAGCAGCCACTTAATGGAGAGATGGCCAATCCGCTAATTCAGGGATAGAGCAGAGGTGGTTTAGGCCAGGACGTCATGCAGCGGAGGCGTCAAATGGGAAGGTGGCCACAGCAATATACTTAAAGAATTGCGTCTCTCTGAACTTTTCACAAGTTCAGAGTCAGGAAAGGAATTATAAAGCATTCAAGCTCTGCTATTTTCATCACCAGAATCTGCTGCCATAAGCAGCCATGGTCCCAGCAGCAGGCTCTTTTATTCTGCCTCCTAATATTGTAAACACTCCCAAAACCTTTCATCACCAACACTCAGAAATGCAACGGGCAATGATAAATTGCATGCAAGAATCTTTTCAACAAGCTTTCAATGATTGTTAAATGATATTTCAAAATGCCAGGTGGTCTATTGATTTCAGCGTCGGCTCACCTTCCATAATTTCTGAGAGTGGCATCATGACCTGGTATTGCCAACTCAATATTGTTACATTCTGTATAACATTCAAGTGGCTGAGAATAGGGTGACCCAGCCAGCCATCTGTAAATTCCAGCTATAGGTCATGGGTAAGGTGCTAAAGCAAAGCATCGAGGCCTTTGGATAGGCAGGTGGTAAGGAACAAATTAAATAGAAAGGAAAAGGAAATAATGCTTTTAAAATATGAAATAATCAAATATTTCATGAGCTTCAGCTGGTTTCAATCAGTACAGATTCATATTTCAGAGATCTCTGCCAATCAGATATACAGTCACATTATCAGCAGGGATCAGAAGCTCATTCTTTTTCAATTCTACTGTGACTTAAACAACCTAATGGAAACATTTGTCAATGTCTGGAAAAATATGAAAGCCTTCTAGATGCTCTTGTCTGTCTCAAATATGCTAGAAAAGTATGGAAACTATTTTAAATCATTCTCATATCACTTTTCATATGATCAGGTGGAATATATTTGGATCAAGTACAATCATTCAAGAAGAGTCCATACTACCTAATAAAGAATGACTCATCACATTTAAAATAATTTTTTATTGGTCTCTATTTAAACATCATGGCTTAAATTTAAACTCTGCATTGCCATTAATGAAGGCAAAAAGGAAACCTGAAAATTTCAGACATGTCTGGCAGCTTTCTGTCACTTCTAGCATTGTGCATGCTGACAATAAAGGCACGAGTATGAGTGTGCCTTGTATATGTCAGGAATGAAGCATCCAGTGTGGACAGATGTGACCTCATTCTGTGTCTAATGATGATTTTTGATAATTTAAGAGGTCTTATTAACATCTCTAAGAAGTTAATCATGTCGATAAGATCACCTTTTTTTTAAAAAACTCCAGTGAATTTGGGCCAAATGTGTTCAAACTCTCTTGATATGAAAATGTCTTCATTTTAGGAATTTGTCTAGTGAATCTTCAGGGCAATCCCACTAAGGTAAACATACCCTTCTTTTGAAAAATCGACCAAACTTTTAAATTACAACCGATGGCTCAACTTTAGAAAACAATGGAAGGTCTTTGCATGCAAGCAAAAATGCTCCTAATATTTTAATTCTGGGAATCCTGCCCCCAAAACCAGAAACCAACTTTTCAATTGGGGGAGAATTGCAGCTTTCATATCCGTGGCTCAAGGTGGAAGCTGCACATCTAAAATAGTGGGTGCCTCCAACCAGATACAATATGACCTATTGAAATGGCCAAACATGTGCTAAGGGCTTTAGACATTTTAGTAAAACATCTGAAGTCATTGCAGATATTTGGATATCTGGAGAGGTTGGCTAACATTTGAAGAGATCCAGGTACCTTGTTGGAAGGGACCAGTTGGATTTTGCAGGAAATTAGGTGCCCTTTTGGATTCCTAAAAGTAAACATGATTGCACACAAAAAATGGATTTGCTCAAAAGAACCAATCAAACTGTCAGGTCTTTTAAATCTATGGGTCCTTTAAATTTTTGAAAGCAAAACTCAGTTTCTGTTGACATAAGATTCAGGGTTACCATTGGAGGATAAATGCTACATGACTGATTCCATAAACTTTCATTATCACAGTGGTGGGGAGGGGTGAGTGGATGGCTTGCAACAGTTTTATTGACAGCTCCAAGAGTTCATAAAATCTTTTTATATGGGGCTACAAATGTATTCATCTGCTTTCCTTAAGGATTGAGTATTTTAAGGAATTTAAATGCCCAGAATGCATTTTTTAATGAATGAGGGTGTCTTCTTGTATTACTGAAGTAATTGATGGATATTATTTATTTCATATCATCATTGCTCCAGAGAACTGACCATGGTGGATGCTGGGTTGGTGGACATGGAGGATAGTGTGTCATGACCTGATATTCAGTTAACAATAAGTCATAAAAGGCTCCAGAGTAAGTGGAATGAGTCGCCATGAAGTTGGCATGGGGGCATATAGGGCGATGGGCTGCTGGGTGAATATGGATGTTGGCATGTAGGGTATGAGGGGCTGAGAGTGGGTAAGAAGCATAAATGAGTATAGATGGGGTAAGGGAAGTATGTGGGGGCTGAAAGGATGTCAGGGATGAGAACTGGACAGCAGTTTTTGATTTATCCTTTACAGTGGGGACCAAGCTTCACAGCAATGATGCAGACCACATTAAACCTGCCTGGGCACCTGGCAGCCCCTGTGGCTGAGTCCGAACTCATTCTGGGGTCGGCAGGCCCAACTCCCATTAACACCTCACATCCCCGAATGAAAATCCAAGTATCCAGGACACTGTCTCTCGAGTTGGGTTTATGGAGTTTGTTTCCTGATTCTGCAAATGCAGTTTCAGGTATGGTCACACCAAAGCCCTATATATTTAAAATAAGATTTCTTTAATCTTCTATCCTAATCCCTCTGAAAGAACATATAACATTTGCTTTCTAATTGCATTCTGTATCTTGATGTTAACTTTTTCGTAAATTGTGCAAAACAGCATCCAGATCGATCTGAAAATCAACATTCCTCAGTTTTTAGAAATATTCTGCTTTTCTATCTTTCTGACCAATGTACATAACCTCAGAGTTTTCCACATCATATTCCTTGTGTCACTTTCTTGTCCATTTACTTGACCTGTCTGCTTGCTTTGTAGCCTTTCTGTATGCACCTCATAACGAGCTTTTCCTGCCAATATTTCATGATATATTTAATTTATCCTTATTCTGATATGATAAGAAATTCTGATGTATCATCAGAAACTAAAATATGCACATTTCAACTTTCAAATTAAGATCATTTTTGCGTAGAGAAGCCTGCACCTTAATATTGGTTTTTGAGGTCACTTCCCACCAATCTGATAATGTCCTTTTAATCACAACTTCATGCTTCCCATTAGGCAAACAGTTTCACAGATATGTTTAAGCAATCCACTCAAACATGTTTTAACACTCATCTGGGGAAGGTGTCTTGAACCCCAGTCTTTTGGCCCAAAGGTGCTACCAACGTGCTACAAGAACCCTTGAATCAGTTTGCTATTTTTTAAAAAAATCAACCAGTTCAGAGATGTTATTACACACCTGTGAAGCAGGTGGCACTTGAACACAGGTCTCCTGGCTCAGAGATACTGGTACCATCACTACATCATAATATCTCTCTTCCCTCCAGTTACCTTTTTTCTTTCATTATATCACAAAGTGTTCTGAAATGCAAGTGAACAGTTTTTTTCTCCCCACCACCAAATCACCATTGATTATCTGTAATCACTAAATTGCCTGGTTTTCCACTTAATCAATTCATGTGCAACTCTTGGCAAGGGGGATACAACCCACCAAAGGTGAGTGAGTCTAATCAGTTTCCAAATTATGCCATCAGATTAATTCCACAGAATCCAAATTAGCCAGTAATCTCTTGATCATGAAATACCTTATGGCAACAGAGGGCTCGTGTGGCTCAGCAGTATTGTCCCTACCTCTGATCCAGGTTCAGATCCCACCTGCTCCAAAGTGTATAATAGCATTGCTGAAAATGTTGATTAAAAATATTTACCTTATGAGAATGCATATATATTCACCACTGCTATGACTGTCAGCAGCATTCTTTAGTTTTACAGAGGCTGTGTAAAGAGTTTGATGCAAAATAACTTACAGTCAAGACGTAGCTCCTTTTAATATCCCAATATTTTATAATTCATTCCTCAAAACAACCCTCTTTTAGTAGATAATGTAGCAATTTACCTTCTGCAGATCAACAATTTTCCTCAACAATCTGTTCAGAGATATTGTTATACATCTCTGGAGCAGGTGGAACTTGAGCAAAAATCTCCTAGGGCAGAGGTAGGGACGTTACCATTACAGCACAACGGCTCGCACTGGGAATTTTTAAGTAGTATTTCTAAATGAATTTCCTAAATCAATGCCAGGTAATTGTTACTTATCCGTGAACATCGTATGAACTGGATCGATGCTGGCATATTCACATAAATTTATCCAGAATTCCATTAATTTTTCGAGCACATTATGTAACTTCCAAATGTCCCAAACCATTGTCTAGTTGACCAAGTACTTGTAAAGTGTAGTCACAGTTGGAATGTAGGAAAATGGCAACTAATTCACAAACAAAGTCTACAATAAGCAGAGAGCTTCATGTTGTTGGCATCTTTCTACCTACGAAAGATGATAGACATGGAGCAAAAAAAGGGGTTATGGTGCACCTGTGGTGTTGGTTGAGGAGGCCAATCCTTGATGGACAGCTACTGCCACAATTGCTGAACATGAAGCTTCCAAGTGCCATCACATGTTGCTGTTTTTGGTGTTGGTGCCTGTTGCCAAACTGTTGTAGCCTCTGGTCATCAAGGTGGCGCAGGAAAGGTGGAAATCATTCCAGAACTAAGCGGAAAAAGTAGGGGAGTGGTACTCATTGGTTAACTTTTATTTAAGAGCCAACACAGATATGATGTTCTTCTGTGTTGTATTGTTCTATAACTCAGTGACATGTAACTATTACGCAATGTGCAGTATTGAATAGTGCCATAATTAAGAAAGGTTAATTTACCTCAATGTGTTATCATTCCAATTTGAATGTAGTATCACATGATTTTTTTGTGTCATGTTTAGTGAATTTAGTGCAATACCATTAAACTAAAAACTAAAAATTATTTTGAAATATCTTTGGTTGAGAGGATGGATAAAGGATATTAAGTGCACTTATGTTTGTCTGCATGCAGGTTCTTTGAAATAGCTATCTAATTAATCTCTTACCTGTGTTCTTTTCTTTGAGGCATTAGCTAGATTATTGGATACAGGGAACAATTATTCTAGCTGACTTTTGCATGATCAGAATAACAGCAGTGCAAGTTTTATTCTCATTCCTGCTAATTGAGGCAGATTTGGCAGCTACTGTCTCTTCCTGGCCCTGAAAGAAGGAGGCAATGGCAAATCCCCACTAACAAAAGCTGCCAAAAAAACAACCAAGATGAACCATCAGCAGACCTGGCTTTAAGCATAGGACATCACACTCATCATTCATCAACTCAACTAACAAGCAGAGTTGACAAACAGTTTCTGTAGCTTTTGAATAAAATGAAAGCTCATTTGAAGGAAAGTTATTGACCTAGTTGGTCACTGTAGAAAGTAGGGATTATAGATATGTATTTGGACTGGAAACAAGTGACCAATGGTGTCTGACATGGAACTACAGTGGGGTCACATTATTCATGGTATTTATTAGTAACTTAGAACTCAAGCCAGACATCTAAGTTTTCCACAAAGATTGGTCATGAGCAGTGTAGACAGGACCTTAAAGTTTCAGAGACATTGATGGATTAGGAGAGTGAGCATATGGATTTCAGTACAGCAGAATTTACCCATTTTAGATGGAAAACAGGATAGATAGAAGAGAGATAGAAGAGAAATCAGAGTAAATGTTTCAGGTCTGGTGACTCTTCACAGATGCTACCAGACCTGCTGAGCTTTTCCAGCAACTTCTGTTTTCGTTTCTGATTTACAGCATCCACAGTTCTTTCGATTTTTATTTAGGGTTACAGTACAAATGGAAAGAGGTTTTGCTGAAGTTACGGAGATACTGGTTAGACCACGAAACATAGGATGTAGAAGCAGGCCCTTTAAGTCTGATCAATAATGATTGTTCTGGTTGTGGCATTAGCTTCACTTTTCTGATTACCCTCAAAAACTTTTGACACTCTGGTCCATCAAAAATCAAAATGCTCAGCTTTTAATAAATTCAAAGACCCAGCCTCTACACTTTTATGTAGAAGAGAATTTCCACAGATAACAACCTCCTGAGAGTGAAAGAAAACAAAACCTCATAATCTCTGTATTGAAAAGGAAAACTCTTATTCTAAACTCCTCCTTCTGATTTTAGTGTCCCCCACAAAAGGAGACATCCTCCTGGTATCCACTCAAACAAGTCCACTCAGGATCTTTTGTGTTTCAATAAGATCTCTTCACAATCTTCTTAACCCAAATGGGTAAAGGCCTATCATCCAAGTAATGAGTGGAGTGTACTGCGTCTAACACAATTGTATCCTTTTTCAAATAGGAAAACCATAGCTGTATTCATAATGGTCCAGAAGAGATACAATGAAACTTCCTCTGTTTATATTCCATTCCCTATCCGAAAAGGACTAACATTCCATTACTACTCATTTACCGGGACCCCACATCTCTCTGGAAAGCCAAATTTTTCAATCTTTTCATTTAAATGATTTAGTGCATTTCTATTCTCCCCACTTGGTGTAATGAGTACAATTTTGGGTACCACATGTTACTGAAGTATACTGATGTCATAATGAGTGCAGTATTGATTCGGTAGAATGTTACTTGGGGCCCCAAGATTTAATTGATGATTTAGTACTTTGCAAGAAATTGATACGTACTTGATGAAAAACCTTCTTCCTTTGGTGCAAATATTTTGGAGAGGAGGACATAATAGAGATCTTCTGGTCATTGGATCATCAGAAATAGGAGGTAGTACCTAAGATGTAAATCAGGATGCAGACATGGCATGAAGCATTGCCTCCATGGGAATTGTTTGGGAAGTTCTAACCTTAGATAATCAATTTCATGTTCCCCAGAGCCTTCCTTAAAGGTCTCAAACTCCCACCGTGAGTTGGAGACTTATTTGAATTATTAATCAGGAGTCACAGAAAAGTTTCAGTCTAACGCCTGGGAAACTACACAAATCAATAAATTCTGCTTAGCAATGTTGTAAACTGACTCAATAGTGGGAATGATAGTGTGGTCAAGAGGGTGGTTTGGCTTGAGTTGTGAGGGGTTTCAGTTTTGGGCAAACACAGCAGGCTAGTTCTGATCATAATTCCACATTTAACTCTTGCAAACTTGGCTGTGTACTGCAACCCTCTCAGGATTGGCGGGTTGTCGATTTCAATTTGGCAATCACTCAGTTACACGAAATTAAATGGCTTTTCCATTGAGTTGTGGGACCATGGGTTTCACAAGGTTCCTGGCGCTCTCCAGCGAAGGGATGCTGAGAAACTGTAGCAATTGAGAACACTGAAGACATAACAAGGAATGATACCCAGAAGTACTAACACATAACAGCTGCTGTCATGCCAGCTTGAAAGCATTTTTTCACAATATGTATGCTGAGACTTTTGCTTTGGAACTTTGGACATGCCATTCTTTCACTGGCGGTTTGTATACCTGATCTCCATTTTGGAGCTCTCATTTATCAGATCAACACTGATTGAAGTAATCAGTATCTGGAAGAACAGGAGCAGCAAAATTAGCTCTCTCAAACAAAACAGCCTGCTGCTGACAGACCTCCAGCTCCACCGCAGAGGGGATTAAGGGAGAAGGTGCAGCTTTCAAGGGGCTGTACTTGGCATCCAGATTTTCATCATGTTTCACGGCCGGTGCCTCAGGAGGCTTGGGGTCACACCAGGTGGTGGCAGACTTCTGCAGCTTGCTGGAAAATGATCAATAGCCACCGGAACCAGCGGGCAATGTTATACCAGTTATGTCAATATCACTAGAACCATCAGCTATTTGCCTCTGGATTTGTTCAGAGTTTTGCTGGAGACGTATCTAGGATCTCTCAGTCTGTGGCTCACAAATGCTCAAGACAGATGACTGATGCCTTGTCTTCCAGGGTTAGCAGTTTTTTATATTTTTCATGTGATGATTCAAGTTAAAATGCAGATTTCCCCCCCCTTTATTCATTAACAGGTTAACTGGCAAGAAAGCACTTATTGTCCATTCCTAATTGCCCAGAGTCAATCACATTGCTGTAGGTCTGGAGTCACATGTAGGTCAGACCAGGTAGGGATAGCAGTTTCCTTCCCTGAAGGACATTAGAGTACCAGGTGAGTTTTTCCCTCACAATGGATTCATGGTTATCATTAGATTCTTAATTCCAGATATTTTATTGAACTCAAATTCCATCATCTGCTATGGTGGGATTAGAAGCCGGGTCCCCAGAATGTTATTGGGGGTCTCTGGATGAACAGTCCATTGATAATACTGCAAGGCCATTGCCTCCCTCTAATGGGTTTAAGTCAATCTTACTTAACTGATTAGGCTCATACAAGGAAGGTAGCATCTGATTGCATATGCTGCATTTCCCTTGGCAATACACTGAACAATTAGAATCTATCTGCCTGTTCTTTGATTAATTAACTAACTGAGATTTACAGTTAACAGTTCCTGCTGCATCTCTATTCCTAGCATTGTTCAATCAATCAGCATCCTCATCTCAATTTGTATTAATTGATGTTATCTTTCTAAGTATGTCTTCTTGCATCTCCGACCTGATGAGAGCAAAATTTAAAAAGAAATCTTTGATTTTGTGCCCCTGTTTTGCAATGCTTAAGTTCTGACTCCACCAAACAATTATTACACGCTTGTAGTGATGAATGGCCAAGGCTATAATATCATGCATTCTAGTTAAGGTATGCGAGCCATTGTTGAAGGTCTGTTTGCGATATTTAATCCTCCATATGGGTGGTCACTCTTACCATGCTCAAAGAAAATGATTGCACAGACTTGCAATGTCATCCTACTCATGCTTGAAATTGATTTCTCTCGAAATTGTCAGTTGAATGCAGGCTAAACACCACATATTCTTTGCTGCTGCTGCTCCAGAAAGTATCCTGTGCATCAATGGCTTCAATTTCGAGAATCCACCTCCAGCTAAGCAATGCATGGTGGC
The DNA here is from genome assembly GCA_024137785.1 of Ginglymostoma cirratum. Lineage (NCBI taxonomy): Eukaryota > Metazoa > Chordata > Chondrichthyes > Orectolobiformes > Ginglymostomatidae > Ginglymostoma > Ginglymostoma cirratum. The sequence goes on from JAHRHZ010000013.1 coordinate 52,408,895, forward strand.
TCCTGCAGCCTCCCACACAGAATTCTCCACCTCTATCATTGTCTCAACAATCCACACTTTGTTACTCAGGTCAGTCACCAGGGAAAATCCGCCCGAATAGTCCCATGTGAGTATCTGAATTAGAACACGATCTAAACATGTTGTGTAATGGTCCATCCTAACAGCTTGTAATCTCCTCTGATCGGTCATCATCATTCTCCTGAAGCTCCTTCTGAGGGTTGGTTGAATGTTCTGTGGGATTTGAGGACATGAATTCAAACTACCATGCAAACAATGTTTTAAGATCATAGGATCTGAAGAAATATGAGCAGAAATGAGCTGTTTGGACAATTGATAATTGAGTTTGCTCCACCATTTGCAAAGATGGTGGCTAATCTGATTATGGCTTTAACTCCACTTTCCTGCCTACCCTCCATAGCTTTCGACTCTCAACAATCAAAATGTAATGAGAATGCACATCAGGCACAGGATCCTATGTCACTTGTTGACACTAAGCCAACATAAAGTTAGTGTTTTGCGTATTGTGTGCTCTCTTCTCCCACAAGAAGGGAAAGTTGAGACCAATGAGTGACAGTATGCATCGAATGGATGATGGAATGTTGAGTAGACAGCATTTGTTGAGGGTGAGATGAATGACTTTAATATCAGTGGTCGTGGACAGATGAGAACACGTCGGAAGTACATAGGCGGAGAGAGATCGGTGTATCTACAATGAGTGTGAGGTGTGAAATGCAGCTGGAGAAGGCTTGACAAAATAAAGTGGCGTGGTGAGGATTGTTGTGTGGATATAAGAGTTAAAGTGATACATCAGGATATAGATGAATGTACCATTTTACTCACCTTTCCTGCCCTTTTGGGTTATTAAACTACTTTGGCACTGGATGCATGAGTATGGCACCATGCTCCTGTTCCAATTTAATCAGCAGTCTCTACCCGTGCCATTCTTTTTACTTTATCTACAATCTTAATGCTTCTGGGAAACAGCCCCCAACAACAACCTCTCACATCAAACAGAGATAAAACCAAAATAAGATGCAGCCTTCAAATATATGGACTCTGTTCTGCCATTTTCTGGTCTTATGCACCCAATTCCACTAAATTGCATCATTACAGTACTCTTTTAAATACAAACAATAAAACTAATTTCCTTGAATTGGTATCACACACATTCATACTAACTAGTTGCAAGACCTGAAATTGACATGATAATACAGTGACTCAATCACAAAACAACTGACAGAGGAGCTGAATTTACCCTGGGATTCCCAAGCATTACCAAGCTCACAGCCAATGCATTTCAAAGTTAAAAGCCAGCCTGATTGATCATTGACCAATATTATTGAGATAGGTCACTGAGGTGTTAAAAGATTAAAATCATACTATATTTTAAACCAAAATATTTCAGTGAATGATGTGGAGCCATACCTCAGGGAAAAATTGACTGAATAGCACTTTTTTGAAATAAGAATGTCTATGTTTGTAAGATAAAGTAAACTGTTACCTGTGGCGTTGTGCATAATAGATAAAATTTTATCATTAATGGAATCTTTCATTTTAAACAACTTTTCTGAGAAATTCTTCCATTTTGAATTTTGGAATATAAAATGCCCTTTAATTTGAATTTAGAACTTGTTCAACAGATTTTTCTTCAAAGGAAATTTCAGTATAATGGCGCAGAACTGACAGCACAGTTCTAACGCTGCCTATTTACAATTGCATTTCCCATAAAAGAATGACCAGCGAACACCAGAACACCATACTATTTGGTGATCAACTGAAACTCATAAAAGTTGTTTGATTCTACTCACTTCCCTTCACCAAAAAGAAGTGAACAGTCAATGCAGAGGGACCACAGGTTCCTCCTATATGGCTGTCTGACATTTCTAAATGAACAACATTTTCTTTTTTGGTTTTGGCATGATTATTTCTATTATTGGATTAATATGTCTTTGTTGGAAAGTTCATAATAAACAGAAGGAGATGTAACCAAGCAAAAGAAAGGAACAGCTAAGCAACCAAATATCTTCAATTTCAAATGACAAGTTCATGTGGATCTTTGTGAATTAATTTGTGGTAATGTTTATCATATATTTATCTCTGTAAAGAGACAAATTTATCATTGTACTCATAATTTATAAAGCAGGCAAACTACGAATTACTTCATTAACCTCTATTTCCTGATTTGAAAACAAAATATCAGTTACTTCCATTATTCTCGATCTTTTGCTCTTCAGTTCCAATTAATATATCAGGCTTGAAGAGGGTTTGATCAGTTTGGATCCAAATGGGGATGAAAGCAAGTGTGGCATAAAACAGGAAACTAATACACATTATTCTCTCCCAATGTGACAGATTAACATCTGGGCTTCAGTTCTCTGATGAGTGTCTCTTGTGTATTGGAGGATGTGCCTTCGGCCCCAGTTCTGCACTTTTCTCACTAACTCTTTAAAGCCCTGTCATCTTTTAAGACTAACCCACCTTTAAAACCTATGCATCCAGGCTTTTAAATCACTCTCCCTACTTCGTCTTTGGTCTAACATTTACTTTCCCTTATGCCTTTGTGAAGTGCTTTCAGATGTGTTCTTTATTAACAATGTCCCAGGAGGAAAGGGTTAGTCTTGGATCTGATTCTGGTAGATGAGATGGGTCAAATGGATCAATATCAGTCGAGTAATATACAGGAGATAGTGAATTACAGTATAATAAGGTTTATGTGAGCTTTGGAGAAGGACAGCAGCAAGCTGGAGTAAAAATACCAATTTCAGCAAGGTGATAATAGATCAAGTCCTGATAAACTGGAAACAAAATTGTCAGGAAAAATTGTCATGGAACAATGAGTTGCCTTGAAAGAGATGATTTGAGTACAGACAAAGTACATTCCTATTGTAGGGAAAGATAGGGAAATCAATGGTGGGACTTTCTGGAGTGAAAATGAAGAGGAGGATGAAACAGACAAAGCAGCACAAATGACAGATATCAGGTTCAAGACACACGTGAGAACCAGGGTGCATTTTGAAAGTTCAGAAAATAAGTGCAACAGGAAGTATGAGATGGGAAGACAGAGTATTTTAAAAAAGGCAGGCAGCTGGTAAAAGTCTTCGGTCAGAATATGAAAAGCAAAATGGTAATAACAGGGGTAGGACAGATTAGAGCCCAAAAAAGGGGTTATGCTTGCAGGTAGAGAACTTGACTGAGTTTATGAGGTATATATTGTATAAATATATATAATAAATATATTGTATCTGTCCTTACAACGGAAGAAAAAACTGCCCAAGTCATAGTGAAAGTGGAGGTAGTTGAGAGCTGGATGGGCTAAATATGGAGAAAGAGAATATATTAAAAAGGTTGCGGGTGTTATCAGGGCTTGATCAAATGCATCCAAGGGTGCTGAAAGTGAGAGTGGAAATTGAGGATGTTTTCCTTAGCTACAGCTGTAGCGCTAAAAGATTGCAGAAGTACAAATGTTACACACTTGTTTGGAAAAGAATGTATCTATAAATCCAGCAACCGTAGAGCAGTCAATTGAATCTTTATGATGAAAAATCTTTTAGAAATGATAATCCAAGGCAAATAAGTATTCATTAGTCAAGTGTGGGTTAATTTAAGAAATTTGATAGAGCTAAGTTAAAAGTAAATTTGTTTAATTTTTTAAATTAACTTGTGTTTAATTAGCTTCCTTGAGTTTGTTGAGGTCACAGAGAGGTGGATAAGAACATGGGAATCAGGAGCAAGAACATGAAAACATCAAATGGCTGATTGAGCCTGCTCTGCCATTCAACATAATCATAGCTGAACATGGGCTGCAAGTCTACTTTCCTACCAGTTTCCCCTATCCCTGGTTCACTGAGACACTAAAAATCTGCCTCTGACTTAAAAATGTTCAGTGATAGCACATCCACCATTCTCCAGACACAAAGAACTCCAAAGATTCACATACATTTGAGTGAAGAAAATTCTCCTCTTTTCGGTTGCTAATGATCAGCCCTTTACCCTGAAACTGCCTTGCATTGTTCTAGATTCACCAGCCATGGCAACTAACATACCAGCTTTTACATTGTTAAATGGCTTGACGATCTTGAATATTTCAATGAGATCACTTTTCATGCCGTTAAATTCAGGAGAATATAAAGTTAATTTCTAAAGCTAGGGTATTGTACTTTAGTGTGGACACATCTGGAAAATTGCATGTTGTTCTGATCACCACACTACCAGAAGGATATGGAGGCTTTGGAGAGGGTACAGAAAAGGTTTACCAGAGTGTTGCCTGGTTTGGAGGGTATTAGCAACAAGGAGGCTGAGGGGTGAACTGGTCCATTTTCATACTTTACATCCCAAAAGCTCCCAAGATTGGTTTCCCTCCTTTTCTCCCACACTGATCAAGCTCAGTTAATTGATCACAATCTATGGAACAACTTCAGATATTCTTGATTTATAAGACTCAGACTCAGACTCAGTTACTTAGTGTGTTAATTGCTGAGCCATTGTGGAGCTCTTATTATTGACCAGATTTTTCTGTCGAAGTGACTTATTACCATCACTTATACACGTACAGCCATCTCAGGCAAGAAACAGATGCATGTTCAATGTGGATATCCAAGTGTTGCTGTCTGACTTGTTAGCTTTGTGGAGATGGCATTTTGTTTCTTCTCTCAGTATTGACATGAGTTGAATGTCTTGAGTTGCTTTATTTGCACAATTGAATGAATTAAATCCTCTACAAATATTTAGAGCCGGTAATTACAAGTGCAAATTCTCTTAACAATGGGATGAGTTAAATATGTTCAATCTAACTGTCTCGCGCCAGAAGTTGACTGTTAGAAATGTGAAGTCACATTGCTTCAAGTTTTTAAATGTCAAGTTTTAAATTTAAATTTAATTTTCTTATTTTTCCTTTGTTTCTTTTATATATGAACGTTTCCCACCATCTATTTTACTTTCTGTACTTGATTTGACATTATTTCATCCCCTATAATTCACCTTTCCTTTCAGTCCATGTGCTGTTAATTTTGTAATCCTTCAATCCAGTTGGTTCAGGAAATAACCAGTTGTTTGTTATGTTCACTCATTGTTTGTCTGCTACATGCCAACCATGTCACATCTACATGAAATACGCAGTACCCCTATTTACTGATATTGCCAGACAAGGCAAAAATTGAAAATACAGGCATCATAAATCTAGATTTGCAGCAATAGAGCCAGTGGACAGTCTTTTTTTTTGAGCATAGAGACTTATACTTGAAGTAATTAGTGAAGCAAATTTTATGGCATTCTCCAGATTATAATTTCTGTTCTACCACCATATTCTCCAGGTATATTGGTCAGTTAATGCCTCACAACAGTTTGAAAACTAAGTATTTTTCTGAAAGAATAATTTTCTGAAAAAAGTTTGCTGCACTTTTAAATGAAAAAAATAATCATTTTGGTCATGTCTTTGATCAATAATTGAATCAGTTAAAACTTGCTTTAGTTAATTCACTAGCAACTAAGAGATAATGAACACAAGAATTTAAGAAATTAGAGCACATGGTCCCTTGAGCTTGTACTCATGTTCAATGAGCTCATGGCAAATCTACTTTAACTCACTTTGCAGTTCTATCTCCATACACATTCCAAAATCCTTTGAAGTTTCAATGTTGCTTTGTGGAGGGAGTTATGCTCTATTTAGTGGTTTAGGGAACAGTTTTTTTTCAGATCAGTTTGAAGAAGTAATCTGGAATTTCTGTGGAGATTCTCCCCAGTGTCTACTGTAATTTCAGTAAACTATTAGCAAAAATATCTCCAATCAACCATCTCCAAGAAGAAACAATCTGATTACCTTGAAATTCGATGGTGTGTTACTAACACTGATTCCCCCACTATCAACACCTTGGGAATTACCAGTGACCCAAAACTCAACTGGACTCATCACATATACACAGTGGCTACAAGAACAAGTCAGAGGCTAGGAATACTGTGACAAGTAATTTACCCCGCGACTCCCCAATGCCTGCCAAGCACCATCTGCAAGGCACAAAGTCTGGAGTGTGATGGAATCCCCCGCCCTCTCCCCAGTTGGGTACAAGTCCAACAACACTCAAGAAGCTTGACACCATCCAGGACAAAACAGCCCCTTGATTGGCACTACATCCACAAAATTCTATTCCCTCCAAGACTGACACTCAACAGCAGCAGTATATACCATCTATGGGTTGCAGGGCAGAAATTCACCAAAGATTATCAAGCAGCACCTTCTGAGCCCGCAACCACTTCCATCTAAAAGGACAAGGGCAGCAGATACATGGGAACACCACAACCTTCAAGTTCCCTTTCACCATCTGAACTTGGAAATGTATCACTGGTCCTTTGTTGCCACTGAGTCAAAATCTTGGAATTCCCCATCTAAGGACATCATGGGTTAACCTACAGCATGTAGACTGCAGCTGTTTGAGAAGGCAGCTCACCACCATCTTCTCAAGGGCAACTAGGGATGGGTAATAGATGCTGACCCAGCCATCAATGCTCATATCCTACAAGTGAATAAAGTAAAAGAAAGCTGAGGGAAAAGACTGATGATTTGTTTGTTATTCTGTACTTTATTCTCATCTTCATCATAGTTTTAAATTTAAACAAAGGACTGTTAATATTTTCTTTCTCACTGAGCAACTTTGAAACAATTTAATTCTTTATTGTAATTTTTATGCCAAGATATAGGAGATGAATCATGTGTGCATACGATTCATTTTGTTGCTAAAAATGGACCACCTGATAGGCAAAATATTGTTACATTCTCCAGGGACTTCTACTGCCACACAGATCTTATAGATGAGATCAGTTTTCCTCCTGTGGGTAGCAGTGATGCTTTGATCAGATAATGGCCTATCTCTTGATTAGATCCCCAGAAATGTTGGAATTCTTAAATTAGAAACTGCTAGTGCATAGAAATAAAAGTTTCACATAGCTTATAATTCATTTTGTAAAATCTGGTAAATTTTTTCCACAAAATCTCAATAATTCCATTCAGGCCGTGTTAGAAAGTAGAGATAACAAAGTGTGGAGCTGGATGAACACAGCAGGCCAAGCAGCATCATAGGAGCAGGAAAGCTTGACGTTTCGGGCCTGGACCCTTCTTCAGAAATGGGGGAGGGGAAGAGGGTTCTGAAATAAATAGGGAGAGAGGGGGAGGCGGATAGAAGATGGATAGAGGAGAGGATAGGTGGAGAGGAGACAGACAAGTCAAAGAGGCGGGGATGGAGCCAGTAAAGCTGAGTGTAGGTGGGGAGGCAGGGAGGAGATAGGTCAGTCCAGGGAGGACGGACAGGTCAAGGGGGCGGGATGAGGTTAGTAGGTAGGAGATGGGAATGGGAGGGTCCCCAAGCCTCCGCTTTGCAGAACACCTATGCTCGGTTCGCACTAAACAACTGCACCTCCCAGTCGTGAACCATTCAATCTCCCCAAACCGTTCCTCAGATGACATGTCCATCCTGGGCCTCCTGCAGTGCCACAATGATGCCACCCGAAGGCTGCAGGAACAGCAAATCATATTCAGCCTGGGAACCCTGCAGCCCAATGGTATCAATGTGGACTTCACAAGCTTCAAAATCTCCCCTCCCCCAACCGCATCCCAAAACTAGCCCAGCTTGTCCCCGCCTCCCTAACCTGTTCTTCCTCTCACCTATCCTCTCCTCCCACCTCAAGCCTCACCCCCATATCCTATCTACTAACCTCATCCTGCCCCCTTGACCTGTCCGTCCTCCCTGGACTGACCTATCTCCTCCCTACCTCCCCACCTACACCCACCTTTACTGGCTCCATCCCCGCCTCTTTGACTTGTCTGTCTCCTCTCCACCAATCCTCTCCTCTATCCATCTTCTATCCGCTTCCCCCTCTCTCCCTATTTATTTCCGAACCCTCTTCCCCTCCCCCATTTCTGATGAAGGGTCTAGGCCTGAAACGTCAATCTTTCCTGCTCCTATGATGCTGCTTGGCCTGCTGTGTTCATCCAGCTCCACGCCTTGTTATCTCAGATTCGCCAGCATCTGCAGTTCCTATTATCTCTTATCTGTGTCAGAAAGTAATTGGATAAGTTTGCTGAGTTCTACCTGGCTTAGTCTCTGGGGATAAGCCCTTCAGTCGCATGTTTGAGGGTGCACTTTGTGACTTTTATTCAATTTGTTCACTTCATCTAGTTTTCTGTTATGAAACATATACTTTAGACTAACAGTCCCAAAAAAAACTGGGTGCAGAATTATCAGTCTCTGCCTTTTACGATAGTGGGCCCTTTGTTGTGTCAGCTGCTTTACAGTTGGTTGCACATTTAAAAACAGGAAATTAATAAAATAAAATGCAGTTAACACTAAAGGCTGAATCTTACCGGAAACCATCTAAGTACCACTTTTGGTGTGTTCCATGGAGACTCTCTCTGTGAGCTCTAGCGAGTTTTCTCATGCTATCTTCACACACTTGCCATATTACCCACGTGCCAAGCCCCGTTAGTGCCCCGCTCAGTCCATTCTACCACTCACAACAGGCAGAATACTGGCCACTGCTGGATCTCCAAGGATTACTGGCACCAGCTTTAAAGTCCAGGTGTGTATTCAGTGAAGCACTGGCACTCTGCATCCTCCACAGAGTGTTCACTTTATATGCCCTGGACATGTTGGACAGAGGGTAATTTGCAACTTGCTTTGCCGATGCAGATCTGGAGGGCCTGTTGGATGGAGTGGGGGATATGGAGGCTGCATGCAGTCAATGCCCCTGGGGGAGAATGCTCTGAGATGTTTGTGGCTGATGGAGGAATGAGTGACAAGCCAGAGTCAGCAGGTAACCACTCTGATTTCCATGTTTTTAACTGTCTGTTTGCTATCCAGTGGGTGGGAGAATTGGAAACTGCATATCAAGAAGGTGAGATGGCATAACAATGAGGATTTTATTGCATTTCACTGCATGCTAATGCATATAAATAGAATTCTCACCACTCACTAGTTAGAATCTTGTCTTGTCGATCAACACTCAGTTAGAAATGGGACCATTTGTTCTCAGTGGCGAAAAACTCCTCACTGATGATCTCACACAATTCTCCAAGCTTTCTCACCAATGCCTATGCCATTTAGTGCCTGGGAAGATTATGCCCTGTGCATCTTTGCAAAGAGACTGAAAGGTACTCCGTCTTAGCAGTGATCTATCCGACCGGCATCGTGACGATGAATGATTCCAAAATAAATCTCCAGCTACAGGAGAATCACCTTTTATCATTCATGCTTGGTCATTTAATTGTTTTTTATTTTAAAAAGACGTACTTTCGAACTAATGTCAACATTAAAATCAGATGGTAGTAGGAACTGCAGATGCTGGAGAATCTGAGATAACAAGGTGTAGTGCTGGATGAACACAGCAGGCCAAGCAGCATCAGAGGAGCAGGAAGGCTGATGTTTCGGGCCGAGACCCTTCTTCGGAAATGTGGGAGGGGAAGGGGGTTCTGAAATAAATAGGGGGAGAGGGGGAGGTGAATACAAGATGGATAGAGGAGAAGATAGGTGGAGAGGAGACAGACAGGTTAAAGAGGCGAGGATGGAACCAGTAAAGGTGAGTGTAGGTGGGGAGGTAGGGAGGAGATAGGTCATTCCAGGGAGGACGGACAGGTCAAGGGGGCGGGATGAGGTTTGTGGATAGGAGATGGGGGTGGGGCTTGAGGTGGGAGGAGGGGATAGGTGGGAGGAAGGACAGGTTAGGGAGGCGGGGACAAGCTGGGCTGGTTTTGGGGTGCGGTTGGGGGAGGGGAGATTGTGAAGCTTGTCAAGTCCACATCGATACCATTGGGCTGCAGGGTTCCCAAGCGGAATATGAGTTGCTGTTCCTGCAACCTTCGGGTAACATCGTTGTGGCATTGTAGGAGGCCCAGGATGGACATGTCATCTGAGGAATGGGAGGGGGAGTTGAAATGGTTCGCGACTGGGAGGTGCAGTTGTTTAGTGAGAACCAAGCATAGGTGTTCTGCAAAGTGGAGGCTTGGGGACCCTTCCATTCCCATCTCCTACCTACTAACCTCATCCCGTCCCCTTGACCTGTCAATCCTCCCTGGACTGACCTATCTCCTCCCTGCCTCCCCACCTACACTCAGCTTTACTGGCTCCATCCCCGCCTCTTTGACTTGTCTGTCTCCTCTCCACCTATCCTCTCCTCTATCCATCTTCTATCCGCCTCCCCCTCTCTCCCTATTTATTTCAGAACCCTCTTCCCCTCCCCCATTTCTGAAGAAGGGTCTAGGCCCGAAACGTCAGCTTTCCTGCTCCTCTGATGCTGCTTGGCCTGCTGTGTTCATCCAGCTCTACACTTTGTTATCTTATATTAAAATCAGATGGTTCCAGATTAACTCTTTTTGGGTCAAGAATGAGCTTTATGTCCTTAACATATATCTAAGACATGCATTTGTTTTTACCTCAGACACCTCCTCCTGTTTAAGTGTGAATTGCCTCATCGATACAGGCAAAGAGGTTCAAAGACCAAATCACCTATTCAGAGAAAATTTAACATCTCTCCAGTGCAACACCCATTTGTTTCTCAAATAATTCCAGAGTTTCATGACAATTTCCGTGTCTATACCTGGTAGTTTCTTATCAATATTAGTGCAATTTCCTTTGAAGAATTTTTTTTTAAATATCTGTCTTAAAATTACTCTTTTCTCAGTTTAAAACCACGTTTTTCCATTCCACAGCAGCATTGTAATTTAAAGAGCAATATTCTGGCTTACTTTTTTTCTACATACTTAACAATTTATTTATTATTATATGGTTAACAGTCAAAACTTCAGGCCTCTCTATTCTTTTGTCATAGCTCAGACCTTGGGATCAATTTACTTTGCATTGCCTCCACTATGTTAATCGCTCTCTTGTTCCTTGTGGGACTAAAACAGGATGCAATAGTAAAGTTGCCCCATACACTTTAATAACCACCTCTTTTGATTCATATCAGTTGTGGATGTCAACATATTGTTGCTACTTGTTGATTGTTACTAGACACACATGTCAAGCACCTAGAGACAGAAACAAGTTGATGTTTTGAATTTGGCGACCCATCTGAACAATTCTGAAGAAGGGTCACTGGACTTGAAACATTAACTCTGTTTCTTTCTCCACAGATATCGCCTGACATGCTGAGTTTAACCTCTAATTTCTGTTTTCATTTGTTTCTTATCTCAGCTTCCTCAGTTCTTTGTTTTATTCAACTGAATTTCTCATTGTGATGAATAATTTCACATTGTGATGAGCAAGTGTGTATTACACAGATATAAATCCCACTCACTGTAAACTAAAACATATAGACAAAAGATGACAAAAGAAGGACTCGGGGATTATAACTGTGTATATTTGATTATACTAGTTGAAAGGTGCATTGAGTATTGAAACACTTCCTTGTCCTTGTTCAGAATAGCGACTGGCAATTAAACAGCAGAGCACTCAGCCTCAAAGGAAATGTAAACATGAACTTGACCACTATAATGGCACATCACCGTCATCGCCATTTGAAACTCCTGAAAATGTTACACCTTGATCGATCAGGTTAAATGGATTTTTAATACGTGACTACAGTAAAACTCTAGAATTTAGAGTTGACACTGAAAAAATTACTTTATCTGCGTGGAGTACTGACAAACAACTAATTAGAAAATGCTAGAAATATTTTTTATTTTAAAAAGTAATGTTTTTCAGAATCTTTTATATTATGCCTTTACCATGTATGCATACCCCAATCTTTAAATTGCTTATGCAATAAAAATTCAAGTTATTTTATTACAGTGCATTTAGTTTCTTTCTGAGCGTTTGTGAAAATCCTTTAATGAGATTGGATGTTTGGAAAACATGATGATATCACTGTTGCTTCATATGTTAGAGGTGATTTACATTACAGAACACCCAGCTACTAACCAGTTATTGGAGACATGGATTTTTGTGGACAGTTCAGTTAAATTTCAAGAGTATTGTACCCAGTTAGCATGTATTTGTTGTAATTTCATCAGGTGGGCGCCTCATTTTTAGGTATGCCTTATGTTCTTCCTGAGATATTCTCTTACATTTCTTATTGAGCTGTAATTGTTCACTTGGTTCATATGTAATAGTGGAATGAGGGATATGCCAGGCCATGAGGCTGCAGGTTGTGGTCGAATACAGTTCTATTGCTGCTGGCCCAGGGCACCTCATGGATTTCTCGGTTTTTAACTTTTGGATTTGATCTGATTTATCCCACTTAGCACGGTGATAGTGCCGCAAAATATGGTGAAGGATGCTCTCAGTGGAGGGACGGAACCTTTCGTCCACAAGGACCATACAGTGAACTCTCCTGCTAACACTGTCATGAACAGATGGAACTTCAACAGTTGGACTGGTGAGGACAAATTCATGTAGCTTTTTCCCACAAGCAGGCTCTCCTAAGTATCTACCATCGTTCTAGTCTGTCCTTCGAAACTTAGCTGGCTCATTTAGCTATGGTGCTGTTGAGTTACTCGTCATGGTGGATTTTCAAGTTCTCCACCTTAACTATAGTCTGTGCTGCTCCGACCACCCGCAACACTTTTCCAATTGATGCTCAATCATGTAGAATTCATCTCTAAAGGAGGAAGAAAGTGGAAATCAGCAGAGTGTTTTCTTACTCATGTCTGTCCTGATCCCATAAGACAAACTTGGGTCCAGAATTGATGTTGAGTACTCCTTTTCTCTCTGAACTGTATACTATTGTGCCATTAGATCTTGTATGGTGATAGATGTGTCTGGGATGTTGGCTGTAAAGCATGATTCAATAAGTGTGATGACATTCATAACATTGGGCTGTTACATGATAAGTCTGGGGGTCATCTCTCTCAATTTTGACACAACTCCCAAGACCAGAGTGCGAAGGACTTTGTGTGATTGGCTGGGCATAGCTTTGTTATGTCCATGACCAGGCAAATGCCAAATATTTCTCATTTTATTTCTTTGTGGCAGTTTGATGTGGCTGGGTGGTTTGTGAGGCATTTCAGGAAATAGTTGAGAGGCAAGTATGTTTCTGAATTTCTGGAGTCACAAAAAGATCAACACAGGAAAGGACAGCAAGCTTCCTTCCCTGAATGACATCAGTGAACAAGATGAGCTTTTATAACGATCAGCAGTTTCATGTCAGTGTTACTGATATTGGTTTTCTATTATAGATTAATTTAGTCAAAGGAATTGAAAATCCTCAACATTTGCAATGGAATTTGAACCATGCCTCAAGATAATACATTTAAGCCTTCTGGATTACTAGTCCAGTAATATAGGCATTGTGCTCCTAACTGCACTAAGTAGGAGAAGTTGAATGAGCATCAGTAGATACAGTTTCTAAACCAGATGGATTCAGGCGTAACGGAGTGTCGACTGTGTATGATGCACCTATTATCCAAAGGTAGAAATCAGGAACAGGAGTTGGCCATTCAGTCCCATCAGCCTGCTTGGCCATTCAACAAGAACACGGCCGAACTCATGCTCCACTATTTACATTCACCAAACATTTTTACTGCCTCAACTACAACTTCCTTTCTGTTCTTCATAACACTGCCACCCATTAGTTAGTAAAAATCTGTCTACCTCCTCAAATTTACTCAATGTCCCAGCTAACACCACACTCTCAGATAGCAAATTCCACAGATCCATGACCCTCTGAGAGTAATAGTTTCTTCTCATCTGTGTTAATTTGATACCTCTTAGCCTAAAAGTAAGACCTCTCATTCTAGATTGCCTCACATGAGGAAATATCCTCTTATTAAAACCCTTGAGCATCTTATATGTCTCAACTAGACATCCTCTCATTGTTCTAAGCCCCAGAGTATAGGCCTAAATTACTCAATCCCACTTCAGAAGGAAAACTCCTCATCTCTTTGATCAATCTCGTGAATCTGCTCTGAACTGCCTCCAACGCAAATACAGCCCTCCTCAAGTAAGGGGTCCAAAATTGTACACAATATTACAGGTGCGGTGTCACTAATGCCTTATACAATTACAGCAACACTTCCTGAGTTTTATACTCTATTACTTTTCCATTAAATGTCAAAATTCCATCTGCCTTCCTTATTACCTGCTGTATCTGCATTCCAGTTTTCTTTGATTCATGCACAAGGGCACACAGGTCTCTTGATATCACAGAGCTCTACAATATCTCATCATTTAATCATATGCTTTTGTCATATTCTTCCTGTCAAAATAGACAATTTCACATTTTCCCTCATTATACTCCACTTGCCATATTTTGCCCTACTCATTAAATTTGGTGATATCTTTTGTAACCTCATTTTGTCCTCTTCACAACTTATTTTCCTGCCAGTCTTTGTGTCATAAGCAAAATTGGCAACCATACATTCTGGCCCTTCATGTAAATCATTCATGTAAATAATAAACAGTCGAAGTCCCCACACCAATCTCTATGGTGCACCACTTATTTCATCTTCCCAACTTGATAAAGATCTATTTAACACCTATTCTCCAGATAAAGTCCAACAGGGTCCAGGCACTTGTCAGCCCACGAACGATTTACTCAGTACCACCTCACCAGTAATTGTAATTTTCCCAATTTCCTCCATTCCTTCCATTTCCTGATTTATTGATGATTTCTTATATCCTCTAGGGCGACAATTGATACAAAATACCTGTTCATTTCACTTATCATTTCATGATTTCCCATTATTAATTCTCAGGTCTGACTTCTTACAGGACAAATATTCACTCTGTTCACTCTTCTTTAGATATTTATAGAAACTTTGACAATTTCTCTTTCTATTTCTGGCTAGATTGCTCTTGTACACTAATCTTTGCCTCCTTATTTAAATTTTAGTCATTATTTGCTTTCTAATACATTCCATCTAACCTTCTCACCTGCCACCCGTCTTTGCACAATGATATGCTTTTTTGTCTTAAATATCAATGCTCTCTTTAAAATTTCTAGTTAACCAAAGATGGCATATCCATCCCTTAGAATTTTTCTTACTTGTTGGAGTGTGTTTATTCCTAATTCTGAAATATCTCCTTAAATGTCCAGTTCATTGCCTCTCCTTGAACTTAACTTGACAATTTACTTTCACCAGGGCTCGTTTTAAGCCCTCATAGTCGCTCTTATTGAAGTTTTAAAAAATAGTCTTGGACCTCTCTCTGTAAAATTGAAAGTAGAAGTCAATCATTTTATCGTCACTGCTCCATAGTGGCTCCTTTGCTATGAATTCATTAATTCATTCCAACTCATTGCACAATAATAGGTCCAGCATAGTTATCCTCTGCTCAGCTCCAGAACATGCTGTTCTAAGAAACAATCTTGAAAATATTGTATGAGCTCCTCATCTGGCTATCTTCGCCTCAGACATTTCCATGTCATAGAGTCACAGAATCATAGAACAAGAAAATAGACACTACGGCCCAAACAGTCCATGTTGAACATAATCCCAAAACTCCCACCTTCCTGCTCCTGGCCAATATCCCTCCAAACCTTTCCTATTCTTGTACTTATCCGAATGTATTTTAAACATTGTAATTGTGCCCAAATCCATCACTTCCTCAGGAAGTTAATTCCACATGTGAACCACCCGCTGTGTAAAAAAATTGCCCCTCATGTTTTTTTCACGTCTCTCTCCGCTCATCTTAAAAATGTGCCCCAGGTTCTTGAAATTCTCCATCCTCGGGAAAAGACAACTACCATTAATTCTACCTAAACCCCTTACTATTTTATAAACTTCTACAAGGTCATCCCTCAACGTCCTATGCTCCAGTGAAAAAAGTCCCAGCCTATCCAGCCTTTCCTTACAACTCAAACCTTCCTTACACAGCAACATCTGGTAAATCTCTTTTGAACCTTCTCCAGCTTAATAATATCCTTTCTGCAACTGAGCAACCAGAACTGGACACAGTATTCCAGAACAGGCCTCACCAATGCCCCTTACAACCTCAACATGACTTCCCAACTCCTATACTCAAAGGACTGAGCAATGAAGGCAAGCATGCCAAATGCCTTTTTTAACCACCCTGTCCCTATATGACACAAACTTTAAAGAAGTATATACCTGCACCCCGAGGTCCCTCTGTTCTATAACACTACCCAAGGCCCTATCCTTAATTATATAAGCCCTATCCTTGTTTGTTGTATCGAAATGCAATACCTTGTATTTATCCAGCTTGATCTCCATCTACCATTTTTCAGCCTATTGACCCATTTGATTAAAATCTCTTTGTAATCTTAGAAAACCTTCTTCACTTTCTACTATGCCACCAATTTTGGTGTCATCCGCACATGCCTTCTATATGCTCATCCAAATCATTTGTATAAATGTCAAACAAAAGAGGACCCAGAACCGATCCCTGTGGAACACCACTGGTGACAAGCCTCCAGTCCGAAAAGCAAACCTCCACCTCCACTCTCTGTCTCCTGCCATTAAGCCAATTATGTATCCAATTGGCAAACTCACCCTGGATTCCATGTGACCTAACTTTACTAATTAATCTAACATGCAGGATCTTGTTGAAGAATTTTTTTAAAGTTCGGTTGATATGCAAATAAAAATTCCTTAATTATTGTAGTGTTTTTCTGGCAAACTCACATTATTCCTTCCTTTATGCCCCATCCTGCCCAGTAGCTACTGTTTCGGGGCCCATACATTACTCCCGAAAGTGCCTATTATCTTTATATTTTCTCATTTTTACCCAAACTGTTTCCAGATTTTGGTTTCCTAAACTGAGGCCATTGCTTTCTACTGCGTTAAAACCATCACTAACTAGCACAGCTTCCCACCTTTTCCTACTTCACCGTCAGTCTTAAATGTCCGATGTTCTTCCAGATTCCGGTCCAAATCAATGTCGGCTTGCACCTCTGTCTCTGTAACGGCTGCCTGACTGTCCTTATTTATTTCTGCTTGTCAATTCATCCCTTTTGTTTCAGATGTTACATGCATTCTTAAATTGAGCCTTTAATTTTATTCTTTTACTCTCTAGATAAATCTTAGTTCTATTTTTAGGTGACTCTTCAGTTCATACTCTTTCCCTTCTTTCCCCATCTGTTTATCGATTTCCATATTAATACCTCTCTCATATCAATGACTCTACTCATTGATAAACCACATCTTCCCAAATTTCATCTCTTAGCCCTATAATTCAATTTAAAATCCCCTCTACTTCCCGAGATATATGGTTGGCAAATACATTGAACCTAGCACAGTTCAGGTGGACATTGTGCTATTGATAGAGATTCCACTTTCCCAAATGCTGATGCCCCAAAAACTGGAACCAATTCTCCCACATCAGGTTTTGAGCCATGCTTTCATTTTTCTAATCTGACTTGCACTATGCTAATTTGCATGTGGCCCACAGACTATTGCAGAGATTATGACCTTTCAGGTACTGCTTCTTAATTTGGCACCTGACTCCTCCTCCTGCCTATGCAGAACCTCCATGTTTGTTCAACCTAGGTCATCAGTATTTACATGGACCGTAATGACACGATCTCCTAACTCGCACTCGAAGGTCACCCCCTAGCCCCAGACCTCCAGTTCTGAACCCTGACACTGAGCAAGTAACACAGGCACCTGGAGTCATGCACTTTGCTGCAGAAAGTAGTGTCAATCCCCCTCATTATAACATTCCTTCCTGCCACTACATTCCTTCTTGATTTCTGCCTGTTAAGCGGCTTTTTGCATCATAGTGTCATGGTCAGTTAGCTCAGCCCCCTAAAGTCCTCACTCTCATCCAGGCAAGCTTAAAAAACCTCCAAACTGTTGCACAATTGTAAAAGGCTGAGGTTCCGGTGCTCCTGTCCCCTGCATCCTCTTAGCTGTCTCGCTTGCAATCTCACTGGCAGTCACACTCTCCTGACCCAAACACTGACTGCATCAGATGGTTAAACCTGAAGAGATGTGACTGCCTCCTGGGACAAAGAATCCAGGTAAATTTCCCCCGTTCTTATGTGTCACAGTGTCTATATTTCAGTACACAGCTCATAAGGTCTGAGCTGAAGCTGCTCAAACTTCAAACGCTTGTCACAGATAATGTTCGTTCTGGGCCAAACAGGCATCTAGGAATTCCCACATGCTGCAATTGTGACACATCACCTGTCTAGCAATCCTTAACACGTTCTAAGGAAGTATTTCATTATTGTATTCAACTTCGTATGAAATTTTTATATATTTCATTAGTCCTTCTACCAATTGTGTTATGATTTTGAACGTTGGAGGTAGAATAAACTTTCACCACTTACTAGATATTCACCAATTAACTGGCTTCTCCTCCTGCAGTAGAATAAGAATCATTTCTAGAGGCTGTAAAAGATTAGACAAAAGCAACAGAATGTCTCTTTCTCCTCCCGCTCTTAACTCTTTTAAGCGCTTAACCCCAGCAGGCCAGTTTGTCAAATTCAAATGCTAATTCACACTAAATTAGCTAGTTTCATAAACGCCTAACATAAAAGGCCAACCTGCCTCAATTAGGAATCCTCCAGTTTGGTAAGCTCTTAATTGAGCCCCTTTCTCACTGGAACTGTTAAAACAAAAACTTTGGTTAAGACTGGCATCTACTGAATTCAATCTGTGGATTTCAGAATAATGCTAACAGCAAACTACAGACTAAATTAGATTTGTACAGAATAAAAATTCAGACTTTACTGCCCAACAACTGCACACACTCAGTCCTAAAGTAATTTCCGCCAGTTTACATTTATGAAGCAGTGAAATAGCAGCAAAAACATAAAGTGTGATTTATGATTCTTTTATGATCTTCTTTGCCAGAGATCCCATGGGTGATTCTCACACATAATTTCACATTCAATATTTACAACTTTTTCAAAGCTTTGCTGAAGATTTCAATTGTTTTTATTTGTTTCTTCACGTACCTGCAGACATCTCAATGGTGTTCATCTTTGTCTGATTGATGCTGATGTTAATGCTGATTTTTCCATCACTAAGGTTGATTTCCACCGTTCCATAACCTGGGGCAAATTTGCTGAAAAGTAGCAGGCTGTTGGGATTCCATGTTCGAAACATAAAGCTGATGGAAAACAAGTCCTGGTTCATGTGCCCACGCAACAGCAAATAACTGCTGCTATTAAAAAACACAGGTACAGCACGAGATTCTACACAGGAGAAACTCAGATTACCCTGGAAAGAAAAATAAGAAACAAAGGTTGCTATCTCAATATAGCCAACAGCCTGCGACACAAAATTTTTCTTTTCACAAACACCTTTGCATTTAACATTATCGTTTTTTTTCCTAGCTGTCTCTCAGTTAGAAGCATGCTCCTTTCTCATTTTTGAGGTAAGAAGTTCAAGCCCTGCTCAGAACCTAAGCACCAAAACTGGTTTGGTAGTGCAGTGCTGCATTGACAAAAACTGACACCTTTCAAATGAAACGTGAAGTTGAGTCCTTTGCCATTTTAGGTTGTTATCAGATCCCACAGCAGTAATTTGAGGAAGAGCAGGGGAACTGCTCTCAGTATTCTGATCAATAATTGGTAGGACCATGGTGTCTGAAAATTGGTGGTTGTATTTCCTTTATTATAGGAGGTACTAAACTTCAAAATGACTCAATTATCTGCAAAATACTTCAAAATGTTTGAATGTTATGAAAGATGATATAAAGATTTTTTAGAGATCGTGGGAACTGCCGATGCTGGAGAATCTGAGATAACAAGGTGTAGAGCTGGATGAACACAGCAGGCCAAGCAGCATCAGAGGAGCAGGAAAGCTGACATTTTGGGTCCAGACCCTTCTTCAGAAATGATTTCTGATGCTGCTTGACCTGCTGTGCTCATCCAGCTCTACACCTTGTTATTAAAGATTCTTTAGATGGCTATTCCCATTAAAACAAGAAGCAGGAGAGCAGGTAGCAGTACTCAGGCTAAAATATAACAAGCAAACCAATTGATCAGCTATATCAACATTGAGATGTCTTATAGGCTTCAAAGCTTTTGCTCATTAGTGCAGCTGGAGAATTATATGAGAGTGAATATATTACACTTCATTTCCAAGATAGCAAATTTAGTCAATGGTAGCCATTTTTGAGGACAATGGAACTTGTTCAGATTGTAGTGGAGAAATACAGTTACATTGGGCTGAATCTTTATTTTGGACATGTGCAAGTTGCATCATGCTTTCTGGAGGGACTTCCGGTGTGAGGTCTCGTAGGTTTCTTGCTGCATCTCACAAACCCTGCAACATGAATTACCTATCCTACGCCTATAGCATCCCTCACATCTGAAGTCATGAGGTTGTGGCTCTTAAACCTTAATTTTCAAGCCTTTTAGAAGCTTATACAAATCCCATGCACTGCATTATTTTGTCTCCTCTCTTTCTTACCTCTGAAGAAAATTCAACAACTTTGGTCAAGCATGATTCTCCCTCCTAAAATTCATGGTGACTACTCTTAAATATGCTGGAATACATTTTCAGGTCTTCTCCTATCTCATTATCTAGGCATCCCTTCGTGGCTCAATAGTTATGAATCTTCATTTTCCTTTTATAATTTATGTACCAATAGAATAAATTCATTTTCATGTTTCTTCTCATAAATAACTGTAAAAGTCAGTTTCAATAAAGACATATGTTTTAGTTTGTAAGTCGAGCAGTGTTAGTATGATGAAGTTGGAATGGTACATTAGGTACCGTGCCAATGAATTAGCACCAAACATTGCACTGTCTTGTTGCTCAGGGAAAATAAATAGTATTCACAGAATCAGAATTGTTATAGCAAAGGGAAGGCCAATTGGCCACGCATGTTCATGCCAGGTCTTCATTGTCTCATGTGCTCTTTATTCTAAGGGAATACAGTGGCAGGATCTTGCAAGATCTAACAAGTGAGTTTAAACGTATATGATTATGCTGAATCCATACAACATAAAGCTGGCTCATTCCTAGCCTTAAAGTGTGGAAAAGGTGTTGCGCTTTTCTTCCACATTGAACCATAAAGGAAACATAAATGTTTCCTCATCATCCTCATCAGACAGTATCGCATCATCAATAAATGAGCTGCAGGCCTTTTTCTATTTATTCGTTAATGGGAAGTGGATGTCACTGGCTAGGGCAGCATTTATGGCCTTTGGGAATGTGGGGTGAGCTGTCTCCTCGAACTGCTGCAGTCCTTTGAGTGCTGTACATCTACAGTGATGTTAGAGAAGGATTTTCAAAATTCTAACTATGTGACAGTGAACAGCAATACTGTTCCAAGTCAGGATGATGTGTGGCTTGGAAGGCAACTTGAGTGCAGTTGTGTTCACATGCATCTGCTGCCCATGTCCTCTAGGTGATGAGGGTCACAGTTTCAGAAGGTGCTATCAAAGGATCCTTAGTGATTTGTGTTATGCATCTTGTAGATGGCAGATACTGCTGCCACAATGCATCAGTGGTAAAGGAAGTGAATGTTTAAGGTGAAGACAGTCAAGTGGAATGCTTTGGAGGGTTGAACTTCTTGAGTGTTGTTGGAGCTGTACTCATCCAGGCAAGTGAACATCATTGCATCAAAATCCCGAGGTATGCCTTGGTGATGGTGGATGTGCTTTGGGGAGACAGGAGGTAAATTAGTCACCAGAGAATTCTTAGCCTTTAGCTGCTCTTGTAGCCACAGCACTTATATTACTGGTCCAGTTGAGATTTCTGGCCAATGATAACTATTATTTTGTTGTTAATGGGTGATTCCAAAATTATAAACCTATTGAATTTCAAGGAAGCAGTCATTACCTGGCACTTCTATTATTTTGATGTTAATTATCTCTATCAGCTCAAGTCTGAATGTGGACAAGGTCTTGTTGCATATAGGCATGGGCTGCCTCACTATTTAAGGAGAATTACAGATAAAAAGAAACATCATATCAAAGCTTTTCATATTGCACTCATCAGGACAATTCACCAGCAACATTAAAGATAAAGGGAAAGGAAGAAAATATATACTCTATTAGAGAAAAACACTGATTCATTGTCATGTGGTCTCTGATTTGTAGAAGCATTGCCATTGAAAATGTACCAATTAGATAATGATCAACAGTTAACTGCCATACTGTATTTAAACTTTACACCAGGCAGATTAACTTCAATTAGTAAGGCGCTAGCCTGAGGAATGAACCTGAGGTCAGCTGTCACCAGCTTTGTTTAGTTGAAACAACACAAGGTATATACTGGGGATAATAGGTACTGCAGATACTGGAGAATCCGAGATAACAAGGTGTGGAGCTGGATGAACACAGCAGGCCAAGCAGGATCATAGGAGCAGGAAAGCTTGACGTTTCGGGCCTAGACCCTGCATCAGAAATGGGGGAGAGGAAGAGGCTAATTCTTTCTGTCTGCAAGAAGAGGGCCCTCTATGTTAATGCATGCAGCTTCCAGTATATAATAATGTATTGCACTGTGAGCGCAACCAACAATCCTAAATTGGTGGTCAGCCTAATTCTTAATATACTTGGGATAATTTAACAAATGTTGTCCAATTGTGGAAATACATTTAATGTTCGACACTGTATTTTGAATTTTGCAGCATGGATTAGTAGGCTCCAGTCTGTACCTTGTCTGTTTGATACAGTTCACCAGTATTTGCGATTTGCATAGCAAGCACAACACGAGCACTGATATTTATGCAACACATTGTGTTAGTTTTCATTTTTAAGCATATTGGTAATGCCAAGGTGAGAAACAGTTCCATAATTAAATGTTTTCTGATGAAGGGTTTAGGCCCGAAACGTCAAGTTTTCCCGCTCCTATGATGCTGCTTGACCTGCTTTGTTCATCCAGCCCCATGCTTGTTATCTCGGATTCTCCAGCATCTGCAGTACCTTTTATCTCTATCCATAATTAAATGATTGTTTTTGCAAGACAAATTGCAAAACTTGATAACAGGGTTACTAGTTTATGCCTTGCCCTCAGGTGCACTTGGTCTGTAGTATGCAAATTTCTTCCTTTTGTAAAAATTTGATCCACTTATGTTGCGACCTAGTTTCAGTCAATGACCACACAATCAACAACAGCTATTTGAAACATGCCCAACATGTAAGCTCATTCATACATAAGTATTTTGGCAACACAATTAACAATGTCACTAAATATGATATAAATTGCTCTATGTAGTCTCTGAGAGCAAAGAGTTTTTCCTTGCACTTGCTTTCACTTTTGGCCTACCCCTTCGTCCCACATCAAACAGGAAGAGGCATTTTCTGAGTTCAACCTTCTAAGCTCCCAGCTATCCTGCCACAAATCAGAATCTACTGAAGATGCTGAATCCTTGAAAACATGTCCAACTAATCTAGAATATGCATATGGGAGGGTTCTGAATAACTTATCCAATTTTCACATGCAGAAAAAATATGTGGCAACATTTTTTTATTCATTAGCAAGATGAAGGCATCCCTAATTGCCTAGAGGGCAGTTCAGAGTCAACCACTTTACTGTGGGTCTGGAGTCACATGTAGGTCAGACCAGGTAAGGATGGCAGTTTCCTTCTCTAAAGGACATTAGTGAACTAGATGGGTTTTTCCAACAATTGACAATGGATTCAAAGTCATCATTAGATTAATAATTCGAGGCTTCCTTTACCAAATTCAAATTCCACCATCTGCTGTGGAGAGATTCAAACCTGGGTCCCTAGAAACCCTGGGTCTCTGGATTAACAGTCCAGAAGTAAAGACCACTAAGCCATCGCCTCCCTGCAAAGCTTCAAGGCCAGTTCACATCAATAAACCTGACAAAGGGTCAGGAATGGTCATCCATAACAGCAGTAATTATTTTGACAAAATATATGCCATTCTCAATGATGGGTCAAACTTCAAATCCATTGGACCTGCTGCTCATCATGACTGCGCAACCTTACTTAGAGGCAAGCATAAATACACACTGCTGGACTTGTCTGTAAAAGCAATGAGCTGCCAGGTGATATATAGTTTCCACTTAATGGTGAAGGATTCCTTCAAATACGTGAATGCTATACAGGAATTGCATTTCAATTGCAATGCAGTATCTATAAACTCATTTTAAATTGCTAGGCTACTTATTATGACACACCTCTGGAACAAGTAGGATTTGAACCAAGGCACCTGGCTTAAAGGTACGAACATCACCTCTGCATGACAACATCTGTTCAGAATCCTGTATACTTCAATCAAGTCCCCATTGCTCTTCTAAACATCACTAGAAACAAGCCCAATCTGTCCAACTTTCTCCATAAGATGAACTGATCGGTCCAGGTGTCAATCTATTAGAACTTCTCTGAATCGCCTCTAATGCATTTGCATCCTTCCTAAATAAGGAAAGCCAAACTGTACTCTGTACTTCAGACGTGGTTTCACCCATGCCTGATAAAACTGAAAGATAACAGACCATAAGACCATAGATATTGGAGCAGAATTAGGCCAGTTAAGTTTGCTCCACCATTCAACCATGGCTGATATGTTTCTCAATGCCATTCTCTGTAACCTCTGATCTGCTTTCTAGACAAGAACAATTTATCTGTCTTCAATACACTCAGTGATTTGGCCTCCACAGCCTTCTGTGGCAATGCATTTCAAAGATTCACCACCTGCTGGCTGAAGGAATTCCTCCTCATCTCAATTCTATAGGATCATCTTTAAACTCTGAGTTCTGTGCCAACCCTCCTTCTAGTTGAAATATCCATGCTTTCTAGGTCTATCAATATTCTGTTAATTTCAATATCTCTCCTCATCCTTCCAAATTCTATTGAGTCCAGACCCAAACTCCTCAACAGCCAGCCCTGCTTCCAAAAAAACTATCAAGACATTCCACAAATTCCACTTCTTGGGATCCACTAACATATTGTAATTCCCCATGATTATTGTAATGCACCCTTCTTACATATCTTTTCCATCTACTCATTTACTTTCTGCCCCAAATTCTGATTACTGTTAGGCATCTTGTACATAACTCCCATCAGGGACTTCTTTTCCTTTGTAGTTCCTCAACTGTACCCAACACAGATTCTAAGCCTTCTAATCCTGTATCGCTTCTTGCCATCTATTTAATTTTATTTCTTACTAACAAGGCAACCCCCATCCCCTATTTCCGCTATCCATAATCCTATTTATGCAATTCACCAGGACTCTGGTCCTTGCATGAGTCTGTCCCATTGGAGCAGCTCCCTCCTTCCCCAGTTCTGGTGCCAAAGTCCCATGAATTTGAACCTATTTCTCCCAGACAAATGTTTGAGCTACGCATATATCTCTTTAATTTTATTGGCCCTGTGCTAACTGGTTTGCGGCTCAGGTAGTAATCCCGAGATTATCACCTTTTTGATTCTGCTTATAAATTTAGCCCCTAGCTGTTCATATTCGCTCAACAGAACCTCTTTCATCTTTCTATCTTTATCGTTGGCACCTAATTGAGCCAAAACAACCAGATCTTTCTCCAATTTTATATTATATTCCAGTCATAATAAAAAAACAGTCTTAAATGTCTCAATTACTTGTAGTTTCAGCCTAACCATTTGCAACTCGTGCTCAGGAACACAGTGATCTCTCTGCACCTTGGAATTCCACAGTCATTCTCTTATTAAGTAATGCTCTTCCTTTTTTCTTTCTGCCAAAGTGAGAAACTTCACATTTTTCCACATTATATTTCATCAGTCATATTTTTGCCCAATCATTTAGCCTCTCTATATTTGTCTTAACATGTTCGTGTCCTCCTCACAGTATGTTTACCTGCCTATCTGAGTCATCTCCAAAATTTGCTATAAACCTTCACTCCCGTCATCAAAGTCATTGTTTACTACTAAACCTGTCACATTTGTCCAATGAGAAAAAGACCCACTTTTGAACACTCTGTTTTCTGTCAGCCAAGCACTCATGTATACATGCTAATATGTTACTCCCTACATTTTGAGCTCCTACATTGCACAATAATGTTATAGGTGCCACTTTGTCAAATACCTTTTGGAAATCTATATCGACAGGCTCCCTTTCAACCACAGCAAATATTACTCCTTCAAATTTCTCCAATAAGTTGGTCAAACATGATTTCCCTATCACAGAAAGATATTTTGCCTATCATACAAATAAAGATTGTGATATATGAATTTCAATGTTAGCACAATACTAGGTGCAAAGCTCGTGTGTCCCTAAAACAGATGGTTCTTATCAAACATTATGTTCTCTTGGCTGCTCACAACAGGCAACATACTGACTGTACACAATCAGACTATGAATGCAAAATTTAAAGGGCAGTGTACAATGTTCGATGCGATTCCTCGATTGGACAACATTTCTAAATTATCTTGAGTATGCTGATAAATATATTGACATTGACAGTTTTAACCTAACAAAAAGCTGACAGCCATTCTCTGTTTCATTTCTCAATGCAATGCCTTGACCAACCACAGTCAACTTTTCTGGATTAAATATAAACAACGTGTGGCAGTTAACTGTCAGTCATCATCTAACTGGAGCACTCTCCATAGTAAAACCTCTGCCAATCAGCATCTACTTAACAACCAATCAGCACTCACCTCTAATACTGTATAAACACTACTTTCCATTTATGTTAGTGTTGCTTGAAAATTGTCATGCTGAGTGCAAGTTGAAAAACTTCATCAAAGTATGTCTTTTCTTTAAGCAAAACTCTGTATTACTAAACTTGCTCCTTGCATATTTGAGGAGTCACAAATGGTGCTGAAGATTATGGAATCATCAGCAAATATCCCCAATTCTGAAGTTATGATGGAGTGAAGGTCATTGATGAAGCAGCTGGATATAATAGGGCTTAGTATATTACCATGAGGAACTTTCGCAGAGATATTCTGCGGGTATGGATAACTGATCTCCAACACCGAGAACCATCTTCCTTTGTCCTGGTTATGCTCTCACCAGTGGAGAGGTTTCCCCTAATTTCCACTGACTCCAGTTTTGCTAGGGCTCCTTGATGCCATATTCTGTCAAATACTGCCTTGACGTCAAAGGCAGTTACTCTCAGCTCACCTGTCCAATTCACTTATTTTGTCCATGTTTGGATGGAGGATTTAATGAAGTCAGGAAGTGAACGAAACCAAACTAAGCAACACTGAGCAGTTATGACTATAAGCAAAGGAACATTTGATAGCAGTGCAATAGCTATACTGGAACAGCTTGGCAAGGAGCATGGCCAATTTTGAAGCGCAAGTGTTCAGTATTATGTTGCCAGACCTTTTCTACTGCACACAATTGTATGAATACCTCTGGTGGGTTTATCCTGCAACTGATTGGACAGGATATACGCAGCAATGATGTTGTCATCTAGGACATTGCCTATAAAGTATAATTCCATAAAATATCTATATTAGGCTGTTGCTAGTTTGCAAGACAACTCTCCCAATTTTGAGACAAGCCACAAGATGATGGTGAGGAGGACTTTGTCTGATCGACAGGGCTCGCTTTGCCAATGTGATTTCTAGTACCAAGTTGGTGCATTTGCCATCATTCATTTTCTTAGAGTTTGCAGTGGTTACATACAACTGAGTGCCTTTCTACGCCATTTCATTCAGCATTTAAGAGTCAAACATATTGTTGTGGGTCTGGGGACACATGTAGGCCAGACCAGGCAAGTCTTCCTTCAACTTCCCTGGACAACATTAGTGAATCAGATGCAGTTTTACAATTCTTACGACAAACAACATGGTTCTCTGTTTGGTATCACACTAGATTTTTAATTCCAGGTTTATTGAATCAGTTCAAATTTCACAATCTGCCAAGCCAGCATTTGCAGAGCATTACCCATTCAGCACAACATATTTGCAATGTGTAATTGCATACAAAAGCAATGTCTACATAATAATGCAGAATTGGATTTCAATACTTGTGTTTTGCACAAAAACAAACTGCTCACGCTCCAGGCTTTTAAAAGGAGCAGATTCAAATCAACAAGAAAATGATTTTTCACAGCTTGTACTTTATGGAAAACAATCTGTCGTTGATGTTTTTTTTGTGCTTCCTTGTTGACCTGATTAGTAATGATTACTGAGTGAAGACAGTTCCAGCTGTTCATTTTAAAATGGTACTTGTATCAGCAGTATGGATGTCCCATTGTTCTGTTATAATAGCCTACCAAAGGCTCTGTTAACGAAGGATGATCTTTTAAAAATAACTGCTGGCACATTATACACCTGTTCTATTGCAACTGTTGTTGAGAACAGAAGTTACAACATCTTCCACCAATAGCCATTTGAGAAACTGGCAGCTGGAAAAGACTGAAAATCTATTGTTATAACGATAGGCTTTATGCCCGAGGAGAGGAATTAATAATTACTCCCAGAAATCAGCAATGTAATGCTGTAGACCATCTGCAGTATTTGAAAACGCCATTGATGGAGTATTTTTTACAGTTTCGGCATTGCTGGGATGAACCAGCAACAAACTGTCTTGTGTTAGAGGTAATTTTATATTAGAGAAGTTTACAGTGAGTGGGTTGTGTATTGTTCATATCCTGGGGCTAGCTAGCTTTATAACCAAGTGCCGATAGCCAGCTTTCAATTCAGTATGAAACCAATCTCCAACAATACTAATAAGAGGTAAGGCTATATATAGGTTATTTCTAAAATTTGCTTGCTGATGCAAATGACTTGTCTTTGTCTACATAACATAGTAAAAATATATGGATTAGCCATGGTTCTCCCAAAGTTGAAATTCCATGCTAACTTAGAAGTTAGCTATTGTCTGATACATGAATCAATACTTGAACCACGCCTTCTTTGTCACCAAGTGTGCAAGAATCAATAGCAGTACTTCCCCATAACTTATACGCAAGACTATAGCCTTACTGATTTATTTTAACAGAGATATCCATAGCAACATATCAAACTGATAGCCATTTCATACCAACAACAAAGAAAGAACTTCCACTGATATAGAACCCTATGTGACTTGAGGACACTGTGATGACCTTTCACCCAGAATAGTGCAGATAAGGAAAATTTGTAATTTTTTTGTTGCCACCGCAGCTACAGGGGCACACTCACCGCCCATACAGTCATGGTACCAGAGGCATCTTTGCTATTGACACCACAAATAACTTTTTACCAAGAATAGGACCCTCCATATTATTAAGATACAGGTAAAGATATTTTAACAAACAAAAAAAAACACAATTCAATTCAATTCAAACCCAGGGAAAGAAATTTGCTTGCTGCCCCTCTCCCAATACTTGGCCAGCCTACTCAATGTTTCCTTGGTTGCTGACCATTCACAGGCCTCCCTCCTGCTCACTACTCCTTTCCATTGCCCATGAGAGTGAGGGAGCAGGACGAATGGTTGGATAAAGAACTTGAGAGATGGGCTTGGGAACTGGACAGTCAGGGAAGTGGTAAGCAGAACTCTGACAGGAGCAGTAGGTGGGTTGGAAAGGAAGTGCTGAATGTGGCTGAACATTCTTCGGATGCACACAATTATCATATCAGTGGCACAATGCCAATTTCTCATTCCATATGCACATGGACGACAACAGCTGAACCGACTTCCTGATCTGGTACAGTGACAGGAGGCTCACCAGTCTTGAAAGTATCTGCAAAAGCTATAAACTGTTTTCTTCTAATTAACCTGGAACAGGTGTGACTTGAACTCGGGCCTCCTGGTCCAGGGGTAGAGACACTACCGCACTGTCACAAGCGGGCCCCTGCAATTGTTTATAAGCATCTTTGAAAATCACATTTAAAAGTTTGCCTTAACTGTAATTCGAATTCCTGCAGGATGTGTTTCTTAAAATAAATTGAAGTGATGCCACAGAGTACTGAACCTATCGTGTGATACACAAGGCAAGAGGTGGACATATGTTTGATCAAACTTTCTGAAATCATGTCTTGCAATATCAAAAAGGGAATAAAAATTTGCAAAAAGGAAGGATGGCTGCTTGTCACAACCAGAGGAGGGAAATCAGGGGCCAGGCAACATTGGCTGCTGTTTTGTATTTTGTAGCAGTGCACTTGCAAAGCAGTTTTGGTATAAACCCGGCGAGAGATTTGTGTTCACACGTTCACTCAAAGTATGGATGGATACATCAGAAGAGGTCAATTGACGATAGAGTGAAATTTTAAATGAGAGTTGAGAAAAATGTAATAACCGGATAGTAAAGGTTTCATTTAAGATTGATGCATCATAACTGAGCAATGGCCTGTTATAAAGAAAGTAACATACAGAAATGATTTAATCTGGCATCATCTGTCACAAAGTCTAAAACATTTATCAAACTGCCTTACACAAAAGGAAAAATGCATAATCAATATAGAAACAGCTCTTATCATAAGGGAGGGAGAGCATGGTAGAAAATAACAAATCTACTTGTCCTTACTTCTAACGTGAATTGATTATCACACTTATGTTTTTCTGTTCTTCATTTTACAAAACCTTGTTTTCAACCATTTGGTGTGACATCAGTCACATCATCATAGATATATCAATACAAACTTCACTCATTGTCAAATCAATGATCTTACCACTTTAGATGTGTCCAGTTTCCCCCTCCTGGCAAGGTCAGTGATATTAATTCCATTATAATTTATAGATTCCATGCAGCCTTTAAAATTTTTTCCATTAAAACTCGGCTTTCCAGAAAATGGCATTCCTCCAAAACTGAGCTTGAAGAATAAATGAAAAGGTGTCTTAAACTGTGCATATGAAAAATCATAATTGTCAATTTTTTTCATAAAATCTCATAGCATGTCCATCAAATACAGAAGTAATTTGAAAGCTAAAAAATTCCTGTACTACGCATATAATAAATTAGAATGTTTTAAATTTATTATCTTCCACAATCAACTCCGGTCAGCTCATTCTTGGTTATGCTTGATACCTGAAAAAAACATTTTCCAAGCAAAACGTTTGAACTTTACCATCAGCAAATTGAACAAATTCTATGATAAGTCGGTTACTTTCTTTAAAAAAAATCACTTAATATTTATGTCAATAACACCAGGCTTAGAGAGATTTTGTCAATGTAATCAATGTTCTTAACTTTAAAATGCCTTGCTGTCATCAGAATTCATGCCCCCACTAACCCTGTGTCTGCATAAAGGGGATTTGCCGAAAATTGGGGCAATACTCCACATCTGGGTCCTGCCTGCCATTTTAAAAGGCCTACCTGATCTGGTTCAGTTACTTAGAACTGCATTAAAAGAAGGGTGAAAAGCCGAAAATGTCAAGATATATACAGAGATTTTTAAATTGGTGATTTAAAACAATCTCTAGTACTTGATTATCACCTTATCAGGGCAACCCTTATGTCAACTTCAGAATATGAGGCAAAACAAAACATGGCAAATAAAAGAATGAAGCAGGACTTTATTTTGTGGCCAAGTTAGGCAGGATGTTGACCTATGCAAGCTCAACATAAATAGGTAGGACTGAAACTGTAAGACAGGTCATAATAATATGCTAATAAGAGTATTGCTGATATGGCTTGATTATAACAATATTATCTATTCTTTATTAAAACAGTGAGGTCTTTCAAAATTCTAAGAGTTGGTGGTAGCCGAGAGGTGATGAGAGTAATGCTAACAGTTGGATTCAAAACCCAAGATAGAATAGGAAAGGTGCATGAATTATGGGAATTTGCAATAACCACCTCCTTTTTAAGCTTTTCACTACTTGCTCACCCAAGTTTCACTCAGCTTGTAGCATAATGAAAATGTCAGAAGTCAGCATGCACAATTTAGTGGTAAGTGAGCAGAAAGCTGAAGCACAGAATGTTGTCAATAATGCACCGATGTGTATTTGACACAGCACCAACTGCATAAGACTGTGGTAAAATGTTCACAATTTTCAGGTTGAAAAGTTTTTTTTATCTTCTAATGTCTTCTTTCAAGAACCTATCACTCAGCTCACATCCCTTTAAACCCCTTAAGCAATTGACCTGAATTTTCCCTCAGCTTCATTCATCAAGAATCATTGCAGTCCTATTTTTTCCCACGCTGGCATGTGGGTGTGAAAATTTATGCGCCCGCACATGTAAACGACAGTACTGAAGAACAGCACAGAAGACAAATACCACAATAGCCAATCCGTGACACCACCCATGCCCTCCACCTCCTCCAGAACTTCCAATTCCCAGGTCCCCAACACCTCATTTTTACTATGGACGTCCAGTCCCTATATACCTGTATTCCCCATGCCGATGGCCTAAAGGCCCTCCGCTTCTTCCTGTCCCGCAGAACGGACCAATCCCCCTCCACCGACACCCTCATCCGCCTAGCCGAACTCGTCCTCACCCTCAACAACTTTTCTTTCAATTCCTCCCACTTCCTACAAACAAAGGGTGTGGCCATGGGTACCCGCATGGGTCCAAGCTATGCCTGCCTCTTCGTAGGTTATGTGGAACAATCCCTCTTCCGTACCTACACTGGCCCTAAACCCCACCTCTTCCTCCGTTACATTGATGACTGCATCGGCGCCGCCTCGTGCTCCCACGAGGAGCTCGAACAGTTCATCCAATTCACCAACACTTTCCACCCCAACCTGAAGTTCACCTGGACCATCTCTAACACTTCTCTCTCCTTCCTGGACCTCTCTGTCTCCATCTCGGGCAACCACCTAGAGACAGATGTCCATTTCAAGCCCACTGACTCCCACAGCTACCTGGAATACACCTCCTCCCACCCACCCTCCTGCAAAAATGCCATCCCCTATTCCCAATTCCTTCGCCTCCGCCGCATCTG
>JAHRHZ010000013.1:52451700-52506329 GCA_024137785.1 Ginglymostoma cirratum
GGGTGAATTGCCCCAGGATCGGTGAATTTCCCCAGGGTGGGTGAATTTCCCCTATGTGTTAGGCTCCCCAAGTGAGTGTGAGTGTTTCCTGATGCTGGATGTGAATTCCCCAGAGGTGTGATTTTGAATCCACAACAAAGTATGTTCAGTTCCAAAGGATTTTAAGCTGAAAATCTAATTCGTCTCCAGGTATAATTGCATGACCCTGTCTCTCACAATTCATTGCAAACCTTCCGAGTTTACCACATTATTTTGACTTAGAAATGCTTGAACTGATGAGTAACAGAAAACATGAAATACTGTATATACACTATGTCTACAATCTAGATGACCGTTAAGGTAGAGTGGAATGGAAGGATATCTGGATCAGTGAGATGAAGCAGTCTATAAAGAACACTCACGAGGTGTATAAACACCAGCTAGTCACCCAGCTAGAACAAATGGCATGTTTCTGTGGTTTAGAATCTATGCAATTTTGAGCATTCCATTTTGTTCACATATTTAACAATCCAACTACAGGTAGGTTAATATTTTATAAAGGGCCAGAATTCTGATGTGCTTCTTCTGGTACTTAGCCTAGATCATACTACTTTTTCCTCAACATTTTAGCTTTTCAGTTGCCTCCTCCAACACCCCATAACATAATGAATGATCTTGCAATTACCTTTCTGTATTCTTACATCATCCTTAAGCATTTCACAACCATTGGGTACTTGGGAAACACTGTTCTGGACTGGTGTTCATTCTGTGCACAGTGAGATCCCACACTCAGCAGGGTATAACTTACTTTTGACAGCATTGATGGAGGGAAGAACATTGGTTAAGACAGTGGCAGACCTGTGGTTAATGGATCCTCTACATGTCGCTGGACAACTAAATAGGTTCTCAATTTAACCTCTGTCCAGAAAGATGGCACTATGGCAAGGAAACACGCTTTAAGGAGGTCTTCCCCTCTCTCTTTCTGTCAAATGCTCCTGTCCTACAACCCATTTTGATTTCTGCCCTCCTCCAATTCTGGGCTCTTAACCACCCCCAATTTTAATTACCACCCCCACTGGCCATGTCTTCAGCTGTCAAGACCCAACAGTTTGTAATTCCCTCTCTAACTTCCCTCTTTCTCCTTCTTAAAGATGTTCCTAAAAACATACCTTTGGTGATTAGGTTTTTGTTCAGCTGTTCCTATGTTTCCTTAACTGGCTCAGTGACAAATGTTGTGGCTGTACAGGACATTGGTCAGGCCACTTTTGGAATACTGCGTGCAATTCTGGTCTCCCTGCCGTAGGAAGGATGTTGTGAAACTTGAAAGGATTCAGAAAAGATTTACAAGGATGTTGCCAGGGTTGGCGGGTTTGAGCTATAGGGAGAGGCTGAATAGACTGGGGCTGGTTTCCCTGGAGTGTTGGAGGCTGAGGGGTCATGAGGGGCATGGACAGGGTAAATAGATAGTCTTTTCCCTGGGGTGGGAGAGTCCAAAACTAGAGGGCGTTGGTTTAAGGTGAGAGGGGAAAGATATAAGAAGGACCTGAGGGGCAACATTTTCACACAGAGGGTGGTGCCTTTACGGAATGAGCTGCCAGAGGAAGTGGTGGAGTCTGGTATAATAAAAACATTTAAATGGCCATCCGGATGGGTATATGAATAGGAAGGGTTTAGAGAAATATGGGCCATATGCTGGCAACTGGGACTAGATTAATTTAGGACATCTGGTCGGCATGGATGAGTTGGACTGAAGGGTCTGTTTCTGTGCTGTACAACTCTCTGACTCCATATTATTTTCAAAAGCTCCCATGAAATGCTTTCAACTTGAAAAGTGCCAAATAAATTCAAGTTGTTGTTATCCTGCAGATTAATTATACTGATGACAGATCAGGTAAAGTGACAGCTGTATGCCCCTTAAATTAAAACCCTCACATTACCTAGAGTGATCACTGTGGCTCTCCCACATTTTATGTCTGGAATTAAATGTCCACTGTGCCTTGTGTTGCCAATGAATTCTGGGTCAGAGAGGGACAATTTGGCAGAAATTTAAAACCAATTTCAAAGCTAAAGATTGGTTAAGATGACAGAGGGAGAGTGAGAAATAGAGAGAGAAATGGAGTGAGGGAGAGAGAGAGAGAGCCAGGTCAGGGATAGCGATGGAACACCCCTGTCATCTTACTACGGTATTGACAGCAACGTGGTGACAATTGGCTACGAGAAAGGTTAGTCCACGAAAGTAGACATCCTTATTAGAAAAATTGTCCCTTCTTTCTTTCTCACTCTCACTGCAGGCTACTTGATGCAATCTACCACACCCCCGCTTTTCACTTTCTTCATCGCTCTTTATTCCCACAACTCTCTCTCTATGAGAACACTATTGTAGACACAACTTTCGGTTTTACACAACATTAGAGATCAAAAAACCTAAAACGTTGATTAGAAAATGGGCAGGTCTTGGAAATTATCATCACTTGAGGGGTGAGCCTGCATGTCCCAAACTGACAGACCTTAGCCACGGGAAACCAGAGGACAGGAGGGAGGGAATTCAATAAATATTCTTCAGCGTGTTACACGCACAGGAAGAGCAACCTGGTCTGAACCATTCATTTAAAAATAAAACATTTTGTGGTTTCCAACTATAATGAGCCAACCCTTATCTCTGCTGTTAAAACATTACAAGATAGGGCTCTTTTAAATAAATATATATTATGTCAATAAACAGAGGATGTTTATTATTGGCAAATTATTAGCAAAAACATGTCCAGAGAGGTGATTTAATTTGATTTATTGTTGTCACATGTACCTAAATACAGTGAAAAGTTTTGTTTTGCATGCAGTACAGGCAGATCATACCATGCAAGGACATACAGATCATTGCGTGAGTGAACAGAGCAAGGCATACGAAGTTACAGATATACAGGAGGAGTGCAAAAGCAAGATCAACATTAGATTTGAAATTTGAGAGGTCTGTTCAGTAGGGAAGAAGCTGTTCTTGAACCTGATAGAACATGCGTTTAAGCTTTTATTTCTTCCGCCTCACGGAAGAGGTGAGGAAGGGAAATATTTTCACTCAGAGAGTTGTTGGGTTCTAGAACATTCCACCCGAAAAGGTGTCAGAAACTGATTCAATAAATCATTTCAAAATGCGAGTTGGTCAAGTTCTGGATCATGAAGAACCTACAGGGATAT
Organism: Ginglymostoma cirratum; assembly: GCA_024137785.1. Taxonomy (NCBI): domain Eukaryota; kingdom Metazoa; phylum Chordata; class Chondrichthyes; order Orectolobiformes; family Ginglymostomatidae; genus Ginglymostoma; species Ginglymostoma cirratum. Next base: position 52,454,869 of record JAHRHZ010000013.1, read on the forward strand.
GGAATCGAAACAGGATGGGGGCAGGGGGCTTCTCAAAGACCTAGCATAGGTATGATGGTCTGATTGACCTCCATTGACCTGCAAACAGGTGCTGAGGAGCAGAAGGTGACTATTCAGGCCCTCAGGTCTGCTCCTCCATTCAGTAAGACCACAGCTGATTCATCTGGGTTCCAAATTCCATGCATCCCTTTGAGAAAATCTGTTTTTTCCTTATTTCTGTTCTAAAAGGGCAAAACCTAATTTTAACAACTGCACCTCCCAGTTGCGAACCATTTCAACTCTCCCTCCCATTCCTCAGATGACATGTCAATCCTGGGCCTCCTGCAATGCCACAGTGATGCCACCCGAAGGCTGCAGGAACAGCAAATCATATTCAGCCTGGGAACCCTGCAGCCCAGTGGCATCAATGTGGATTTCACAAGCTTCAAAATCTCCCCTCCCCCAACCGCATCCCAAAACCAGCCCAGCTCATCTCCACCTCCCTAACCTGTTTTTCCTCTCACCTCAAGCCACACCCCCATCTCCTATCTACTAACATCATCCCGCCCCCTTGACCTGTTTGTCCTCCCTGGACTGACCTATCTCCTCCCTAGCCCCCACCTCCAGTCACCTTTACTGGCTCCATCCCCGCCTCTTCGACTTGTCTGCCCCCTCTCCACCGATCCTCTCCTCTATCCATCTTCTATCCGCCTCCCCCTCTCTCCCTATTTATTTCAGAACCCTCTTCCCCTCCCCCATTTCTGATGAAGTGTCCAGGCCCGAAACGTCAAGCTTTCCTGCTCCTGTGATGCTGCTTGGCCTGCTGTGTTCATCCAGCTCCACACCTTGTTATCTCAGATTCTCCAGCATCTGCAGTACCTATGATCTCTCGTATCACAGGATTTAGGTTTAAAAATGAAACTGCAAAGTTTAAGAAACTTCGGAATGATTTGCAGTTCACTTAACATCTGCATGCTTGTGATGAAGACTGATACAGAATGCAGTAACTTATCTTTTGTTTATGTCTGAAATGTTGCATATTTACAATATTTATGTTTTTATTCAAAACTCAATGATTCTTTACCTCATAGTCAAGGTCCAAGTGGTCAAATTCTCCATTAGTCCTGAAATGTTGAGTCTCTCGGTCTAATGTAAAATTGATATTGCGTCCATAGCGTTCAATGATCACTGAGTGCCAGTGATGATCATCCAGAAGGCTGCCAGTTGTAATAGAGGTGTCACCATTGATAGAACTGTGTTGATTGCTACCTGGAGATTAATACCGAAAGATTGTCAGTGGCTGTTCCAATGATGAAATCAGAAGTAAAAGAACACAAAAATTAAACTGGAAAGTCAAATTAAAGACACAGAGAACTGAAAGTGCAGGATTATCACATACTATGAAATATGCAACAAGAAACATTAATACAGCAACAATTCAAGAATAATAGCACAGATATCTGACTACCAAGCAAAAATATCTTTCAGCAAATTTTAATGATCAAAAAGTCAATTCTCCTGCACATGAAGGCACTTTAAACAAAATTTAAAGGCATTAGGAAGTTCTGCAGGGACAAAATCGCAAACCAATTGCTTACAATAGAACTGTTTGAAAATTGAGACTCCCTTTAATGCTGAAGAGTTCGTCGCTTCGCTGTTGGGGATATGTCAAAGGAGACTGAAAATATTTTGTCAAAAGGAAATCACTAGCAAATATTGTCCCACCTACAATGACATTACATTTGCACTTACTCAAATCCTTTGTCCCTGGTTGCAATTGAGGAGGATGTAAATGGTTTGAGGACAAATGTAAATGTGCCATTCACCTTTGCACACATTTTTTTCTGGGACCCATTTTACATGACCAAACCTGAGTTAGAAGCTATTGTACCTTTCAGAATAACATTTATAGCATTGTATATTCTTTGTCAGTGTTGAAGCTCGACACAATGGCAAATAAATCCTCAAGCTTCCCGCTAGAAGTTGTCCTCTAACGCTAATACATTTCCCAGAAGGAATAGATAACTTTGTTTCTGAAGTGCATTCTGGCTTATTTCTGAATCATGGCCCTTAATACACAATTGGTTATCACTGTGTTCACTTCTGAACTGAGTGTTCATTTGTTATGCGTGAAGCCCTATAACCCAGAAAGGTCACAAACGCCATCCTTTGCACATGATTGTAAATTTTCCATCCAGTGAAAGCTTTACCCCTTTATACAGTGAGGACAGTAAAAGTGTTAAACTTGCGCAGATAGCCTGAGAGTGTTCAGCTTCTGCACTTGTCAGTCCACAATATTCCACACACTGAAGTTCAGGAGTACAACACGTAAGTGAAAACCTCAGCAATGGTATCTGTCACTTTCTTGAAACATGTATGCACAGTACAAGTGGGCAAGCTTCAGGACTCTCCATCGGCCATTTTAAATGGGTTAGGTGCAAAGTAAAGTGGAATCTTCCCAGTTGTCTGTTCCATCACATATTTTTCTCTTTAAAATATACCATCACAAACAGACCAATTTGTGAAATAAGCAAGCAAATTGCTGTCAGCACACATGGTGCATACAAGCACCTATGTACTGATACGCTGCACGAATGCAGGGGAGATGGTAGTGCTAGAGGTAACGTCACTAAAATATTAATCCAGAACCCCAGGTTAATGCGGACTTGGATTTAAATCCTACTGTGACCAATGGTATAATGTGAAGTCAAAAAGATAGCCGAATGGTAACCCTGACAAACTGCCAAAAAAAACTCATCTGGTTCACTGATTTCCTTTAGAAAAGGAAATTTGTCATCCTTAATTAGTCTGGCTACATGTGATTCCAGACCCACATCAATGTGGTTGACTCTTAACTGCCCTTTGGTCATTTCGGAATGGGCAATAAATGCTGGTCTAGTCACCCACATCCCATAAATGAGTAAAGCAAACTATTTCACAACATAATTCTTGTTGATTGAAAAGTAATGCTTGTCATAAGCCTGTCGTCATTACAATCTTTTGGCAAGTATACAAGTATTCAATTCAATAGGCTCTTCATTGATAACGCATCCTCAACTATTGAACACGTGTCTCAGTGCGTCATCATCTGTTTCTGTTCATATTTTGTCTTCTTTAGGCTTTTCAAACCATGGTGTAGCATCTCCTAGTCATTATTTCCAAATTAGCTTCAAAGGTACAAATGATATCCAATGTAACTGTGACACAGTTCCTTCTCAACCAGTCTGCAGGATGATTACACCTCCCTTTTCGAAAAATTCTCCACTGCTGTCCAGCAGGACCATCTTGCTTGGTTCTTACTTACCTAATTATAGCCAGAAAATAACATGCAATGCTTTTTCTTCTCACTTTTCCACAAGTTTCTCTGGCATCCCAAGGGCCTATTCTCGGACTCCTACAATTTCATTGATATGCTGCTCCTCAAAACCATCCAAAAAAAAAGCTTGGGATTTTCTGGAATTGGGTGCTGGTATTGCTCTGGTGAGCAGTAGGAACCAGGTCATGCATTTTATGGACAGTGAATGTTTCCACATCTACATTGACAGTACTCAACTCCACTCCATTACCACTTTAATTTCTTCAAGGACTGGTTACCTGACTTCTTTTTATAGGTTGAACAGAAACCAGCCAGAGAGGCCAGAACATTTGTCTTTGGGTCCTGCTACCAACTCTATTCCCTAATCATTGACCTGAACCTTCCCTCCTTGCAAGTGTTTGAGTTTAAAGCAGACAATTTGCAACCTGGATATCATATTTGTTCTCAAGTTGTACTTCCAATAACATATACACACAATCACTAAGACCACTTGATCATACTTCTCTAACATTGCTCAATTCTGTCTTTGCCTCAACTCATTGCTGAAACTATTACTTATGTTTTTGTTACTCTCAACATGACTATTACAATATGCCTGTATCTATGTTCCACCTTCCATAAACTTCCAGTCATCCAAAACTCTACTCCCAATGCTCCATCTTGAACTAAGTAACATTCACACAGTACCCCTGGGCATTCTTAACTATACTGGCCCCCAGTGAACCAACATCTCAAATTTAGAATTCTTATCCTTGTTTTCAATTTCCTCCATGGCCTCACCATTCCCTACCTTTGTAATCTCCTCCAGACCCACAACCCACTCAGGAATCTATGTTCCTCCAATATGAAACAAAAAAAAACAAAGAACTGCATATGTTGGAGATCTGAAACAAATATATAACGAAATTCCTGGAGAAACACAGCAGATCTGGCAGCATCTGTGGAGAGAAAACATTTCAAGTCCAGTGACCCTTCATCAGAACTCAACAAACAACATATGACAAACAAGTAGCTCTGTTTCTCTGACAGGCATTTGTAATCAGTAAAGGAATCAAGGGTAATGGCGAAAAGGCAGGAAAGTGGATTTGGGGATTATCAGATCACCTAACCTAAACCTATCAGATCAACCATAATCCGACAGAATGGCTAAGCAGACTAAATGGTCAACCTCAGCTCCTATGTTTTATTGTTTCATGACCTTAGGATCTGGTCAGAAATTAGGAATTCTGAGTAAGGTATAAATCATGAGGGAATTGATTACTCTCCATTTGCCTGTATGCGTACAGCTCCAATAACACCCAAGTAGCTCAATATTATCCAAGACAAAACCATCCGCTTGATCAGCATCCCAGCCACTATCTTGAATTTTCACTCCTTTTTTTAACCAATCAATCAATAGTGGTAGCAGTGTGTACCATCTATAAGAAGCACTGCAGTAACTCAGCCCAACCTCAACTTCCAAATTCCTGACTTCTAACATCTGGAACAACAAGGCAATCATCATCAGCAATCACTCACTAATGAGTTTGATTGCCCACCCATGCAATTCAATGGCACTGGTCATGGGTTCTGTGGGTACTTGCGTGGCTGATGAGCCTGATCTTAGATCCACACCTTCAACCAAACATTTGGCAGGTGCTTCTGGGAGGTGGAAGTGGTCCTTGTCCTTGAGATTATTGGCATTCCTTTCTTCAGTTCCTTTTCCATGCTTCCTTCTGTGGATCATCAACTTGCTTCAGAGGTGAGGCTTGCCAAGCCAAGAGATACATTGGAACACCACCACCTGCAAACTTCCCTCCAGGCCACAGACTATCCTGACATAGAATTGTATTGCTGTCCCGTCACTATCATGGAGGTGAAATCTTTGGAAATCCCCTCTAAACAGCATTGTGGATGTCTATACACCAAGAGGACAACAGCAGTTCAAGAAGACAGCTCACCACCACCACCTCCTCCATGGCATTAGGGATAGGCAATAAATGCAAGCCAGCAATGCCCACATTCATGAATTTTTTTTAACGTTACCTATAAATACAAGTTACCGTTTTTGGCTTCATACTCACCTGCACTTGTGAATTTAGAAACCATAGCCCTGCAACGTAATCTATATTTTTAAACAAATCCCCTAAATCAACAGGCTTCAATGAGGGGACAGAGATGGTGATCATTGGTCTGGGGACGAGTCTGGGAGTGGGGATGTGCAAGGGAAATTCCTACTGAAATTGAGTTGACATCATATGGGTATGCCTCATGCCCAAAGTTGCACAACCGATGCCAAATACAGAAGAGAAGTGATATTTATATGGCAATGTTAAAATGTCACAGAAAAACTGAAATTATTTTTCCCACATGACACAATTGACAAAAACTCAACGTTGATATCAAGACCCATGTCTCCATTGTGTCCCATTCCTTCAGGATTTTAATTTTCTCCATCAAATCACCCCATGATCTCTTCTGATTAAAGGTCACCAGACTTGTAACATTAACTGTTTTCTCACCACAGATGCTGCCAGACATGTTGAGTTTGGCCAGCAATTTCTGTTTTTGTTTCAAATTTTCATGTCTTTGTTTGCATTTGTATTGCATCATGTCAAGTAGTATCCATAGAAAATCTGTCATGTACCTTCTATTAAGTCAACATGCTTCCAACAGTGCAGAGTTCGAAACTGCCTACAGCACTCTATCCAAGATCTTATTCAGGGTTTCTATCGAATTACTGCCATATCTTTGCTTTCATATATCTTGGCATAAAGCTCAGTATTCTATAAAAGAATAATGGCCTTACCCCATAATTTTAAAATGTGAAAACTGCAGGTAATCCTTTGATTTGATCCCAATGGATGAGATTTCCCAACAGGGATCACTTCATGGAAATGAGTTTCAGCATTCTCATTTTTGGAAGATTTCTACAACCTTTTTTCTTTTGCACTAGTTGAAGTGAATTGGTGTGAACAGCAGTATCAGAACGAGCTTGAAATACAGAGGCTAGCTGGAACATAAATAAGATCTTGCCTAACGAAGAAGCATTTGCAAACCATGGCAGCAGGATGATTTGGGGTGAGATGGAGGCTTGTCCTTTCACCTTGTGGCACCATGTGGAAAAGCAAGCAACAGGCACTATTCAATAGGTTGCTCATTGTTGTAATTTTCTCTTTATGATCAAAGATGGTTATTTCTTGCACGCAGAGGATGATTTGTTATGGGTTTTAATATGACTGTGAAGCCTGAATGCACATTTTCACATTTCAGGCAAAAATGAATCGTTGGAGATTTTGTTAGGATGGCCCAGTCTTTCCAGCTTATCTGCTGTCCTTTTGCTATCAGTAATCTTTGCTGGGCAAACAAAACATTTCCCATACTTGAGATTGCTCCCCAAGGAATTCTTTCTTGTCTATTTTTCACTCCAGTCTGTTGTGGATATCTCTTTCCTGAGATTTGCCTTCAATAAGGCCTTGAACCTAATCTCAGTTGCAGATAGTGCCTAAGATTTCGTTGTGAATATATGACCAATTTAGGGATTTTAAATCAGTCACATACCTACATCTGAATTGGGGTCTGACAATGACTGTTGTAATTCAATATTTGAACTTTTGAAGTAACTCTGGGTTCAGCATTTTGACCTCCCATCTGATATCGATGAAATTTGGAATGTATCTCATGCAGAAACTGTTCAACTGCTTCATATGTCTGAAGTAGATTGTCCACATTTCGTGAGCATATAGAAGGGCAGGTATAAACACCATATTGCACACAACAATTTTAATCAATTCCACTATCTTCCACCGACTCTTTGCAAACTGGCAAATGCTGAGCTAGGTCTGGCAATTTAATTTGCCACCGTGCTGTCAATTCAGACCCTTCTGGAGATTATACTTCAAAGATAAAAGTTTACACATAAGCTTCAAGGTTGTGTCATACATAGTTACAGTTGGTGAGTTATAGTCAGGATCTGCTGGTGGTGTCTGGAATACCTCTGTATTCATGAAGCTAATGGATTGTCCATAATCATCAATTACTTTTGAAATGCAGCGTATGTTCCTTTAAAGGCTGTGCTCCGAGTGTAGCATAAGGGTATAGTCATAAGCAAACAGCTATGACCATTTCACCATTTCTGATAACTTGATTGAGAATTTTAACTGTCTCAGGTTGAAGAGCTTGCCATCTGTTTTGAATTATAGACTCCCTAAAGTGTGGAAACCAGGCCATTCAGCCCAACAAGTCCATACCTCCCCTCCAAACAGCATCCCACCCAGGTCCATTCCCCTACACCTGCATTTCCCAGATCTAACCCAACTAACCTAAACATCCCTGGACACTATGGGCAATTTAGCATGGCCAATCCACCCAGCCTGCACATCTTTAGACTGTGGGAGGAAACCAGACCAACTGGAGGAAGCTCACACCGACATGGGGTGAATGTGCAAACTCCACACAGACAGTTGCCCAGGGGTGGAATTGAACCCGAGTCCCTGGTGCTATGAGGCAGCAGTGCTAACCACTGAGCCAACATTCCCAGCAATAAATCAAGCCATGATAAAGTCCTTTAGAACTGATTGACCAATGACAGTTAAAGCAGACAAAATGTTGCAGCAGAGTGTTGCCCTCAATTACACATGTTGGCCTGATCATTGCAAGCAGGCATTGCCCTGCCAAGGTAATGTTTGACCTGCTGTCCAACAAATTTCCTGCTCTAAAGGGCATCACCCACAGACCATTCTATGAATAACTAAGTTCCTGAAATCCATTTAAAATTTGCTAGTGGCAACAAGGATCATAGTGTCTGGAAGCATCTGGTCACAACCTGAAACAAACGTCACTGTTACCAATTAGCCACGTCATTCTTATTTGGGTCAGAAGGGTGGTTTGGTATTTGTGCTTCATTTTTGGGATTAGCTCTGTTTCTTTGGTAAGGGGCTAGAAAAGGAACTGACGAAGAGTCACTGGACTTGAAACATGAACCGTGCTTTTTTCCTACGGATGCCTCCAAACGTGTTGAGTTTCTCTACCAAATTCTGTTTTTGTTTCAGATTTCCAGCATCTGCAGTTCTGTATTTTAACAAAAATAGCCTGCCAGACTCCAAACTCTAATCACCCACCATCAGTCAGAACTCAGTTGTTATGGATAACACAGAACAATTTTAGAGATGAGCAGTGTTACTGACTGACAAGTGCCCATGCCTGAGTAAGATCTATAAAAAAAAAACATGAGGTAGAGATGAAAAGAAACTGAGGCAGCGACAATTTTGTTTGGAAAAACAAATGATGTGAACAATGGATAATCCTTGGAGTTGGCTTTGTAATTAAAAATGAACTCATCAAGGGACATCACAAATTTATTGCAAGGAAGCAAACTTAAGCTCTAAGGCAATCAATCTCATTCGTGCTTGTATTTCAAAGACAAATGAAAGCAATTTTCTTCTCCAACCTGGTCACTAATCTGGCAGTTACACGATCACAGTCAAGGGTCATAATTCTCAGAAATTTCATTGCCGAGGTGGGGGACATTCACACCCTTTGGTCAAACATCATTAGAAAGCATGGAGTTGGAAATCCAACAGTGCATTTTTCCTTACTTTGTGCACTGAAAATGATCTTTTGATCACTACCATTCCTTTCTGCCAAAAAAAATCAAGACATTTTGTCAATATTCAAGATTGAAGCACTAACACCTAATGGACTGTGTGATTGTCAGGACAAGGGATAAAAAAGATGTGAAAACTAACTGCGCTATGTTTTGGCCATGAGTGCTGGAATCTTATTCACATTATTTGCAACTGAGGGCCCAAACAAAAGTCTCTGACAGCCAAGACATGATGTGGAGGCTGTGGTGTTTGGACTGGGGTGGGCAAGGTCAAAAATCACATGGCACCAGGTCATAGGCCAACAAGTTTATTTGAAGACACAAGCTTTTGGAGTCTCATCCTTCTTCAGGCATCACTGAACACAGGAGTGGAAAGTCATTCAATGTCCAGGATGACCTGCATTTGATATAAGCCAAAAATATCTTTGGTACAGCACCAAGGCTGGGTTCGTGAGAATGGCACAGAAAAATGCAAATTCATCTGTTGCAAAGGGGTTAACCTGTTGGGGAGGCAATGGCCTAGTGGTATTATTGCAAGACTATTACTCGAGAAACTCAGCTAATGTTTTTGGGACCCAGGTTCAAAATGCGCCACAACAGAATTTGAAATCAATAAAAAAAACCTGGAATTAAAAATCTCCTGATGACTATTAAATCATTGCAGATTGTCAGAAAAACACAATTTGACTCATTCATGGAAGGAAATCTGCCATCCTCACCTTGTCCGGCCTACATGTGACTCCAGACCCTCAACAATGTGGTTGACTCGCAATTGCTCTCTGAAATGGCCTAGCAAACCACTCAGTTGCACCAATCACTACAAAGTCTCAAAGAGATGAAACCAAACGTATCACCTGGCATTGACCTAGGCACCAGAAAAGACAATGCCAGAAACAGCTCTATGGACTCTACAAAGCCCTCCTCACTAACATCTGGGGGCTAGTGCCAAAATTGAGAGAGCTGTCTCACAGACTAGTCAAGCAACAGCCTGATGTAGCCATACGCACAGAATCATACCTTACAGACAACGTCACAGACACCACCACCACCATCTCTGGATATGCCCTGTCCCACCGGCAGGACAGACCCAGCAGAGGTGGCAGCACAGTGGTATACAGCCAGGAGGGAGTTACCCTAAGAGTCCTCAACATTGACTCTGGACCCCATGAAGTCTCATGGCTTCAGGTTAAACATGGGCAAGCAAGCCTCCTGATGATTATCATGACCTGTCCTCCCTCAGCTGATGAATTGGTACTCGTCCATGTTTAACAACACTTAGAGGAAGGACTGAGGATGGCAAGGGCACAAAATGTACTCTGGGTGGAGGATTTCAATGTCCACCATCAAGAGTGGCTTGGCAGCAGTACTACTGATCGAGCTGGTCAGACCCTAAAGGACACAGCTGTTCAATTGGGTCTGCAGCAGGTCATGAGGGAACAAGACGGAAAACCACATTTGACATCTTCCTTACCAATCTGCCAGCTGTAGGTGCATCTATCCATGACAGTATCAGTGACAGTGACTACCGCACAGTCCTTGTGGAGACGAAGTCCCGCCTTCACATTGAGAATAACCTCCATCATGTTGTGCGGCACCAATATTGTGCTAATGGGACAGACTTGCAATAGATTTAGCAACTCAAGACTAGACATCCATGAGGCTCTGTGGGCCTTCAACAGCGGCAGCATTGTATTCCAGCACAATCTGTAACCTCATGGCCTAGTATACCCCTCACTCAACCATTACTATCAAGCCAGGGGATTAACCCTGGTTTAATAGAGAGTGCAGGAGGACATGCCAGGAGCAGCACCAGGCGTACTTGAAGATGAGATATCAACCTGGTAAAGGCACCAAACAGGACTATTTGCACTCCAAACAGCGAAAGCAGCAAGTGATTGAAAGAGTGAAGCACTCCCACAACCAACGGATCAGATCTAAGCTCTGCAGTCTTGCCACATCCAGTCGTGAATGGTGGTGGACAATTAAACAACTTACTGGAGGAGGAGGCTCTACAAATATCTCCATCCTCAATGATGGAAGAGCCCAGAACATCAGGGCAAAAGATAAGGCTAAAGCATTCTCAGCAATATTCAGCCAGATGTGCCGAGTGGATGATCCATCCTGGCCTCCTCCAGTGGTCCCCAGCATTACAGATACCAGTCTTCATGCAATTCGATTCACTTCACGTGATATCAAGAAACAGTTGAAGAACTGGATACTGCAAAGGCTACAGGCCCTGAAAACATTCCAGCAATTGTCCTGAAGACTTGTGCCCCAGAACTTGCTCCTCCCTCAGCCAAGCTATTCCAGTACAGTTACAACACTCATCTGCCTGACAATGTGGAAAATTGCCCAAGTATATCCCAGACATAAAAATCAGTTCAAATCCAACCTGGCCAATCACCACCCCATCAGTCTACACTTAATCATCAGTAAAGTGATGGAAGGTGTCATCAGCAGTGCTATCAAGCAGCACCTGCTCAGCAATAACCTGCTCAGTGATGCCCAGTTTGTGTTCCACCAGGACCTGACCTCATTACAGCCTTGGTTCAATATAGACAAAGAGGCTGGATTCCAGGGGTGAGGTGAGAGTGACAGCCCTTGACATCAAGGCTGCATTCAACTGAGTGTGGCATCAAAGAGCCCGAGCAAAACTAGAATCAACAGGTGTCAGGGAGCAATCTCTGCAGTGGTTGGAGTCATACCTGACACAGAGGAAGATTATTGTGGCTGATGGAGGTCAGTTATTCCAGCTCCAGGACATCTCCGCAGGAGTTCCTCAGCACAGTGTCCTAGGCTCAACCATCATCAGTTGCTTCATCGATGACCTTCCCTCCATAAAAAGCTCAGAAGTTGAGGTGTTCGCTGTTGATTGCACAATATTCAGCACCATTTATGACACCTCACATACTGAAACAGTCCACATTCAAATGCAACAAGGTCTGGACAACATCCAGGCTTGGGATGACAAGTGGCAAATAACATTTGCATCACACAAATGCCAAGCTATGACCATCACCAATAACAGACAACCTAACCACTGCCCCTTGATTTTCAGTGGTGTTACCATCACTGAACCCCACACTAACAACATCCTGAGGATTATCATTGACCAGAAAGTGAAATAGGCTTACACATAAACACAGTGGCTACAACAGCAGGTCAGAAGCTAGGAATACTGCAATGAATAACTCACCTCTGACTCCCTAAAGTCTGTCCACCATTTACAAGGCACAAGTCAGGGATTTGATGGAATAGTCTCCACTTGCCTGGATGACCGCAGCTCCAACAACACTCAAGAAGCTTGATACCATCCAAGACAAAGCAGCCCACTTGATTGGTACTACATCCATAAGCATCCACTCCCTCCACCACCGATGTTTATTGGCAGTTGTCTGTACTATCTACAAGATGCAGCAGAAATTCATCAAAGATCTTCAGGCAGCACTTTCCAAACCCACAAAGACTTGCATCCAGAAGGACAAGGGCGGCAGATATATGGGAACTCCACCCACCTTCAAGTTCCCCTCCAAGCCGCTCGCCATCCTGTCTTTGAAATATGTTGTTGTTCTGGAATTGTCTCCCTAATGGCACTGTGGGTCACCCCACAGCAGGTGGACTACAGCGACTCAAGAAGGCAGCTCACCACCACCTTCTCAAGGGAAATTAGGGATGAGCAATAAATGTTGGTCAGCCAGCGACTCCCACAACCTAAAAATGAATAAATAACAAAAAACCTGGCCATAGAATTCAAATTCGACTGAAAAGACATCCACTTATCAAACAACCAAAGCTGAAGTTTTAAGAAACCGATATTTGAAACACAAATAATGGACAAAGACAGCTCATGAAATTCAACTGTACACTGCCATTCATGACATAGATACCATTTGCATGGTAGCAAAAGAGACCTAGAAACTTTCAACACATGGATGAATACCATTAAGATCCAAAGATGGCACGACTCTCCTCAAAGACGTGGAAAGTATCGACACCCACTGGAAAGAACATTTTGTAAAACTACTCAATGGAAATTCCATAGTGGACATACACTTTTTGAGAAGCCTCCTGTAGTATTCAATTAGAAATAGACTGGGTGATGATCAAATGCTCAAAGTAAAAACTGTTGGCAATCTGGTTTAAAATGACAATATTGCAGTGGAAATACTGCAATACTGAGGAGGCATATTGATCTTCAAAGCACAGGCACCCTCTGTGTGAAAATTTGACAGAATAAAGAAATTCCAAGTGACCTCAGAGATAATGTGATGCTCACAATCTTCAAGGAAGAATTTGAGCTGAACTGTTTAAACTTCAGAGCGATACAGATTGCTTTTTACTAGCCTCTAGACAATTATAGAGGAAATCCTTCCAACCCAACAACGGGACAACTCACATGACCTTCACAACACAATAAATTCTGAAAAAGGGCAGAAAGCAGAACATCCTTTTATACATGGATTTCTTCAATCTCATAATAGACATTGACTCAGTGAATCAAACTGCACTTTGGAAGGTGCTAAAGTACTGTTGATGTCTAGCTAAGTTCACAAACATCATCCGTCTCCAACATGATGATATGTAATTAACATTACAAAACAAACACTTCAATATCAACACATTCCCTGTCACTCAGGCATTCTCTGTCAAATCAGGTGTGTCATTGCACTAAAACTACTCTTAATCTTTCTTGTAGCCACGGTGCAATTTAATACTGACAGGCACTTCATCATCTGTTAATAACATATTGCATAGATGGTAAATACTTCAAGCACAACCAGCTGAAGACCAAAGACAAGACAGATATTTTTTGTAATAGAACAGCATCCTCTGATAATACACAAATTAGTGCTCACTCCAAAGAAATTTGATATCAGACAGTAAACATTTTCAATGAAGCCTATAAGAGAACATAGAGCTTGTGTTGCACATCAGGAAGATCAATGTCTTATGCCAATCCACACCAAGTATATCAAATCCAGTATTTCCAATTGAGACTCATGATGACATGTTGGAAAGTGTTTCTCAAGTACCATACTTTGGGAACTATCTATCCAAAAATGAAAGGTATATCACCAAATCAAATGAGCTAACCCAGTTTAAGGTAAATTATACACTCAAGTCTTCGAGAATCATGACCTCAGATCTAACATTAAACTTAAAGTCGATTGATTCTCCCCAAGCTTCTCTGTAGTGCTGAGGCTTGAACAACAAACATGGGTATCCTTCAAGAGATAAATATTCCAAGTACTGAGACACTGATAATCTCATTTGAACTAGGAAGGTCAGGACATGTCATTTGAATGCCCAACCAAAAACAACTGCCCAAATGGTATTTGACTCAATGCTGCACTGGGGACCCTGTTCACATGGAGCAAAAGAAAACTTTTCAAAGGTGATCTCAAAGCCTGATTGAAAGTCTATTCGTTTTGAAACTGCCTACTCCAGAGAATTGTGAAAGCCACGCTAATTAATATTTTTGTTCTGTAAAGGCATCAAAGGTTATGAGGGAGGTTGGTTGATGATGTGGGCAGGCAGAATAATGTTGTTTTGGTCATGGTCATACATCATTGAGTGATAGCACAGACTGGAGGAAGTAAACAGGCTATTCTTCTATTTCTTATGTTCTTAAGTTAGAGATGAGCAAGGTGGAGAGCAAGAGCAGCTGTTCAAGTTCAACACATTATGTCCTCACAGAGGAAGGCAAAGAGAGGTCTAATCAGTCAGCTGCAAATCCACAGCTAACACTGATCTCTCACTTCCACCCAGACAACCACAGGAAAAATCCTTAAAAATGAAGGATTGTCAATAGATATGGCGATATAAATCAAATATTTTATTTTATTTGTTCATAAAATGTGGGCATCACTGGCTATTTGAGCACTTATTGTCCATCCCTAATTGCCCAAAGGGTAGTTAAGAGCCAAACACATCATTATGAGTCTGGAGTTACTTGTAAGTCAGACCAGATAAGATGGCAGATTTTCTTCCCTGAAGGACATTAAAAGATGAAAAGATGAAAATCAGTAAGAGAATCAACAGTTTTCTGATTGGAAATTGTCATTGCTTTAAAAAAATTCATTGTATTAAAAATAAAGCACTTTTGAATATCTTTTAACTGCATAAATACTCTGGAGAAGACCAAGAAAAATGAGATTGACTACCCCAGGGCTGTTCTACATTTACAGCTGTGATTCATAAAATCTTAGAGTCAGACATCTCAAGTTGGTAGAGCTAATGGATAACAAAATCTGGCAAGAGCAAAATGAGGGAATTTGAAAGAACTTTAAATCCAATAATTAGAGAGATGAAAGAAGAGATGGAAATCAGTAAAAGCTGAAAATTATTTTTAATTGGAAAACATAGAGGAAACCTTGTCAAATTCAATTGAAAGAATTAATCCAAATTCTTTAAATTCTTCAATTTATTCCACACTTTTCCTTAGAGATCAAACAGTATATTTGCTTTTGCCTAGAAATGATTTTGTGGTGCAATTTGCAAGGTACAAATGATTATCTGTAAAGAGCTAAAAATCTCATTAGTGCCACTTTAATTTATGTTTCCATTCTTAAAGTTATTCCCATTTTGCTTATTATGCAAAAGGCAAATCAGGGGATGTTCTTCTATTTCGATGTGCTCTATTGTCTTCCACAATGCAATTCTGCAAGGCTTTCAGCCTTGAAAATTTAATGAAGACACTGATTTAGTTGCAACCCTTTGTAAATTCTGAATCACAGAGTGGAATCTTCCCAGCTACTGAATGTGAAAAAGTTAGGAAAATTGGATGAAATCAAGAGAAATGAGATTCCTGTCATTGAGAACAAAATGCCCCATACTCCAAATGTGTTCAACAGCAATATGAGAAACTCATTAGGTATTGCCAGGTGTATATTTGTATCCATTTGTTTGTATTGATATCTCTATTTTTGCGAGTCTCAGCTCATTTATATTGTTTCCCAATATCACACACAGTAAATAGAAACTATATGATGACAATTTCCAATATAAAAGTCAGAGCAGGTGCCCAGTGTTTCCAGCTTGCCTTTGGACCTCATGCCTCCATTTTGAACAGCAGTCACTAACATTTCAGAACAAGCTCCAAAAGCAGTGACTGTCCACATCTGACATTTACGGATGATAGTATCAGAGATATACTGGCCTCAATACACCTTCATGGCACACCTCCGATCCACATGGAATATGGATTTGCACATCAATGCTGCACTTTGGAATGCATGAGAGCACCTTTCATTGCAATGCTGCTGCTAGGTGGCACTTTGGGTGCGTGGACAGGCACCCATCTCCTGGATATCCACCCAGGTTTTTCTCTTGCTGTCTTCACACTCACTCGTGTCAAACCTGTTTGAATGCTCCGCACCGCCTTGCCTCTTTATGCTTGGCCCCATCTGTCAGAGCTGAAAGACAATCCTTTGGTCTCGACTTGCCTTTTAGCAGAGACTTAGCATCAGGCAGCTCGCCATGGTTGTCAGTGATCATCAGTCAAAGGGGCGAACATGCTGCTCTAAGTTACCACTCTACTTCAATTTCACATCCATACCAAGTTCCAGCAGCTTACAAGGCAAACACACTGCATGTGATCTAATCAAATGGCCACATCTCAAAGTCTAAGAGGCAGGCAAGAGAATCACCTTTCATTCAGGGAGCCCCATCACAATAAGTGTCAGGCAGCTGCACACAGATCAATCAGAGATTCAGTTTCACAACAGGAGGGATGTCGATTCAAATGGGGACAGAAGTTGGAGAATGCAAGTGTGAGGGTTAGAGGCAGCATACAGGAAAGCAGTGGGGACAATAATTATTAAGGGGGAAAGTGCAACATGTTAAGGCAGTAAAGAATTCCACAGATCTCTCCTCATTTCTGTTCTGAATAGGTGACCCTCTACTCTGAGATTATGCCCTCTGGTTTTAAACACACTCAAGAGGAAACAACTTCTCATCATCCACCCTATTAAATTTCTCCTCTTCTAAATTCCAATGAGTACAGGCCCAATCAACTCAACATTTCCTCATAAGCAAATACTTTGATACCCTGGTTCAGCCTAGTAAATCTTTTCTGGGCTGCCTCCAAAGCCAGTACATCTTACCTTAGATAAAGGGACAAAAATTGCTCATAGTATTCTAGGTGGGGGCTAACTAGTGTCTTACAGTTTTAGCAAGACTGCCTATTTCTACACTCTATTCCCTATGAAGTAAAGACCAACTTAGCAGGAGGACTATCATCTTCCATACAATAAAGCACTACAGTGTCAAACGCAAAAAGCCAAGCATGACTGAGATAGGAGATAGTAGGAACTGCAGATGCTGGAGAATCTGAGATATACAAGGTATAGAGCTGGATGAACACAGCAGGCTAAGCAGCATCAGAGGAGCAGGAAAGCTGAAGTTTCGGGCCTCGACCCTTCTTCAGAAAATCGGTCTAGGCCCGAAACATCAGCCTTCCTGCTCCTCTGATGCTGCTTGGCCTGCTATGTTCATCCAGCTCTACTCCTTGTATATCCCATGACTGAGATCGGACATGGTTCCAGTAGGTGTGAGCTGGTTGCAGTGATTACCATTGACTAAATTATTTCTTGCTGCATGGCAAGTGGTCCTGTCTAATCCCAGAAGCAAATGCAACTCTGGTTTGTTTCTTGTTTGTATTTCCTGTTGCTGAATAAAATTGAATATTTTCATCTGTTTTAAGGCCTTCCAGTATGTGATCTTGCACATTGAACAATGAGAATTTTTTTATGGACTACACTGGACATTGGGGAAAGAGTAACACTCTCTTAAACAGATTTCTAGGATGGGATGATGCTAAGGACCGGTAAACTGTGTAGCTAGGTTCTTAAATAGCATTACATTTATCAATGTGCTCTTGAATTTGCAATGAAATGCCAGCCATATCATCTATGAGACCATGGGAAGTGTTTATTTTTGGTTCCCCTCCATTTATGTGCATGGTGAAGGGGAACTCCTGGCTGGTAGCACCTGACTGAGTGCAGGGCTGGGCTTTCACAACGGCAGCAGTGCTAGGGATCTTGGGAGGTCCTAGCAGAGGCAAATACTTCCACCACTGGTAATAGAGTAGATTTGTGCGGTGCCAAAGGGGCATGGTGCATAGCGAATGAGTTGAGTTTTAGAAGATAGTGTGAGAAATCTCACTCGGCCTCATGAAAAGAAGTATTCTATGAGGTTCAACAAAATTGACAAAATTTTCTGAAGAAGGGTCTAGGCCCGAAACGTCAGCTTTCCTGCTCCTCTGATGCTGCTTGGCCTGCTGTGTTCATCCAGCTCTACACCTTGTTATCTAAGGCCATCCACAGAGAAGGTTGCCACCACCACAGCTGCTGAAGTCAGGACTGTACTTATATGCAGTGTAAGGAGGAAGGGAGGAAGAAATAATTATATGGAGAGCACATAGATAACTTACGTGCTACATCATTGCATATAAGCTATCACTCATTAATATATTTTCAGTTACACACTGCGGTATAATTTTTGCTGTCAAAGCTGGTTAAGTTACACCCCCATGAAAGATGAGAAACCTTTTCAGACATCCCAAGGACAAAAGCAGTTTCATTTGCCAAGCATTGATCATCTCTCAAATGCTACTGATTCCTTGACTACAGATAGCCTCAGACATAGGATCCTTGAATTGTGACATTGAGTATTGCATCCAAGGAATTGCACTTTAGTGTGGATATCACTGACTCAAAACACAATGCAGGGGGAAAGTGAGAGGTCTGCACACATCATTTCACATTGACATCCATTATTAGATGTCACCACACATCACTCAGATGTCATATTCTAATGGAAGCCTCAACAGCTACCTAATCTTAGCATCACGTGATGTTTGTGCATTAGCTCACCGATTGCTGCTTTAACAGTCTTACAGAGCAGGTTATGCATAGATACTTTAAGGTGGGCTCAACTAAACGTATCATGTGCACAGTTACATGGATTAGGAGCCATTTATTCAACAAAACAAAAGATCATGCACTTCAAAAATAGCAACGGCCACGATAATAATAAGATTCATCTGGTCTTTGCATTAAGCGGGGGCTGTGTGCCTGATCAACAACAGAATCTCAAACTATTGAATGAAGCGAAGTTGTAGACTTGCTCAATTACAATATACGGAAAGATCACACATACGGACCAGATATTTAATTACTCCAACAACCACCCCAACATCCATAAACAAAGCTGCATCAGGACATTATTCAAACACACTGCAGCAATCTGGAATTGCTCAAAGCAGAACAGGAGCACTTTTACAGAGTTTTTAAAAGGAATGGATACCCAAAAATCACAATCCGCCATTACCTCTGTGACAGACCACAACAGGAAGACACAACACAGACAGACACACTAGTCACCCTACCGTACATCAGGGACATATCAGAGATGACCACAAGACTACTCAGAGACATGCCAGTGATTTCCTGGAGGCCTGGCATTCCAACTGGAACTCCATCAACAAACACATTGAACTGAACCCGATATACAAACCATTGAGAAACAGAACCGGAAAAAATGCCAACCAACCCAGCAAGCCAAGGGATATAAATAACAAGTGGGATAGAACACCAACGCTTCACTGGAGGCGCACTGACGATGTTACCTAGCAGGGTGATGAAACGTCTGCAACCAAACCCACCGGCTCGGTGAGCAAGTCTACAACCTCATCCAAACCTGAGCTACAAATCTTCTCGAAAACTTTATTAAATGAAAATCTGAAACAAGCTTACATAGCGTGCAAATGTGTGGCAACAATGTTGTCCCTGGAC
Organism: Ginglymostoma cirratum; assembly: GCA_024137785.1. Lineage (NCBI taxonomy): Eukaryota > Metazoa > Chordata > Chondrichthyes > Orectolobiformes > Ginglymostomatidae > Ginglymostoma > Ginglymostoma cirratum. The sequence continues at coordinate 52,474,544 of JAHRHZ010000013.1, forward strand.
ACTTGGATTCTGCAATGCATTCTTCTGTCATGCTGTCTGGACAGTCCTGATCTTTTCTGTCATCTTCATCCTCAGAAAATTTCTGTCAATACTCCTCTTTTCATCTGCATCCAGGACATCCAGTTGTGAAGGGCACTAAATGCAGGCAGGCCACATTAATGCAGGCAGTCCACGATCTGAGCTATCCTGCAAAGTCCCTGCCAGAGTGGTCCACGTGTCGAAACCTCATCTTCAAGAAGCAAAGGTCTGTTTCCCTGTGGTTTTGGTCAAACATGAGCTGTGTTGTATCTTCCTTCTGTATCAATCTGAGGGCTTCATAAAGGTGTCATGAGTCATGTTTGTCGGAGTACCACTTGTCTCCCATCAGCCATTTGTGTACAGCCCGCTGACCTTGGAAGGGGCACAAACTTGTGGTTTCTCCAGTTTACAAACATCATGGCAGCTCCCAGGACTTATGGTGCAGACTTCCAAAATTTGACATTGATGGTCACAAATAATTTTAATATTGGAGAAATGGGAGTCTTCTCTGTTCAGAAACACTGCAGGTTAGTGAGGGGGCACTCTCAAAGCAACACTAGTATAGTCAATAGCACCCCGCAGTGGGGAAAGTCAGCGACAGTGGAGAATCCCACTTCTTGAGCTGTTTGATTTCATCCTCAAGGAGGGAGGATGAGAAGAGATGTGTTCTGGAGAAAATGGCATTATTACTATGCAGATTCATTTATCATAGAATCTCTATGTGGAAACAGGTCCTTCATCCCAACAAGTCCACACCGACCCTCAGAGCGTCCCACCCAGAACCCATCCCCCTAACCTACTCATCCCTGAGCACTATGGGCAATTTAACACGACCAATCCACCTAACCTGCACATCTTTGGACTGTAGGAGGAAACTGGAGCACCCGGAGGAAACCCATGCAGACACAGGGAGAATGTGCAAACTCCACACAGACAGTCACCCAAGGGTGGTGAGCGGTCTGTTCCAAGCTAATAAAATAAACAGATTGTGAGGCCTTAGGGTTTTTGTTTATTTGGAAAAATAAAAGCAGCACAAATGGGTTGGGTCAAGCTCCCACAGAACTAGGATTTTAGTTTTAGCTTCCAGTAGCTGTTAGGGTTTGGAGGCTGCTCTACGTCTCTCCCTGCTACAGCAAAACATTTGAGTTCTCTCTCTCTCTGTCAGAATTTTCTCTTGTTGTTCTTTCCTCCTGGACTGGAGAATTGCATGTGAGACATCTATTTTACTGAATTCGTCCTTGCCAAGGGTGTGTTCATGGGATGTTACAGTATTGGAACAGGTGCTGCATAGTAGTTAAATAAACTAATATTCTGTTAAGTTATTCCAATTCTTCTTTCATTTGTTTGGATTTTAGCTATAGTGTAAGAATAAAGTATGTTTTGCTTCAAGCCTGGTAGTTTGACCAATCGAATTGTATCCAGAACGCAAAGCCTTACACTTGCCTTTAAAACTAAGAAAAAGTTAGGGTCTAGCCTATTTTCTTATTATATGATGAGATAGTTTTTGTCTGGTCCATGACAAGCCCCTTTACCTAATTGTTATTTATGTCCAGGGTCAATGACACTGGAAGTTCAAATGCTCTTGTCGGACCTATTCCTGGACATGCTCTTGTTTACTTGTTTGGAATTTGCACTATCCAGTTTCTTGGTGAAGGAGGGGAAAATTGGAAATGGAACCTAAATAGGGAAAATCAAAGCTGAAATGAGATACAAAGCATGGAAATATGGTAGTTACCACTGAAGTGTATAGTTCTGAGGCCAACACCTAAGCAGAAAACCAGGAGTCTTTTTCTTGATGTCAAGAATCTGACTTTTTTTTAAATTCTCACACCATTTTGTAACCATACTGACCATAATACTTGCCATTTCAGGAAGGGGGAAATGCTACCTTTTAATGCATTTCTATTCTCCCAGACAACATGGTAGGACTTATATTGTAAATGGTAGTTCCTGAGGAGTGCTGTGGAGCAGAGGGCTCTAGTATAAGCACATAGCTTGTTGAAAGTGGTGGTGAAGAAGGCATTTAGCATAGTGGCCTTCATCGGTCGAGGTATTGAGTATAGGAGTTAGGATGTTATGTTACAGTTGTATAAGTCATTGGTGAGGCCACACTTAGAGTATTGTGTACAGTTTTGGTCACCCAGTCATAAAAAATACATAGTTGAACTGGAAAGTGTACAAAGAAGATTTACGATGATGTTGCCAGGACTAGTAGGCCTGAGTTACAGGGAAAGGTCGGCCAGAATAGTGCTTTATCCCTTGAAACGTAGGAGAATAAAGGGTGACCTTATCAAGGTGTACAAAATCATGAGGGGCATAGATGGAATGAATGCGTATAGTCTTTTTTTTCCCAGGGATGAGGAATTGAAAACCAGCTTTTAAGGTCAGAGGGATAAGATTTAAGAAGGACCTGAGGGGCAACTTCTTCATGCAGAGGGTGGTGCGTATATGGAATGGGCTGCCAGAGAAAGTGGTTGAGGCAGGTGCCACAGCGACATTTAAAAGACATTTGGATAGGTACATGGATGGGAAGGGTTTAGAAGGATATGGATCAAATGTGGGCAATTGGAACTAGCTGATTGGTCGGCATGGACCAGTTTGGGTCAAAGGGCCTATTTCCATGCTGTATGACTCTCTGACATGCACAGGTTGACCTTTTTCCCCATATTATATTCCATGAGCCAAATTCACTACACCTATAATATCAACCTTTCTTCCTTCCCCAGGTGCCCAACTTACTTCCACAGGTGCCCTGGCAAATTTAGCTACTATTAATTCAGTCCCTTCACCCAAGTCATTTGTTTGTATACACTTTAGGAATAAGGTGTAATTTAAGCCATAATTGTTGGAATTGTCAGATGGAAAACTGCTCTGCATTTGGCTATTGTTTAGTTCAGATTTAAGTAGGTGTTGTTAGTTGCAGCTTAATGCAAAATCATGGAAGCAAGCCTATGGAGCGTGATCAAATCTCATTGCATGAAATTTTCTTGTCTTTAATGGTAGCTTAATAGTAATGTCAATGTGTCAGCTGGGGACTTGGCAAATAATAGGATGATTATTCAATCTCCTTGGCCAATTAAGTTTACTGATAGAAGAAGAATCAGCAAACGAAAAGGGTGAAGAGCAGGGTGTATTCCTGCCTCACCACAAAATACTGCACTCTTACGCGCTAACAATAATGTATGACTTTCCTCACCAGTATTTTGCCAGCAAATCCTGACTCCATGTTTAAGTTTGCTGAGATTTGTCATGTGACTTTACATTACAAACTGACATTTTCAAGAATTAACAAAATCAGGAAAATAAAATGTGCAGTGTATTCATTATATAAAACAGTGATTCATTATAAAAATCAATGGCTCAATGTTTACAGAACCTGAATAATAATTAGGTAGAATGCATGTAAAAATTCAGCACTTAGATGATTAATCTCTGCAGAATGTACTGCCCCTCATTCTCATTAACTAACTTCAAGGATGAATTAAGATGGATTAGAACAGATATCTGTCACATCAAATTTTAGCAGTTAGTTTCTCTCAGCATTTTTGATAAAATATTACCACTAACATATTCTAATGTTACCTGTTGAAAAAGACCAATTAAAGTGAACTAAGATGATTACAATATTAGCAACTTGACATTCAGGTTCTACTTGGACAATCTGTTAAGATTCTTAGAAGCACAGCTAAAACTAAATCAATTTGATTGATCTGTTCCCTCCCAATATTGCTAGCATCACCGTTTCAGAAGCAAGGTGTCAAATAGCAAGTTATAAATTTAATACAGCATCAGTGCAGTTTATACTTCTACTGATTTTTTTATGAAGTTGCTCTGACAACAGACTCAGCTGCTGCAAAAGGCAAGCATCAAATTACTCCATTTTAAGAAGGCCCAAGTTGAGCAATTGACTCAAATTATATTTGATTGTGTTCAATGTATCAGATTTTTGTAGATTTCTAGTATAATGTAATTAAATATCTACAAAAAGAATGCGTGGAGAAAAAAAAAATCAAATCTTGAAAGTGCTGATTCATCAATTCTGAATAGCTTAAGTTGAAAAATGACTGGTTCATGTGCATGCTCTGTTTTTTTATAATGAAACACTGATTTCTTCTGGGAAAGCTTGTAGTCCTCCAGGCTTCAGTCTTCAAGGCTCCTCTGGAAATTATTGCATGGGGGTAAATCTTTAATATCTGCATTTTCTCCAAAGGACTTTGTGAGATGTTCAGTAATGTTTGCAATTTGCAATATGGCACAGCATTTCATTGCAAACATTTTTAGTACATTATTAAGCAGACATAAAAACAGACCAGGTCAGAGGCTTTCCATTTGTAAGCTTCACGGATTTTTTTTATTCTTTGCAAAATTTTAATTGTGAGATTGAATGTATGTAGAGGGCAGCAGTTAGTTCATTATCTTGTCATCAGAAAGAAGTGCACAAGACCAACCTTTTAAACAGCTGTAAAGGTAGAAATACTGCATGAGTGGTCCATCTCAGCTGCCTTGTCTTTTCAATTTTTGTATGTCAGGGGCATAACACAGACATGATGCTCTGCTTTCAGTATTATATTTTTGGTATTAGGACTTGTTTTCTCTTGAAAATAATTTGTTGTGAGAAACCAATTTCACCTCCATATACTCACCTCAGGTACTCCTGTGAATACTGTCAGTCAATCCCTGGCTAATGGTACTTTATAGCTGTTTCAGTCATTCATTTTGCATTGGCAACCATTCACACTGCTCTGGCCAAAATGCATCAATTAATCTTCAGAATATCTTCAACTTCATTTCAGTCAATTGCTACAACCTTGGTAGTACAGAACATAAACTTCACTAAGAGAAGGCAACAAGTCAAGGCTTTTCATCTTGAATCCATTGGAACTATGACAGAAGTAGCAGACTTCACAAAAGGGCCATCAATTTGTTGGCATAGATTTGGGTATCTTTTTAGAAATCTATCCCCTGTGTCATAGTCATGATGGGTACAAGGTGAAAAACTTCAACCACTGTCTCCTTCTGGCAATGCTTGATTTGATTGTGTCATGCATGATAAATTCCACTACAATGGATGTGGCTTGAATCTCATGAATTGCAATTATACCAAAATTTGTCCATACCAGTAGTCATGCCATTGCTAGACCATTGGTATCTACCAGGTGAAAGATTTCAGGAACTGAGATGGGCTTATGTGTTGATGCCACAGTGTGATTTTGCCAATGCATGGCATTTGTGATCGATTATACTCTGAGATCACCTCTTGTAGGTTGCTTCAGTTTTGTTTTATTCACGCATGGGACATGGGCGTCAATGGCTGGCCAATAATTATTACCCATCCCTAGCTGCCCTTGGAACTGAATGGTTTGCTAGGCAATTGCAGGGAGTAGTTGAGAGGCAAGTGCATTGCTTTGGTTCTGGAGTCACATGTAGGCCAGACTAGGTGAGGATGGCACATTTCCTTCCCTGAAGGACATTAGTGAACCAGGTAGTTTTTTTCCAACAATCAGCAATGGCTTCATGCTCATCAGTAGATGCTTAATTCCAGACTTTTTTTTGTTGAATTCAAATTCCATGTCTTTCAGGATGCATAATGTTGGTAATTGATCCTGTGTCAATTTTAGCTTGTAAGGGGTGTTGCACTGCCTTTTCAGGACATAAGACATTAATGATTGCAAAAGCTTATCATCTTATGCTGTGCCATCTTCGAACAAACTATCAACAGACTCTTGGAGTTGCTGTTTGTATAATATAAATTCAAGCCTTTTATTCCTGAAGTTCCTCCTTATCTTGAACTGACCTGGTCTTCAAGATCATTCTGGACCCTCCTAATCATCCACAAAGAGACTGGCTATGTTTATTCTGCAAAGTTGCACAGTAATCTTAACAAGTCTGTTCCAGTACAGCTACAACAATGGCATCCACTGAAAAATGTGGAAAATTGACCATTTGTGTCCTTTATACAAAAAGTAGGACAAATCCACCCAAACAATTATTACCCTATCCATCTATTTTTGAACATTAGCAAACTGATAGAAAGGGCTACTGACATTGGTATCATGTAGCACTTGTGATGGGATAACCTTCTGACTGATGCTCAGTTTGGATTTCACCAGGAACACTTGGTTCCTAGCCTCATTACAGCTTTTGTTTGAACAGGGACAAAAGAACTGAAGTTCAAAGGTAAGGTAAAAATGACTGCCATTAACATCAAGGCAGCACTTAACTGAGCCATAGCACAATTGGAGTCAATGGGTATCAACAGGAAACTCCCCACTGGTTGGGACCATACTGAATGCAAAGGAAGACGGTTGTGGCTGTTGGAGGTCAATCATCTTAGTCCTCGTCTCCAACTTGGTGTCCTAGACCCAACCATCTTCAGCTGTTTCATCAGTGAGCTTCCCTCCATCATTAGGTCAGAAATGGGAATGTTTGCTGGTAATTGCACAATTCTCAGTATCATTCATGACTTCTCACAAACTCAGGTAGTCTGTGTTCATATACAGCGAGACAAGGACAAAATCCATGTAAATGGACTGGTAAGTAGTAAGTAACATTTGTGCCAGACAAGTGCCACGCAATTACCATCGCCAACAAGATATAATCAAGTCATCACCCCATAAAGTTCATTGGCATTACCACTGCTGAATCCCTAACTATCAATACCCTGGGAGTTACCATTGATTAGAAAGTGAACTGGACCAGCCATTTGAATACCACTTAAATTGCAAAGGTAAATCAGAGATAGGGAATGCTGCTGTGAGTATCCATATGTCTGTTCACCATCCACAAAGCACAAGTCAGAAGTGTGGTGGAACATTCTCCATATACCTGGATGAGTGCAGCTCCAACATCACTTAAAATGCTCTACACAATCCAGGACAAAGCAACCCACTTGATTGTTACCCCATTCACCACCTTCAATATTCACTCCCTTCACAACAAGGTGGACTGCAATAACTTCCCAAGACTCCTTTGACAGAATCTTCCAAACCTGCAATCTCTACCACCTCGAAGGAGAAAGAGCACGAAATGCATGGGAACACCACCACCTGCAAGTTCCCCCCCAGGTCATAATCCATCCTGACATGAAACTAAATTACATTTCTTCACATTTGCTGTATCAAAATCCTGGAACTCCCTTCCTAAAAGTGGGAATTCTGATACTTCAAGGACCACAGCAGTTCAAGAAGACAGCACACGACCACCTTTTCCATGGCAAGTAGAGATGGTGAATCAATGCTGGCCCAGCCAGCGACAAACATGTTTCATGAACCAATACAAAATAATAAACTGTTCCATTAGCGCTATTTTCATTATAAATAATTTAACTGTATTTATTTTCCATAATCCACTCTGAATCTCAAAATAATGTTTCAGAGGAATAGTAAATCTATGCATTTGGCATAAAAGCGCATTAGTTCAGACTTGCAACGACAAACCATCTGTAATGGAGAAAACAACAGTAAGAACTACAAGTTCTTAACCATTCCTAATCTGTTTCAAAAACAAAAACAAAATACTCTGGATGCTTGAAATCTGAAATAAGACTAGGAACTTGGAAATAATCAGCCAGTGATGCAGAAACTGTGAAGTGAGAAACAGAATTAACGTTTAAGGATTGATTGCTTTTTAGCAGAATTTTTAGCAGGTTATCAACTCAAAATGCTAAGCTAACCCTTTCTGACTTGTCAATTCATTTTCCTTCTACCCATTTCTGAGAAATATTTAGCATGTTAAAGTCCCTTTATGCATCAATGTGTGGTTGATAATGTACAACCACAATTGAATTGAAACAGTTCAAGTGAAAGCACAGATGATGGGGAATGTTATATGACGCATCAGTGATCAATAAATGTTACAGAATCTTCTCTGTGTCAATGCAATTGAAAGTCTCCGATATAGCTAAGTAATGAACATTGACATTATGGTATCATATTACATCCCATACCACATTCTTTATTTTTAATGCACATCCAATCAAAGATAGGACAAAATATAGTCATCTTAATATTACAGTGGTATTTAGATAGAAGCTTTAGAATAAAAATTGATTTTATACTGAAAAACTGTCAGCTTAAAATAAAAGTCCTTCAGGCTGCAGCCAATTGCTTTTGTGGTGCAAAAAATGGAATGGTGGTTTGTTACAACTGGGTAAACACTTCTCAGGATTAGATAGGTAGACAGTACAGGCTAGCTAACCCATCCATTGGCCTATGTTTCATATTCTCTGTGAATATGAGTATATTCAGATATCCTCATCTCAATCTATCATCACCCTCTATTCCTTCTCCCTCAGATGTTTCTCTAAATTCCAATCTACACCAATCACTTCATACATTCCCCATTGTAGCAAATTCCAGATTCTCACTACATTTTAGATCAAGAAATTTCTTCTGAAGTGTCAATTTTTTTTTTTGGTGACAATCCTGTACTGATAAACCCATAACACTATAAGACGAGGAGGAGTAGATAATCGACCCATTGAGTCCAGTCTGCCATTTGATGTGTTCATGGTTGATCTGATCATCCTTAATTCCACATTGCTGCCTTATCCCCATAACCTATGATTTCCTAAGTTAGAAATATGTCTATCTCAAATGTGACTATATAAACAGCACAGCCTTGACAGCCCTCTGTGGTGAAGAATTGCATAGATTCACAATCGTCTGACAGAAGAAAGTCCTCCTCATTTCTGTCTTAAATAGGTGACTATTTACTCTGAGATTATACCCTCCGGTTCTAGACTCTCCCACTCGGGGAAACGGCGTCGTCACAACTATCCTTTCTTTCTCCTGATCTACAATGAGTACAAGCCCAACTTAATCAACCTCTCCTCAGAATAAAATCCCTCCATTTTCAGGATCAACCAAGTGAAGCTTCTCTGGATTGTCCCAATACCAATAAATCTTTCCTTAGATATGGGGACCAAAACTGTTCACATTATTTTAGCTCTGTTCTGGCCAGTGCCTTATATAGTTCAGCAAAAGCTCCCTATTTACTTTCAAAATAAAGGCTAACATTCCATTTGCCTTGTTTATTCCTCATGAGGAAGCCCACATCCCTATGCTGCAGCTTTCTGCCATTAGAGATGGCCTCTAGTTATGCTCTTTTGCCCAAGAAGAAACATTTGCTCTGTAGCTACTCAATCAAAACCCCTAATAAATTTAAATACCTCTGTTAGGTCACCCATTTGCCTTGCTTTCCCACCCCCACCCACCCCAAGAGAAGGAGAGACCCATTCCTGTCAATCATTTCCTGATGCATTGTCTCGTGAATTTCTGGACTCCACTCCTACTGGGACATAGACATTCAAATTGTAGTCAGCAACTTGACTCTTTAATAACCTGCTTGCCTCGGTCTCAGCGAGTCATGAATGATGCTGAAAATACCATTCAACAGCTGAATTAAGAAAAAGTCTCTGGTGGAGATAGAATCCCAGCTGACATTCTGAAACAAAGTGGAGGTACATCCCTGGCATGGCAGCAATAGCACATATCTCTATTATGGTGCAGGAAATAGGGAATTTCAGGGATGTTGTGATCATGACGATATTTTGAGACAAGTCTGATTGCAGTAACACTGCTGTCTGCTACAGAGAAAAACATTGCCAGGACTTTCCTAAACCACTGCCACCCAGCAACTAAGGAGCACCTTCCAGAGGTGCCATGTGGTTTTCACCCAGCGAGAGACACCACAGGCACAATTTTAACAATACATCAAGTTCAAAAAAAGTACAAGCGACAAGACCATTAATTCCATTTGGCCTTTGACAACATTACGAAAGACAATGACTCTGTGAACTATGAAGACTTAAGGAGTAGCCTTCTCAAATTTGGCCACTCTTAGAAATTTGTCATCACCCTCTATCTATTCATGATGATGTGTAAGGCATGATTTTCACCAACAGAACCACCACAGATTCTGTGAAATCTGTGGTCAAACAAAGTGGTGTCACTACACCATGATTCCAGGGAAACTACTTACAGGCACGGTAATGAAGCTAAAAATCTGATAGGAAACTGTTCAGTCTATGACATCTTCAACCCAAAACCAAGATCATTTGAAGCTCATTCATCCAACTTCATTATGTGAGTTATACTTGTGGCTATTCTCTCACGTGGCCACTGAGTCATTGTCGACTCCTCTGCAGCTGATGAGAAATGGATCTTACACTAAAAACACAGCTATATAAGGTCTTCTTCATATATCACATCCTCACCCTGAATCAAAGAATAGTTACAATACCGAAGGAGGTCACTCAGCCCATTTGCACAAACACTGGTTTATTTCCTAGTGCCAATCTCCTGCTTTTTCTCCATATTCCTGCACACGATTTCAAATAATCTAAATAATCACCAATTCCCTTTTGAATACCTCAACTGAACCTTCCTCCGCCACATTTCCAGGCAGTGCATTTCATAGCTTAATTATGCACTGCGAGAAAAAGCTTTCTTTCATATCACCCTTTTTTGATTACACATCACTTTAAATCAATGCCCTTTCTTTTTTCTCCATTGATTAAAATCAATGGTGAGTTCCTTGAAATAATGGACTGTTATCATATCTTCATAGAATCATGGTAAGCAGATAGTGTAGAAGCAGGCCATTTGGCCCGTCAAGTCCACACCAACCCTCCAAAGAGTCCCACCCAGACCCAGCTCTCTAACCTGTCCCTGCATTTCCCATGGCTAATCCACCTAGCCTGCACATCTCTGGACACTGTGGGCAATTTAGCATACCCAATCCACCTAATCTGCACATCTTTAGATTGCGGGAGGAAGTATATGAGGACCAGAATCTCAAACCAAGACTAAGTTTATGAATTTCCAAGGCAACTGTAATTCCTACACTCCAATATGCTTCGGGTACTAGTGTAATCTACAGAAAGCAATTTAAAGCACGTACGTTGTAACACTCTCAGATCTTTGAAACATCCTCCAAACTCAGCATCTTGCAAAGCACTGACGTACTAATTACTTAAATCCAGCTCCCCTGAATGGGACATGCCATTCACACGTCCAGAAATAATTACAATATAAGAGCAGAAGTAAAACATTCAGCTCCTGGAATATGCTCCACCATTAAACAAGTCATGGACAATCTGTCTGTGTTTTGAATTCCACATTCCCATCTATGACTTTCAACTCCCTTGCATCACAAGAATATATCCAGCTCTTCCTTAAAAATCTGATCCTGCCTTCATTGCTTCTCAGACCGAGAATTCTAATGTTACACAACCTTCAGAGAATAAAATTCTCCTGATCATTCCGGAAAAGGCAATGCATAATTTTAAAATGGCACCCTTGGAGTCACCCACATAAGAAAATATCCTGGCCACATCCGTATTGTCAAGACCTTTCAGACTTTTATATACTTTTCTTCACTTTTAAAATTTCTTACTTCATAGATTTCTTTCCTCATTCTCTCTCCAGTGCCTCTATTATTCTTTTAGAGTCAGAGTAATACAGCACAGAAACAGACCCTTTGACCCGACCCATCTATGACAAACAGGTTACCTGTACTGAACCAGTTCCATTTACCTGCATTTAACCTATATCCCTCTAAACCTTTCCTATTCATGCACCTGTCCAAATGTCTTTTAAAACTTGTATCTGTACTTGCCTCCACCACTTCCTTGACAGTTTGTTCCATATGTGCACCACCCTCTGTGTGAAAAAGTTGGCCCTCAGCTCCTTTTAAATCTTGCCCCTCTTACCTTAAACCTATGCTCTCTAGTTTTGGACTCTCCCACCCCAGAGACTCTGGCTATTCACATTATCTGTGCTTCTCATGATTTAATAAACCTCTATAAATTCACCCCTCAGCCTCCGATGCTCCTGGGAGAAAAGTCCCAGCCCATCCAGCCTCTTCTTATAATTCAAACCCAGTAACATTCTTGTAAATCTTTTTTGCGCCCTTTCCGGTTTAATGTCATTCTTCCTACAATAGGGTGACCAGAATGATAAAGAGTACTCCAAATGTGGCCTTACCAAGGTCCTGTACAGTTGTGACATGATGTCCCAACTTGTGTACTCAATGCTCTGACCAACAAAGGTAAGTGTGTCAAATGCTTTCTTCACCACTCTGTGCCATGTTCAAGTAACTATGTACTTGTACCTCTAGGTCTCTTTGTTTGACAATGCTCCCCAGGGCCCTACCATTAACTGAGTAAGTCTTGCCCTAGTTTGCCTCACAAAAATGTAACACCTCACACTTATCTAAATTAAGCTCCATCTGCTATTTCATTTCATAAAAGGCAACTAGAACTACATGCTCCCTGGTCTAACCGAGATTGAATGCAACCTTACCATGTTGCAAACCATGTAGTCAGGCTATGATGATAATCAATCAGCATATCCTTCAGGGATCCTTCATTGTCTTGAAAAATCAACCAGAGTTTTTATTCCAAAAAAAAATCTTTTTCAACTTGTTCCTACAGGCTAGGTCTCAAGCTGCTAATCACTCTTTTGAATGTTATATTTACTTCCTAATTTCTATCTCCTTTCAACATTTTTTTAACTTTTCATTCTTGTTGTATCTTGAGCTTGGAGAAATCTGAGCACTACCTAATGAATTATTTTCGCTGGTTTCCCGTCATCCTCATAATTGATGTCTGGATATTGTGGATTTGGCCTTGAGTTTCTGATAAATGATTCTTATTCACTACTCAACAAAAGGTCAATAAATATCATATCAAGGAAGTTGTTAAAAATACATTATGTTCCCATTATTATTTAGACGTGAAAATAAAATACCCAACCTGACCAAAACCAACAAGCTTGTTCACAAGTATCTGACATAAACTGAACTGGTTAGCATTGCAGCTAAGATAAACATTCTTGCACCTCATCGCTCCTGACGCAACATAAATTTGTAACAATAATAGCATTTTTACTATTCCAGCATTAATGCTACTGCACCTGAGTAATATTGAGTACACAAATATTTGATTGTGAAGTGCACATGTATTTCAATAATATCATGACTCAAGATACAATCTGCAAAAAGACACTGATGTGGCTACAGCTATCAGTACTCTATTGGTTTTCTGATTGCTGATTTACCAAATTGATGTGCTATCATTAAACTTTCTAAGGTCCTCAGGTCTTATGGGACATCATCCTTAGCTACTATTCATGAAGTATGTTTATTACCCATTTTACCTCCCAATGTGAATTATTTTATATCACCGAGAACATGTCATACAACAATCTAATAGGGTATGATTTGTGCCTGAAACCATTGACAACTTTTTAAATTTCCATTTACCATTTTTTGACCTTTGTAGTGTCTCTTTTGTTTGCTGCCTCAGCCACCCATAACATTTGAATACCTTTCTGTCCTTTAATAGATCAACTAGACTTAGAAGTGAGAATTTCTGCCTGTCATCTGATATCCATCTTGAAAAATTGTATTAGACTGCTGCTAACTTTTTCTTAAAACAATTTTTTCACACCGCTAAGCTCGAGATTCAGGCCTTAGGTGGTATTACTTAATAAAACCGACACAGCAATCCATCACACCATCAACCGCATGAATATTAGCAACAGGTTTGCCTTCAGATTTAATATGATTAAAGTTTAATTACTCTATTGCTGCTTAACATAACTCACTGTTTTCACTGTATTCTATAAAAAGATAAGCTACTCAGCATTTATAAGCTGGTTGTGTAAAGCTGGACACAAGAAGTGAATGCAATCAAAACAATAATTCAGCCTTGCCCCATTGCTGCTAATCATAAATCTTTGAAAGCAAACTGTTGAGAGTTTACAACATCATCAGAGGTGCTCAGTTGATTCACTGCTTGTACTAACACCACCAATCATTATCCTGTGTTTTCATCCAGAGTACCAGAGTTTTACAGCTGGACTTAAATCAGGGGCTGCTACAAAATATTGAACGTTCCGTGTTTTTGAAGATTACAGCATTGAGGAAAAAAGATACTTGCGACTTAAATGCTTTTATTCAGAGGTCTGACAGCAGCACAGTTACAAGATAACAAGAGAAAACATTCCAACTCTACTCTCAATTCATGGTTCTAACCTCATTTTGATCCAAACAATTTCCTATACTCCGCAAAAAAAAGTGTATATAACAAGTTAGTTCACTGATAAAAATAAGTGCAGTACTTCTAACAGATAAAAACTACCAGGTTAGTCAAAGCAGCTCCATTCACATCAGATATGAAGGTTTGCGTGAGATAAATTTACTAAAACTTTTCCTCAATGTGATTTGTACGCATTACAGCATTAGGGTTTGTCATTTCACGTTTGAGAATGAAGCAATTATTGCCATGCTGCCAATTATTTTCAGAACATGCAGAGAAAGTATAGATTACCTAAATTCACACGAAGAACCAGCTTTGCTTTTTTGATTTCAAGCGTTATATAATCTCCTTGCTGTCCTTCGCCATGGAAGATAACACCTTCATTCTCAGATGTTTTAAACTTCAGTGAAATAATATCCTTTAGTGTTTTCATTTTCTTATTTCTAAACACATAGGACAATGGACTGTAGCCATCAAAATTGATAACATCTGCCCCTGCAAACAGAAAAAACAAAATATATTTAGTGGGTGTAAAATAGGAAAATTATAACCAATTTGTCCTAAAATCAAAACAGCAAACTCGATAGTCAAGTCAGTGTTAAGCATATAATGTATAGACACTCAAGACAAACCGTGATCCAATTTATGGACAGAGGGTAAAACACCGGTGGTGTCACTGGATTGGTAATCCAGAAATCCAAGCTAATACGATGGGAACATGTCAACTGGTGCAGTTTAAATTCAACTGATTCATTTAGTTTTGAGCACTAGTTTCAGTAATGGTGATGATGAAACTATCATAATTTTTGGAAAAAAACCCGTCAGGTTGACCAATATCCTTAAAGTCACAAATTCTGCTGTCCATAGTATTGTGTAAACACATGGTGCTGAAACAGTTAATGTGGAAGTTGTGTGGGACTCTACCTAATCTGATGCTGTCATGCAATCTTTGGGTGGTAATTCAGGCAGTTTTACACAGATCCTAAAGTCACCTCTGGCTTTTGATAGTCTTAAGTCATGAAATTTAACATGTCAAAGTACATTGTACCAATTGCTATCATGACAATAAACTGCCATCTTGCTATGTCATATGAGTGTCTCTTCTTGACAAAGTTCATCAATGATTTATCAGCACTATATGTCAACCATCCACAGCCCAAAAAAATACTTACTTGGTCTGACCTACATGTGATTCTACACCTACAGAAATGTGGTCAATTCTTAACTGGTACTTGAAACAGTGTGGCAAGCTAATCAGGAATTTCTGATGAACAACAAATGGTGGACTTGCCAGAAATACACACATCCCATGAAAGAGCAAGGAAAAATAATGGTAATGCAATCAAAATCAATTCCAAATCTCCTGTTGTACAGAATTTTAACATTCTGTATTATTAGACACAACACATCAGGTCTATGATGATACTCTGGATTTATGCATTTTGTCTTGGCATTTTTTTTTGAAGATATCGTTTGACCCAGAGGAGTTGAGCTGTCTTTTCCAAGACAATAAAGTAAACAGCTTGAGAGGCCTTGGGTTTTTTTATAAAGAAGGAACAATAGAAGCAGCACAAATGGATGGAATCAGGCTGCTACAGAACCAGGGTTTTAGTTTAGCTTTCAGTAGTTGTGAGGGTTGGTGTTGGCAGGGAACACTGTTTCATTTCTCTGATATAGCTAAAAGCTGGAGTTCTCTCTGCTGCTAGAATTGCATGGGAGACAATCTATATTACTGAATTGCCTTTGCCAAGGGTGTGTTTATGGGATGTTACTATATTGGAACAGTTGCCGTTTAGTAGTTAAATAAACTATTATTTTGTTAAGTTTTCCAATTACGTAAAAGTTATTTCAATTCTTCTTTCCTTTGTTTGTATTTTAACTAGAGGTAGGAATAAAGTGTGTTCTACTTAAAGCTGAGTAGCTTAACCAATCAAAATACTTGTGGAACCCAGCACCTTAAACTTGCCTTTAAAGTAGATAAATGTTAGGGTGCAGGCTATCTCCTTGATACGTTTGCAGGGGGTTTGGTCTGGTCCGTAACAGGTCTTGTCTCAGTTAATATTTGGTAATCTGGACAATTTGATGAACAACTCGGTTTCATATCCAACAATCCATTGTGTGCTGTTGCATAGTCATTCATTTTGTTGCGTATTAGCTGAGATTTAGTGGTGAGTTTTGATCACCAACCCCAGATATTCATTACACTTACATTTTCCCACAGACTTTTGTGGTGATTAGAAATCGAAAGCAATATCATGTCCTGTGCAGAGGTTTTGGAAATGGGGCAAGCATTAGCATGTCTCTTTAACCAACCAAATGAAAGAATTCTTAATTTGGCACAGAGTCTGAACTGGGAAATGTAAATTAAGATATTTCATTCTGTGATAAATCGGTACAGAGGGCAAAATACAGAGAGAGAAAGAGGAATAGGATTAAGGAAGACGAGTTCTGTCATTGGTAATTGCTGGCTAAGGAATATGATTGTCTGCCTCAGAAATTCTGTGTCACTGGTCAAGGATTCTGCAGGTTCTCATGTGGCTGATGAGCCTGAACTAGAGCCAATCTCCAACTGCACATTTGGTAGGTGTTTCCAGGAGGTGGAAATGGTTTTTGCCTGGAGTTCATTTCTCTGGTTTGTTGTGAAACAATGCTTTTTGGCTTTTTCAATTCTTCAAAAATAATTAATATATCATGAAATGAGACTTGTCAATTATTTTGTTTATTCCAAAGAGGCTAGTTGGCAATAGTTAAGATAAACTAAACCATTCAAGTTTACTTACATTGAAATGGTCAACCAGAATTGTTTTTTTAATCTGGCAGGCAGAATAGTGGGTACATATTGGCTCATGTCCTTTGGTCAGCATTGATACTGAGAAGAACAACACCAACTACAAAGATTGTTGCATGTTTACTAATTTTGTGTCCTTCCAGCTAGTACTTCCTCTGCTGGCTGTTGTAGCAATGCTACCATGCAGCCATAAACAAACAGGAACGCTGAGGAAAAGCCTCACAGTAGAAACACCCACTCACACTTTTAGCTGCTGTATTTAGGTATGTGCTCAAAGATCTCAAATGTGTTCAGCGGGTGGTTAAGTGAGTAGGTGGAAAGATGAGGGAGTGGGTGAGTGATGAGGTCATTGAATGGGTAGATGATTGAATGATGAGAAAGAAAGAGTGGGTGGTTGGAGGTGTCAATTATGGGTAGTCAAGTTGGGTTGGGTTGCAGTATTGGGCTGTCATGTCAGGGCATTCAGGTTGACTTGAGCCAGGGTTGGTTGACGTTCTCTAAGGCATGTATGGGATGCTGTGTTGATTTCCACTGTTAATAGCAGATTGACATCAAAGATCAAACAGTGCAGAAATTCGAGGGTGAGTACTCAGCTTAGTGTAACATATGTAGGCCAGGTCTCTGACCCTGTGCTCAGTGTGGCAGGCATTGATAGAGGAACCTGGACCATGCAACACAAATAATCAGAAGATTAACTTGCCAATGCAATTACAGTACACATTTAGCACCGACAATTTACTGTTATGAACACAAAAATCCATGTCAATGTTTAACCTGCCACTTGCACATGCCAGCAACTCTGAAACATCGCAAACCTGTAAATATCATTCACAAGGATTATTCATTTTAGTTTTGAAAATATAATCTACTTTATTGTTCCGATAGATAAATACAGATCCACATTAAATAGATATCAGATCTTCCAATTTGTGTCACTGCTTTGAACGTGAATCTCTTGCATAATATTGTTTTGACAATAACCAATCTTTATGCTATTGGATTGACAGGCAGTAGTATCTGGAGAATGAAGCAGATAGAAACAAAAATAGAGTCGGTGGGAAAAATAATATTGTAGCACAAGGGAAAGGATGCACTAGGACTCTCACATGGGGAAGGGGTTCTGAATTGGAAATGAGAAAGGTTTGGGTTTCATGAACGCTGATAGTGACTTTAATTGCAAGACAATTTAAAAGTTTTTTTCAGCAAGTTTCTGATAGTTTACCTGGCAGGATAGCTGGTTTTCAGGCACAAGGACTGGATAAGATGTAGTGAGAACAAAGGAGATAGGGAAAAAAGAAGAGATTGTATTCAGATGTGGGGAGAGATTGTGATGAATGTGAGGAAAATATCCTGGTTAGGGACGATGTAGAGGTGCCGGTGTTGGACTGGGGTGGACAAGGTCAGAAGTCACATGACATCAGATTATAGTCCAACAGGTTTATTTGAAAACACAAGCTTTCAGAGTCTTAATCCTTCTTCACGTGTTAAACAGAAACTGCTGGAAAATTCAGCAGGTCTGGCAGCATCTGTGGAGAGAAAGTAAACTTAATGTTTCAGTTCCAGTGACCCTTCTTCAGAACTTGGGTTCGGAGGCTGATTAGAGTGTGGTCATGAAGGGAGACCATCGGCAGAGATGGTGGTTGTGAAACTGGCAACAGGGTGCCTTGTTAGGCTGAGGGGTTTTGCAGACAACACTCGCCTTCTGCCAAAATGGGTTAAAAATTTTAAAACCTTATAAAACAAGAGGCACAACTTCCTTAAAACTTAAATGAAAGAAACAAACTGCAAATGCAGAAAATCTGAGATAAAACCCAGAAGTGTTGGAGAACGTCAGCAGGTCTGGCAGCATCAGTGGAGGGAGAAAGAGAGTTAACGTTTCAAATCTCATTTGACTTCTTCAGAAGATGAGCCACATTTGCCTCAAGACATTAATCCTGTCGTCTCTCCACAGATTCTGTTAGATCTGCTGAATTTCTCCAGCACTTTTTGTTTTTATTCCTTAAAACCATGATCTACCAAACTACTTTCTCAGAATGGATGAGTTATCTCCCAGATTTCGCACTTATTTTAAAATGAAAGTCAGCACGTTCAAGAAAGGTTCAGCGGGTGGTCAAATTTTACCTTCTCATTCAATCCAAAAGCATCTGTTTCGGGGTGTAAAATTACTTACAATAACTTCAGAAAAGTAGATGAATATGGATTGGCTGCTTCAAAGGGAGGAAGATTCAGCACAGTTCTATTGTTGTTATCTCTATCTTCAAACCACAACTTTCTGATTTTTTAGTTAAATCAACGTCAATAATTACCAGAACTGACCAACTTTTACATGCATTATAATCACTGGGAACTTGTGGAGGCAAAAATATAAATCCATTTTTGCAGATAATTTTAAAATTTTGTGAAGTGGCAAGAAATTGAGCTGGTGTTAGTCACTAACAGTCCCCATGAACAACTATTCACCCTCCCAGCCTGATCGTTAGCAACTCCTTCGTCTGTCCATCTGTCTTTCTCTGTTTTTAGGCTCTATCCTATCGTTTACTCCCTACCCCACTCACCTCCCTATTTTCTACTTATAAGCTGACGTTTTCCTAGCCACCATCAGTTCTGAGGAAGGGTCACCAGACCCGAAACGTTAACTCTGTTTTCTCCTCCACAGATGCTGCCAGACCCGCTGAGCTTTTCCAGCAACTTTGTTTTTGCGTATCCTGTTCACCTTTCGATCATCCTTTCTTACTTATTTTTTCCTTCTTATAACTACTAAAATAGGATTTTCAAAAGAAAACCTCTTCGTCCCAGTTTAACGTGATGTGATATGATGTTTCCTTTAACAACCCCATGCTAAACACTGTGATGTATGCATCTCATTGTATGAAATTTGGCTGCCCTAACATTGATTTCAAATTCAAAAAACTTATAATTTGTTGTGAAATGTTTTAATACATCCAGGAATCACGTAAGTCACAATGTAAATATTTACCCTTTCCTTTTCTTCTCCATTCAGTATGGGGGTGGGTGGCATAATTTTGAACCCTCGTGAATGATTATAGTCCTGTTATTAATCACAGGTATGCAATTTTCTTTCAACAAAACAGATATTTGAAACCTTCCTATTGCATTTCATCTGAGGACATTGGCAGAAATTCAGTATTCTAGATACTTCAACCACACATAATGTATTTCTTGTGGCTATTTACGAAGTACATGTACTCTCCCTTCTTTGAAAAAAAAAACTGTACATTTCTTAGGCTGGACTTTCACAGCAGTATCAGTAAAATGAAATTCCTGAATCCAGACCTGGAATAACACCGTTTTAAGGCGTTCATAGATTGCTCACAACTTATGTGTGTTTGGTAGCCAATTAACAGCCATGGGAGTTGGAACATAAGTGTGATGACTTCAGTTTGAGGCCCATTTATATTCACCATGTGGCTGTAGTTCTCTTTTGCGGAGTGAGACATCAGAGAATATTTCAATTACACAATGTCTTGGCAGAAACATAGGCCTGGAATTTGGGGCAGGCAGTGAATCTGGAGACCATATTGAAAGCTGTGAGGGAGACTGCTATGATTTGTTGTTTGTCATGTAGTCCTGTTTGTTTGTACTATTATTTGTTATTGTCTGGCTTTATGCAGTGTATGAATCTAGGGCACAAACATAAATAATAGGATTCCGGGTTTAAATTGAAATAGTAAAAAGAGTGTCTTCTTGTACAAATGTGAGCAAACAAAACATATGCACTCATGATTAAATGAGTACAGTAAATTGGCAAGATCAAGCTTCTAAACAAAATGCACTATATATAGAACACAGATTCCAAAATTCAGAATTGGCATGATGTTCATGGGGATAACAGACAAACAGTGGTCAAACACCACACAGACTGCATTTTAATTGGCCAATGGTATCAAGCCAGATCTCACCCAGATATGGGTGACAAAGTCACACAGTCATATTGATCTACAGCACAGAAAAAAGCCCTTAGGCCCACTGAATCTGCATCAGTCAAAAAACAACCACCTAACTATTGCAATCTCATTTTTGAGCACTTAGCCAATAACCTTGTATGTCTTGATGTCGCAAGTGTACATCCAAATACCTAGAATCATAGAGTCACAGAGACATACAGCATGGAAACAGACTCTTCAGTTCAAAGATAATTGTATCAGAGATAAAAGGTACTGCAGATGCTGGAGAATCCGAGATAACAAGCATGGGGCTGGATGAACACAGCAGGTCAAGCAGCATCGTTCAACTAGTCCATGCCAACCATGTTGCCAAACTAAATTAGTTCCACTTGTCTGTGTTTGGCCCATATTCCTCCAAACTTTTCCTATTCACATACTTATCCAAATGTCTTTTAAATGTTGTAATTGTATGTCTTGAGAATTTCTGTCCCTAAAAGCAGTGAGTTCCAGGTTCCAACTCGGTGAAAAAAAATTTCCTCACATCTCTCCTAAACTGCCTGCCTCTTACATTACATCAAAGTTCACAGTTAGAATCATCATAGAACCCCTACAGTGTGGAAACAGGCCCTTCGGCCCAATGAGTCCACACTAACCATTGGAGCATGCCACCCAGACCCACCCCATCTAAAAATCCCTGAACACTATGGGCAATTTAGCATGGCCAATCCACCTAAACTGCACATCTTTGGACTGTGGGAGGAAACTGGAGCACCCAGAGGAAACCCACGCAGACAGAGGGAGAATGTGCAAACTCCACACGGATAGTCGCCTGAGGGTGGGATTGAACCCAAGTCCCTAGTGCTGTAAGGCAGCAGTGCTAACCACTGAGCCAATATGCTCCCCCCCCCCACCAAAGTTATTGGCCCCTCCAACAAAGGGAACAGTTTCTTCCCCATCTACACTGTCAATATCCTTCATAATTTTATATATTTCAGTCGCGATCCCTCTTCATCTTCTCTGCTCCAAGGAAAGCAACCTCAGTCTATCCAATCTTACTTCAGAACTGAAACTCTCCAGCCTAGACAACATCCTGATAAATGTCCTCTGCACCCTCTCAAGCACAATCACATCCTTCCTATAATGTGGATTCCAGAACTGCACACAGTACTCCAGCTGCGGCTTAACCAATTTTTTTTACATTTGCAATATCACTTCCTTGCTCTTAAAACAAACCTGTGCCTTGGCTATTAAAGGCAAGTGTTCCAAATACCTTCTTAAGCACTCTATCCATCTCTCCTGCTTCTTTAAGTGACTGTTGTACATGAATACAAAGTTCCCTCTGAACCTTGGTGCTTCCCAGAGTCCTGGATGTTCATCATGTATTCCTTTGCCTTGTTTGCCCTTCTCAAGTGTATCACCTCACACTTATCTGTATTCTTAAATACCATTTGCCACTGAGCAGCCCATCTGACCAGCTTGTCTACATCCTTCTGTAATCTAACGCCATCCTCTCACTATTAACTACCCCACCAATGTTATATTTTCTCCGAACTTACTGATCAACATGCCTCCAATCAAGTCTAAATCAGTTAAATAACAACAAACAGCAAGAGCCCCAACACTGATCCCTGCAAGACTCCACTGGATACAGGCTTCCTGGCAGAAAAACAAACACCCTATCACCATCACCCTTTGCTTCCTGCAGGGGATCAACTCTGGTTCAATGAAGAGTGCAGGAGGCCATGCCAGGAGCAGCACTAGGCTTACCTGAAGATGAGGTATCAACCTGGTGAAGCTACCAAACAGGACTACTTGCACACCAAACAGCGAAAACAGCAAGTGATAGACAGAGCTAAGCGATCCTACAACCAACGGATCAGATCTAAGCTCTGCATTCCTGCCACATCCAGTCATGAATGTTGGTGGACAATGAAACAACTCACTGGAGGAGGAGGCTCCACAAATATCCCCATCCTCAATGATGGAAGAGCCCAACACATCAGTGCAAAAGGTAAGGCTGAAACATTTGCAGCAATCTTCAGGCAGAAGTGCTAAATGAAGGATCCATCTCAGCCCATTACAAAGGTCCCCAGCATCACAGATGCCAGTCTTTAGCCAATTCAATTTATTCCACAAGATATCAAGAACTGGTTGGAGGCATTGGATACCACAAAGATCATGGACTCTGGTGGTTTTTGAGGTCCTGCTTTTAAATCGCTTTCTTAGCTTCTTTAATTTGCTTTCAGGACCTCATTCTTCTTCATATTTTTGCCATTGGTAGCACCGTGGGCTACAATTTCTGAGTCCTAACACCAGCTCCACCCCCCAACCCCAGAATATGTCATGCAGCTCCTCTGGTGTCAGAGAGGCAACATACCATCTTGGAGTTGCATCCAAGGACACAGAAATAACTGCATGTTCTCCTACTTCATGATTTCCCTATCATTCTGCACTTCCCTTCCTGTGCAACACAAATTGCTGGAATATCAGTTGAAGCAGTTCCTTTATCCGGGATATGTTACAGAGGAGGAATTAACAACTCCAGTAAAAGATGGCTTCTGAATATTGGAATCCACAGCAGCAGCACAAGGTCATGGGTAGTACAGCATGCAAGAGTCCATCTAGTTCATGTAAGCCAAAATAGCCCTCACTTTCAATAGGAGATCCTTCATTAAGAGTGTGGCCAACCTCATATATGACAGCACCTGGAGTGAAGGCAGAAACTGTTCAATGTAGCGGATTGCTCAGGGCTGCTAAAAGGCATAGAGATCTATGGAGTGATGCCAGTTCCTTGCCAGCTAGTGCTCCTCTTAGCCATCTGGAGCATCGGCTAAGAATTAGGCTGTCACTGAGGTGGATGAAGGATGCTTCCATCGTCATTGGCCTCCTTAGAACTTCTGTATTTGGAAACCAGCATATGGCTGTTCTACTATTTCAGACCCTTGCTAGCTTCCATTCTCACCCCTATGGCACTCAGAAAGTGAGCCCAAGTGCCTTTTGGCTCCAATTCACATTCCAGTAATGTTAAGATATCCTGGGGATGACATTAAGATATAAAGAAGGCGACAGAATAAGAAAAAGAATGTTAAAATCAGTGTTTGTGAAAGAAAAAGACACAGTTGTTTTTTAAGAGTAATTGGAAAGCTGGTCGATTGAAAGCTAGAGGCAAACCCAAAAAATCACCATGTTTAACTAAAATAATCAAGTGAAAGTAAATGAGTAACTGTTGGGAATAATGATTTAATTACTGCATAAATATATTCTGGTATGAAATTTCACTAGTTCAGTTTTTATTGGCTTTGTTGACAAAACTAGGAAAAAGTCGAGAAATTTTCTCGTGTATTCTATCTCTGCTATAACATTTTCACAGTACAGGAAATGCCCTCCTGCAGTGACAACTTTTTTGTTTAACAATTGAGTTACAATTGAGTTACAAACAACCAAAACAGCAACAAAGAGAAAAAAATGGATCTCAGATTTGTAAGCAAGTGTTACGCATTATCTTGATTAGTAACAATGCCACAAAACCAAATGTGACTGCATTTGACTTCAGAAGTAATGCTCCTGTCATGATTTCTTCAGTGGTATTAATGAACAGTTCTTAGTGTGCCTAAGGAAAGCATTACAGCACCTATTTTCATTCATATACTTAGCTGGCATCATTGATTTGAAAAGTGTTTCGTTGGTAGTTAAAAATATGAGACTGAGCTCAGACATAAACTCAGACGCAATGATGATACCCTGGTGTTCAAGCCAATCAGTCTCAGGTTTGAAGGTTAGGTTGTAGTTAAATTCAGAGAGATGAGATCAGATAGGTGGCATTTGAAAGTCATGTCTAACTGATGCCTATGGATCACATGACTGTTGATTATAAAAGCTTAGAAAGAATCAGACAGTAAAGCCAAGAAGAAGACTACAAATGTTATTTCTAAGTGCTCCAATGCAGGAAAAAAAAACTTCATTGCGATAATGGGCTGTTTTTGCTGATATTGTCCTCAAAAGCTTTCTCAAATCAAATCACACTCCCCACAGAGATCAAGTTACAGTCCAATGATAAGTATAACATTTGTAACGTTGGGATCTTTCTGCTAAAGGGAAATTACGTAAAACCTGCAACAAAGTAAAGATGAAACAGGAAAGAACAAACTGAGAGCAAGCCCACAATTCCAAAACACGTATACTTTCCCCCCTCTGGAAAAGTACGAGAAGGTTTTTTTTTTCTCTCTATTTGTTGGGACACGAATTGGACAGGGTCTGGGATTCGGGGTCCTGGCATCTGTTTCTTGCAGGGACTTGAACTGAGTTTGTCTCTGCTAAACGCCATGCTTCGAATGATTAATCATTTGAAAATGGAAGCAACTTACAGCAGAGGTCACATGACTATGACATGTTACTTGTTGACAGTGTCCTTACAAATTCATTTCTCCAAACATCCTCATTTTAATAAAAGTAGCAAAAGAGAAATATGCACTATAATTTGTAGTCGCAAGTTACCAGTACTAAGAACATTTTCATTCGTGAGCAAAGCTATATGTTGATTTGAGTGAGTGATACTTTTGTCAGTCTCTGCATATGCATTGCACACATGACCTCTAAATCATGTGGGTCTTCTAATTGTATGCATGTGGGTGCCTATTGGCTTGTCGTCTAGTATCAGTTCGTTCTTAGGGTGATGTTTCCTCTCTAGAAAGTGTTGTTCCCATGTGAAGGACTTGATCAAGCAAGACACTTGTCTTCTGGATTCAATAGCTCTGCTGGGCTGATGACTTGCTAAGCAGATCCAACTGTTGAAGCTAGTTGATTGATTCGAGTGTAAGTTGCTTCTGCTTCTGCGCCACAATGGCATCAAACATCCTTAGCAGTGAGCTTGTGTAGAAATTCACATACTGATGAAAAGTTAGGTAAGAGTTTTGATAGGTAGTTCACGAATCCAACAAATCATTGTCATGTTTTCACATCTGTTAGTCACTGCATCTTTTCTATAGCTCTCACTTTGTCAGCAGCCAGGGTAAGTCCTTTTGCTAAGGACTTTTCTTCAGGAATCCTCAATTGCATTTTTTTTCTTTTTCTGCTTCAGGTTCAGGTTCATCTGTAAAGCTTTCTCTTTCAGTGACTTGAGATTTTTACTGTGGTCTACATTGGCTTCTTCTATTGCCTCCTCAAATCCATAGACCAGCAGATCATTGATAATAGCATTCACTTTGAAAAAAATAACTGGCTATATTTTGCTTTCTATGCAGGTACACTTCTGGACTGGTGGAAATGTCAAAAGGCATGTGCAAAGATCTCTATTTTCATTATAGCATCCAGAATATAATCAGAAAATTACTGTTTTCATTCGGATTTAGTTGTCAGAATATAACTTTCACATCAGGGATAGTAAAGACTTTTGTCTTAGCCACCTGCGGAAAAATATCTTCAACGGGATAGTGACATCTCTTCAAAGGTTTATTGAGATCCTTTGGATCCATGCATACTCCCAGATTTCCAGCTACTATGCTGCTGTTCCAGCCTTTAGGAATTGCCACTTACTTGCTCCCTTCTTTTCCAGCTGATCCACCATGGTGAGATTTGAACCTGAGTTCCCAGAATATTATGCAGGCATCCAGTAACAGACTGGTGATAATGCCACTAGGTTATTGTCTGCCCTCGTCTAGCATGTGTGTTGTTACCAGTCCAGGTTTCAAACTTGCTTCAGCTTAGATGAGTGGATATTGCTAAGTGTATTCTATCTGGAGCTGCAGGTATTCATTCCACCCATCATACTGAGCACAAAGCTTCATTTGTCCTTTTGGGATAAGCATCATTTCACCACATAACTTCAAATTTTCTTTCGAGAGCTAAGTTTCCAGGCCACCATCTTGAACCACTTTACACAGTACAGGTCATGATGTTACATGAAGCATCAATGTTATCTGACACTTCACAGTCAATCAATGCTCACTCTCTGCGTTACCATTCTAACAGTCTCAAAACATTTAGACTTGATATTGTTGTAAGGTGTACAGTGATTTTTCGACTCATTGTGGGGCTAGTACATCTCTCTAGTCAAAGTTTTGGGCTCATTTTGCTTCTTTTTCAAGAAGCTCTGTGCGCAGAGTAATTCAGCTTCTTACAGTAAGAGCACTACTTCATCCATATTGGCAAGCTTCCTCCCCTTTTATATGACGCACTTTACAATATTTATTCTGGCCTTGATCTTTTTGCCAGCCCTTCCGTAAATATTCCTTCCTCTTTATTCATTCACAGGATGCACGCATCACTGGCCAGGTCAGCATTTATCGTACATCTCCAACTATCCATAATTAAGAGTAAATCACATTGTTGTGGATTTGCAATTGCATGCAAGCCAGTCTAGGTAAGGACAGCAGATTTTCTTCAAGAATTTTGTCCCCAACTAGTAATTTCAAATTTTTAAAAAATTGAAATCGAATTTCACCATCTGCCATGGTGGCATTTGAACCCATTTAGACGGAACATTAATCTGGGGTTCTAGGTTATTATCCAGTAACATTACCACTATGTTTTCACTAGCCCCTTAAATATCATGAATGGGGTGTATGTACAGAAATCCAAAAGAAACTGTATTTTTGGACAATTCTGTCTGCTTAAATATAGTCCTCGACAAAGATAAATATTAAGACACTTTATGGTAAAATGAGCACTAATATTATTCATTATCCAGTCATATGTAATATAAGCTCTAGTGGGGGAGGTAAAAATAAACTGTTAGATTAATAACCTTTCAATTATCTTACCATGATGGGCCAAGGGCACCTGATACATCTGTCTTTGTGACAAGATTGAAGTTAAAGCTGGTTGAATCGCTTAAAGATATAATTCTGAGATATTAAGTCAGTTGCTGTTTCACCTCGAGAGGAAGACAAGGACTCTAGGCTGATGTCATAGTCTGCCTCAGACCTCTATCTCTGATTCCAAGTTGTGGCTCGGAAGAAGCCTACACTTTGCCTCTAAGAAGAAAAACTACCAGGCCTCACTAACCAAGGAAATGATCACTGAGCACTGACTACCAGAAAGTTGTAACTTACATGAACTGATTACTTAATACCATTGGATTTACAACATAAATGCAATTTGTAACCTACCTCCTCTCCTACACTGTCTTCCTTTATTTCTTGAGTGGCTAGGTGTTTAGATAGAGTAGTGAAAGAATTTCCCTGTGGTTTGAATGCTTTATCAAAACACAATGTCTTTGATTTAATCTTAAAGATTTTTGCTGTCAATGTATTTCAAGAATTGGTATCTGGAAGACAGGGCTTGGGGGAATCAACCTTCAATGTCATCAGGGACAGGTGTTGTGAAATTAGGTAGAGTAGGACATTAGGATTTGGTGCTTGTGAAATGCTGGGGGTGGGGTGAAGTATTGCGTGGTCCCTTTAAAAGATCAGGTGCTTTTTCTGTGCTTATAGATTTAAAATGGATGTCTATGAGCAGCAGCTTGAAAGTTTGCAAGGACGTTGACAGCACTCGAATTGAAACATTTGTATCAAAAGGCCATACAGTTAGTAGGCCAAGAAGCAGTTTTTACGGAGACAAAAAGCTTTTGAATTTAGCCAATCAATTTGAACCAGGCACTTAGATACCAAAAATCCTATTAAATTTAAATCTGCTGATTTTGACAACATAGGACTATTCCTATTATAAGAAATATTGATGTGTCATTCAGGGCATAAAATGAGGGGCAAGTTGGACAACACCCCAGAGCTAACTGCCATCATCAGAGCGAACGGCCCTCAGCTCTCAAGGGAGAATCACTGGCTCTCACAACCTCCTCTAAGTCTTAGAGAAAGTACTGTCTAAATAACTACAGTACCCACAGCACAACTAGTTAACATTCCTGACAGAAGAATCGATGGAGAAGGCGTAGAACATTCCAGAAGACACGTAACCTGGCTGTAATGTCGAACGACTAAATTCTTGTATTCATTGGGACAGCATACCATTAGAATCATGTTTTTGTGGGATTAGTTAAGAGGTAGAAGGGATTTATTCAGTTGGTTAATAGTTCTGTTAATTTGTTCACTGTTAGAGTTAAATAAATAAATTGTTACTTTTTGATTTTAAAGTGAGTAACAGGGGTTTATTTTATTTAACCACTAGAAGTTGCCGAAGAGCAGGTGACACCACTTTTCACACTCCCTTCACTGATTATTGGGTGAGGTGTTCCTCTTTGGGTGTTTTGGTTTTAGATCTCAGAGAGGGGTCCATGTCCATTTTATAGCAAAGGAAAAAAGAAGGGAAAAGAATAAATTTAACGGTACATTGCTGCCTTGTGCTTCACACAGGAAAAGCAATCAAAATTTAACTTTTCCGCTGTTCCCCTTTCATACATTGCTCATCCTCAGCCTGGAACGTCTCTCAATTTAATGCAAAGCATCATTGATTCTCCATCAGTTGATGACTGACAACCTCAGAGCTTTTGCACACGACAATAGCTTTCTTCAGAGTAAATTTCTCCTCTCTCAGCAGATAGGCTGTCATGACAGAATCTCTTCATCTAAGACAATTCTATCACTAAGAAGATCATTTTGCAATTGTCCTAACTCATAAGATTCAGTTGGAAGATGTATCATTGCAGTCACATACCGCTTAACAGTCTCAATATCCCTTTGAGCCTTACCATTGAATATATACCATTTGTAACATTAGGAGAGGGTCCAAAATATGTCTTCAAGGTATTCCAAATTTCTGCAATATGATTTTCAGTTCCTGTATGAGATCCAGTGTGCAACAATTTGGAGCATCTTTCTTCAGCACTGCAGACTTGGTACTGTGATTTGTCCAGATTTCTTATTTAATTCTGTTGCTACTTCATATTTGTGCCTTTGGGGTATGGAGAGATTCCAAATTTGTCTCATGTTGCCTTAATTTCCACAGTTTATACATGGGAAAAAAATGAGAAAAATTCAGAGGTGAGGTGAGAGTGACTGTTCTTGACATCCAGACCACATTTAACTGACTGTGGCAGTTTTTGCAAAACAGGAGTAAATCTGAATTGGCAGAAAACTCTCCACTGGTTAGATTCACACATCACACAGAGCAAGATGATTGCAGCTGTTGAAGGTCAGTCACCTCAAATTCAGGATATCTTTGCAGGAGTTCTCTCAGGGTAATGTCCTTGACTCAACTATCATTAGCTGCTTCATCAATGACATTCCCACTATATAAGGGCAGAAGTGGAGATGCTCATTGATGATTGCAGAATATTCAGCATCATTTGTGACTCATCAGATACTGAAGCAGTCCATATCTGAATACAGCAAGGCCTGGACAATGTCCAGGCTTAGGCTAACAAGTGGCAATTTTTTTTTATGTACCATGCAAATTACCAGGCAATATCATCTCCGACAAGAGAGGACCTAATCTTCGTCTCTTGACATTCAGTGGCATTATAATCACTGAATCCTCCACTGTTAATACCCTTGGCTGTACCACTGACCAGGAACTGAATGGGATTAGCCATATAAAGAAAGTAACTACAAGAATGGGTCAGAGATTAAGAATCATCAAATAACTGACGTTCCGATTCACCATAACCTATTCGTCATCTACAAGGCACCGGTCAGGAGCGTGATGGAATACTCCCCATGTGCCTAGAAGACTGCAAACACAAGAATCTTGACAGCATCCACAACAAGCAGCCTGCTTGATGGGCTCCACATTCACAAATATTCCCTTGCTCTGCCACTGGCACTTAGCAGCAGCAATGTGTACCATCTATAAAACGCTCTGCACAAATTCACCAAGAATCCTTGGCAGCATCTTACAAACCCATGACCACTATACTACACAAAGAAAAGGGAGACGTGAAAACACCATTGCCTGAAAGTTCTACTCCAAGCCACTCACCATCCTGACTTGCAAGTATATCACCATTCCTTCAGTGTTACTGAGTCAAGATCCTGGAACAATCTTTCTAACAACTTGGAGGATGTGCCTACACCAAGTGGACTGCAGCAGTTCAAGTAGGCAGCTCACAACTACATTTTCAAAGAACAAGAGGGAAGGGAAATAAAATGCTGAGCCTAGACAGCAGTGTCCACGTCCCATGATTGAATAAATAGTTACACCTAGAAGTTTGGGAACTGCAGGGCAGTCTTCAAATTGAAGACAGCCTCAGAGGGGTAACAATTTTTTCATTTGAAGAGCCAAGCAGACAGGCTCCACACATTGGAGAGGAAACCCACTGTGTGACATGTTTGAGACAAAGATTTGCTGGTCCCTCCTTGACAGAGCCAGTTTCTGGAGGGGACCTCTTATGCTGACTCACACAGGGCAGGGTGGGTCGCTCTGCTGCCTTCAAAATGCAAGCAAATGTCAAAAATCACTTCTACTCGACACTTGCATTAGCTCCCCGCTTCTTTAAATGAGAGCTGATGCCAGCTCGTCTTCAGGTGACATCCCCGATGGTGAGAATGCATCAGGGAGACATCAGGAAGCATTCCTCAGAAAGTTTCCAGCTTCCTTGCTTCCTAGCCTGCCATTTCTGTTCTGAA
This sequence comes from Ginglymostoma cirratum, assembly GCA_024137785.1. Lineage (NCBI taxonomy): Eukaryota > Metazoa > Chordata > Chondrichthyes > Orectolobiformes > Ginglymostomatidae > Ginglymostoma > Ginglymostoma cirratum. The sequence continues at coordinate 52,505,816 of JAHRHZ010000013.1, forward strand.
AAAATTCAATGCATCATTTTAGGTCTCTCTTTCTCCAATGCTGTCTGAGTAGTGGCTGTAAAAGACAGGGGTTGATGCCGCCTTATTAACTTTGGTGGTGGTTGAGCTACTGCATCAGTATCTGTACTCTTAATTCCTGTAGGTGTTCTCCTAATTAGTCACTGTAAATCTAGTATATGATCCACAAAATCCTTAGAGAAATGTCAGAATTATTATTTACACCATTTATCTGAGCATTCTGCTGATGTCCAAGATTTCCACTAATGGTGGATAGTATAAGAACTTACAAAGAAAATGTACCATGGTGTTTACATAGATTATTTGCATTTTAATTAGATCCAAAATTATTCCACAGCTCCAAAACCCACAAGAAAACATCATAGTATCTAACTTGTTTCAGAGATAGCGGGAACCGCAGATGCTGGTGAATCTGAGATAACAAGGTGTGGAGCTGGATGAACACAGCAGGCCAAGCAGCATCAGAGGAGCAGGAAGGCTGACGTTTCGGGCCTAG
>JAHRHZ010000013.1:52511329-52542213 GCA_024137785.1 Ginglymostoma cirratum
CACAGCAGGTCAAGCAGCATCATAGGATCAGGAAAACTTGATGTTTCAGGCCTTGGGTTTAGGCCCAAAACGTCAAGTTTTCCTGCTCCTATGATGCTGCTTGACCTGCTGTGTTCATCCAGCCCCATGCTTGTTATCTCGGATTCTCCAGCATCTGCAGTACCTTTTATCTCTGACACGACTCTTGTAACTTGGTCTGAACACCAATGCAGCCATTACAGTCTCAGATTTCATGATTCCAAAACATTAGCTCGCAACCCCACTCGGCGTCCTGATCTACACAGTATATGATAGCTAAAGATGGAACTGCCAAGTTAGAACTGCTTTAAAATTATGTATGACCTTGAAATCCAATTTAAGAATAAATTAGATATTCAAACAAATGCATGTGATAAGGATTATACTCAAAATCCAGTTTAATTTATTGTATTTTCTTTGTGCATGGAATGTGGGTGGTTCCAGCTAGGTCAACAGTTATTGTCTATCCCTAATTGCCCTGGAAAAGCTGGTGGTGAGCAGCTTTCTTGAATCACTGCAGGCCATGGTATGTATGGACACCCACAGTGCTGTTAGGGAGGGAGTTCTCGAGATTTGAACAATGACGGAACGCCAACATAGTTTCAGGTTAGCATGGTGTGCAACTTGGATGGGAACTTCCAGGTGGTGGAATGACTTTGTCTCTTTAAAGGGAATACTTTCAGAACTCCGCTCTTCCTTGTGTCCAACAAACTGGCTGATCAGTGCCTGTAAGATTATGTCTCCTCACATGTTGTCTTTTTCAGAAATCGTTTTCGGGTAGAACTTCTAGAGGATTAAATGAGGCGACCTTTCAAAAGAATTGCAGCAGATTCAGATGAGAAGTCTTGCAAGTCTTTTCTCAACAACAAGAATATCTTGATGTTAAGCAGTGAGGTGAGCTTCTCACAGAATCCTAGAATCCCTACAATGCAGATAGAGGCCATTTGGCCCATCAATTCTGCACCAACCCATCCCTGAAGAATATCCCACCCAGACACATCCACCCAAACCCTATCCCCATAACCACGCATTTAGCATGACCAATCCATCTACCCTGTACCTCTATGGGCTGTGGGAGGAAACTGGAGCACCCAGAGGAAACCAATACAGACATGGGGAGAATGTGAAATCTCCATACAGACAGTCACCCAAGGCTGGAATCAAAACCAGGCCCCTGGCACAGTGATAATAGGTACTGCAGATGCTGGAGAATCCGAGATAACAAGGTGTGGAGCTGGATTTCAACTCCCCCTCCCATTCCTCAGATGACATGTCCATCCTGGGCCTCCTGCAATGCCACAACTATGCCACCCGAAGGCTGCAGGAACAGCAAATCATATTCAGCCTGGGAACCCTGCAGCCCAATGGTATCAATGTGGATTTCACAAGCTTCAAAATCTCCCCTCCCCCAACCGCATCCCAAAACCAACCCAGCTTGTCCCCGCCTCCCTAACCTGTTCTTCCTCTCACCTATTCCTTCTTCCTACCTCAAGCCCCAACCCCATCTCCTATCTACTAACCTCATCCCGCCCTTGACCTGTCCGTCCTCCCTGGACTGACCTATCTCCTCCCTACCTCCCCACCTACACTCACCTTTACTGGCTCCATCCCCGCCTCCTCGACTTGTCTGCCTCCTCTCCACCTATCCTCTCCTCTATCCATCTTCTATCTGCCTCCCCCTCTCTCCCTATTTATTTCAGAACCCTCTTCCCCTCCCCCATTTCTGATGAAGGGTCCAGGCCCGAAACGTCAAGCTTTCCTGCTCCTATGATGCTGCTTGGCCTGCTGTGTTCATCCAGCTCCACACCTTGTTATCCCTGGCACAGTGAGGCAGCAATGCTAACCACTGTGCCACCTTGCTGTCCATTAGGCTGTGGCAAGTTGATGATGAAGACAGATTCTCACTTGTTAAACACCATACCAATGCTGCAAATTATCACATTAATATCTATCTTATTTAATTCCTATCTTACTCAACTTGCTCTGACTTGTTTGCCGAGCCAGTGTGTTTGATTGTAGACATTTTGTCACCCTGCTAGGTAACATCATCAGTGCGCCTCCGGTGAAGCGTTGGTGTTCTGTCCCACTTGTTATTTATATGCCTCAGTTTGCTGGGGTGGTTGGTATCACTTTCAGTTCTGTTTCTCAATGGTTTGTATATCAGGTCCAGTTCAATGTGTTTGCTGATGGAGTTCCGATTGGAATGCCGGGCCTCCAGAAATTCCCTGGCATGTCTCTGTTTGGCTTATATTATTATAGATGTGTTGTCCCAGTTAAATTTATGTCCTTTTTTGTCCGTGTGTATTGAGACCAGTAAGAATTGGTCATGTCTCTTGGTGGCTAGTTGGTGTTTGAGTATCCTTATTGTCACCTTCCTTCCAATTTGGCCTATGTAATGTGTTGTACAGTCCTTGCATGGTATATTACGTTGTATATTACGTTAGTTTTATTGGTTGTGGGTGTGGGATCCTTTACGTTTGTCAGTAGCTGTTGCAGGGTGGTTGTTGGTTTGTGGGCTACCCTGATACCTAGGGGTCTGAGTAGTCTTGTGGTCTTTTCCGATATGTCTCTGATGTACGGTAGGGTCTTGTCATGTTGAGTCTTCTCGTTGTGGTCTGTTGCGGATTAGAATTGATTAGAAATCAAAATTTCTCAAACTGGATGTCAGAGTAGGAACAAGGTGACTTCAGCTCACCCCTGGCTGTGACCAGCCTCCATGTTGCTCAGCACCAAATAGCATCTTGGAGTACAATCCATACGCACCCACCACACGCACCTCACATCCACAGACATTGGCATCTGACATTTGCTAATTCCTCACCATGATCATGGCACCACTCTGATACACTGGCAGGGTGCTCAGGAAACACAAATAGAAGTTGCCGGGTGCACCAGTAACCAGCATTGAAAGGCTGCTGCAAAGGCGCTTTGCAATCAAGGACAGGATTACTCATGTATTGGACTAGGCGACATCTCAGGGCAGCTAGGTCCCTCTTATAGCATACTCTAATTTTGCGCCAACCAGCTTGCTTGCACCATCCTAGCTTTGCTGTACCAATTATTACAATAAAAGAACCAGGCAGATTGCCTTGCTTGAAGTGGTTCTCAGTTAAGGGGGTGAATATCTTGCCATATAGCACTGTGTTACATCAATGTCACAATTGCGCGATGTGTCAGCAGCTTACATAACAAACACACTTCATGGTCTGCAAGCAGGCAGCCACATCTCATAGTCTTAGGGGAGTAGACCTCATGAAATCCATTGAGGCACCTGTCAGCCAGGGGATCCAGACACAGCAAGTCAAGGGTAACCTCCAAATCCAGTTCAGGGGAATGGCCACAGTCAGGTGTCTGGTTTGAGTTCTCTTGGCTGGGGGATCCATTCTGCTGCAGTATGGGAGTGGGCCACGATCAGCACTGTGGTTCTATAGCCACCAGCCTGGGAGAATAGAGCTAATGCAGCCGAGGAGATGTACAGGCATCAGCCAGGGCTGTGGACATCCATGAATGTCTGGTTTGATCACTCATACCAATGGACCACGATCAGTCCAATCAGTCTGTCCACAGAAATTAAGGGAAAGGGGAATGGGAGGATCCGCTGCAATGTCGAGGAACCTTCAGAACCTATTCTTTAGGATCAGCAGCTACAAGCTGGAGAAAAGGGAGAATAACAATTATGAAGCAATTAACTGTATTTGTAAGCGGGATACATGAAGCATAGTTGGGAATGGGGGTTATGTGGGAGGTGGGTTCAACCTCCATTCAGAGTACCTTAGCCCCAGCGGCCCACAGTGTGTATGACATGGACGTGTACAAGTTCATGATGTTCGGCATCATGCTGGCATATTTACTTCTGACACTGCACAGAGACTGAAACAAACAGATGTCAAGGCATAAAAAAGACTGAAGTTTATAAATACGTGACAATTCATATCCAGAGCTTTGTTATCCATGCCACCAAAGATCCCCTAATAGGTCTTATTCTTTCTCTCCCTCTCATTACGTTTTGGTCTAGTCCCTGGTTCTGCAGCTGGGGTGGAGGAAGCCCGCTTGGCAGTGGAGTTTGGTGGCAACCACAGGGACTTGCAGGGATGCAGAAATATCCATGTCCCACCACTCGTGTAAGTACCAATCTTCATTCCAATGCAACTTACACAGTAACTCCATTGCCAGACTCAATCATTGCACACCATTTCTCACCATTGCTTGCGATGCCTTCTCTCTCGTGTGTCTTTCAGGTAAGATATGGCAAGAATCCCTCAAAAAACATCAACACAACTCACTCTTACCAAAAAAAAAATAAGATTCAGGAGCCCAATGTCTCTGTCGCCATGACATACGAGCTGCATTGTTCAAATCTTGTAATTATAGAAGGGTTTTGAGAATCATATCATTCCTTTGTTTCAAGAGGTCTAATTCCAAGTAAGCAACCTCAGAGGTGCAAAGTTCATAAGGATTACTGGACCATATGACAACTCCCTCAGTCTGTAATACTACCTGAGTGCTTGCTTCTGGCAAAATTTCAAATTCTCATGCAACTTGGATTCCATTTTAAATTTAACACCTTAATTGTTGGATTAATTTTGCGATTTTCTTCACAATGCAGCCAAAACACTTGCCTTATAATCGTCAGCTGAGAATAAAAGCAGCAGCAAAAATAACAAAGAACAAAGAAAATTACAGCACAGGAACAGGCCCTTCTGCCCTCCAAGCCTGCGCCGATCCAGATCCTCTGTCTAAACCTGTCATCTATTTTCTAAGGGTCTGTATCCCTTTGCTCCCTGTCCATCCATGTACCTGTCCAGATACATCTTAAAAGACACTAACGTGTCTGCATCTACCACCTCCGCTGGCAACGTGTTCCAGGCACCCACCACCCTCTGCGTAAAGAACTTTCCACGCATATCTCCCGTAAACTTTCCTCCTCTCACTTTGAACTCATGACCCCTAGTAATTGAGTCCCCCACTCTGGGAAAAAGCTTCTTGCTATCCACCTTGTCTATACCCCTCATGATTTTATAGACCTCAATCAGGTCCCCCCTCAATCTCCGTCTTTCTAATGAAAATAATCCTAGTCTACTCAACCTTTCTTCATAGCTAGCGCCCTCCATACCAGGCAACATCCTGGTGAACCTCCTCTGCACCCTCTCCAAAGCATCCACATCCTTTTGGTAATGTGGCAACCAGAACTGTACGCAGTACTCTAAATATGGCCGAACCAAAGTCTTATACAACTGTAACATGACCTGCCAACTCTTGTACTCAACACCCCGTCCAATGAAGGAAAGCATGCCGTATGCCTTCTTGACCACTCTATTGACCTGCGTTGCCACCTTCAGGGAACAATGGACCTGAACACCCAGGTCTCTCTGTACATCAATTTTCCCCAGGACTTTTCCATTTACTGTATAGTTTGCTCTTGAATTAGGTCTTCCAAAATGCATCACCTCGCATTTGCCTGGATTGAACTCCATCTGCCATTTATCTGCCCAACTCTCCAATCTATCTACATTCTGCTGTAATCTGTGACAGTCCCCTTCACTGTCTGCTACTCCACCAATCTTCATGTCATCTGCAAACTTGCTAATCAGACCACCTATACCTTCCTCCAAATCATTTACGTATATCACAAACAACAGTGGTCCCAGCACAGATCCCTGTGGAACACCACTGGTCACAGGTCTCCAATTTGAGAAACACCCTTCCACTACTACTCTCTGTCTCCTGTTGCCTAGCCAGTTTTTTATCCATCTAGCTAGCACACCTTGAACCCCACACGACTTCACTTTCTACATCAGCCTGCCATGGGGAACCTTATCAAACACCTTACTGAAGTCCATGTATATGACATCTACAGCCTTTCCCTCATCAATCAACTTTGTCACATCCTTAAAGAATTCTATTAAGTTGGTAAGACATGACCTTCCCTGCACAAAACCATGTTGTCTATCACTGATAAGCCCATTTTCTTCCAAATGGGAATAGATCCTATCCCTCAGTATCTTCTCCAGCAGCTTCCCTACCACTGATGTCAGGCTCACCAGTCAATAATTACCTGGATTATCCCTGCTACCCTTCTTAAACAAGGGGACAACATTAGCAATTCTCCAGTCCTCTGGGACCTCACCCATATTTAAGGATGCTACAAAGATATCTGTTAAGGCCCCGGCTATTTCCTCTCCCGCTTCCCTCAATAACCTGGGATAGATCCCATCAGGACCTGGGGACTTGTCCACCTTAATGCCTTTTAGAATACCCAACACTTCCTCCCTCCTTATGCCGACTTGACCTCGAGTAATCAAACATCTATCCCCAACCTCAACATCCATCATGTCCCTCTCCTTGGTGAATACTGATGCAAAGTACTCATTAAGAATGTCACCCATTTTCTCTGACTCGATGCATAACTTTCCTTCTTTGTCCTTAAGTGGGCCAATCCTTTCTCCAGTTACCCTCTTGCTCTTTATATATGAATAAAAGGCTTTGGGATTTTCCTTAACCATGTTTGCTAAAGATATCGCATGTCCCCTTTTAGCCCTCTTAATTCCTCGTTTCAGATTCGCCCTACATTCCCGATATTCTTCCAAAGCTTCGTCTGTCATCAGTCGCCTAGACCTTATGTATGCTTCCTTTCTCCTCTTAGCTAGTCTCACAATAACATGACAACAAAGCTTCATTAAAATGTGTTTTACGAATTCAAAACACAAAAATTGACCCATCTATCTTCTCTCAATCATCAGCAAAGCGATGGAATGTATAATCAACATTGCTATCAAGTAGCACGTGCTTTGCAATAACTTGATCACAGACATTCAGTTTGGGTTCTGCCAGGGCCACTCTGCTCCTCAGCTCGTAACAGAATGAGCCCAGACTTAAATAAAAGAGTAGAATTCCAGAGGTGAGGTGAGAGTGACTGACATCAAGGCTGTATTTGAACAAGTATGGAAAAACTCATGCCAATAGGAATTGATGAGGAAGGTCTTTGTTGATTTCATAGAGTCCTTACCGTGTGGAAACAGGCCATTTGGCACAACAAGTACACACCAGTCCACCAAAGAGCATCCCACCCAGATCCATCCCCCTACCCTATATTTCCCAGGGCTAACACACCTAAACTACACATTGCTGGACATGATGGGGTGCTTTAGCATGGCCAATCCACCTAACTTGCACATCTTTGGACTGTGGGTGGAAACAGGAGCACCTGGAGCGGACCCACACAGACACGGGGAGAATGTGCAAACTCCACATAGTCAGTCACCTGAGGATGGAATCGAACCCAGGTCCCTGGCACCATGAGGCAGCAATGCTAACCTCTGAACCACTGTGCTGTCGCTAAAGGATGGTGAGACTTCTTCGAGCTGGAATGGAACCAGCGACCTAAGGATGACAGATTTGCAACATACTACAGACCTCTGCTCCACCAGCTGAGCTATCGAAGGAGAGCAGATTCAATGGCATTACCACCACCATTATCAACATCACGGGGGTTAACACTGAGCAGAAATTGATTTGGAACATCCACATGAATATTACGGTTACAAGAGCTCTGAGGATAGGAATACTGCGGCAAGTAATTCATTTCCTGACACACCTAACCCCATCCATTATGTGCAAATCACAACTCAGGAGTGGGACGAAATATTCCACACTTGCCTGGATGAGTGCAACTCCAACAACACTCAGTAAACATGGCACCATCCAGAACAAAGCAACCCATTTGACTGGCACCACAAACATTCACTCCATCACCAGCTACACTCAGCAGCAGCAGTGTGTACCATCCACGTTCATTAGATAGCATCTTCGAAACCTGTGACCACTCCCCTACAGAAGGACACAAAGTCACAGATAGGCAGGAACGCCATCACCGGCAAGTTCCCCTCAAAGCCACTCACCATCCTGGCTTGGAAATATATTACCATTCTTTCAGTGTCAATAGGTCAAAATTCTGGTAATCTATCTTTAATGGCAATATGGATGTACCTAAAGTAAATGAACTGCAGCAGTTCAAGAAGGCAGATCACGACCACATTTTGGGGATCAGCAGTAAATACTGGCACATCCAATGATACCCACATCCCATGAATATACAAATAAACCTCAACGTTATGTTATAGGAAATTGTCCATTTTGTTCATTTTTTTAAAAGTTTATATTTAGAGCTCATAAGATCATCTTGTGTGAGCATGAACGAATCTAGGAAGAGCAAAAGGAAAGAAATTGCTTATTTGCGGAAGAATCAAGAACCAGAGGGTATCAATTTACGTGACTGGAAAAAGAACTATTGCTGCTTCAGGGAAAATTGTTCTTATGTATGACATTCTTCAGATGTAGAAAGCATGAAACGGGGTTGTAACTAAGGCTTTCAAAAAACAATTAATAAATACTTTAAGAAAAAAGCTTTGCAGAGTTATGGGTCACGGATTCAGGAGTAAGATGAGCTAAAACTCTTACGGAGCCAACATGAACATCATGGGCTGAATGGCCTCCTTCAGTGTTCTAGCTCTTCTATGATTCTATGATCTATTGTAACAAAACCTGAGCTGTATGTTCATTTTAAATACTACCTACTGTCTTAATCAATAATGAGATTTAAATCAATGATGTGTATATTCTACAACATAGAGGACAGACATCCATATCAATAACATCTTGTGAGCCACACTATGAGGCAGCTTCAACCACCTCAAAATTGATATAAATGGTGAACTAATGTCAGAATAATAGCATAATAAAACTGTATGAAGCATGGAAGTCATATATTGTCCATTCAGGAACAAAATGCAGTTTGCTACAGGTAAAACAATGGGGAAGATTAAATAATTTAATATTTTTGATCCTTACTAAAATAAGCAAATTACTTAGGGCAATGGATTGTGACAAACACATATCTGTCAATCAACCAGTCATTTAATTTAATTTTTGATGCTTTGCTGACCACTCAGATAGCTAGTAACTTAAAAAGTTACCTCACTGTTATTTTCTCACATCCAGGATTTGGACTGCACCTCCTCCAAGGGACTGTAGCTCCTTGAATGCCACATTCCAGACACTTTCATCTCCAACCCTTCTAACTGATATTGTCACTCTGTTCCCTCTTCAGTCCAAGTTAAACTGATATTCTTCATTCATTCTTCAAGTTTACACTGCTACATTTCCTCCCGGTTCACATTTGCCCACGGGTGCTGTGTTCATTGGCTGTGCCATTCATAGTTTATCTTTTCCAAAACAGTACTGCCTCAAATTTCTGCTCCTTCTACTCTCCAATTAATCACTATCCATTTTACCTTCCATTCTATTAATATCGATTTGTCTATCCCCTTACTCTGCACTCCTGATCTATTTTCTCTTCTGTCTTCCTCATTTACATTTCCTCTGTTATGGTTTCTCACCACAACTTGCCCTTTGTAAGGCATTTGCTTTCACCCCTTTCCATGTGCTCTCCCCTCATGCCTCCCTTAACCATGTATTCTTCCTCTATATCCTGTGAAAATACTTTGATCCTTCCTCCATTCATGTTTTCGCTAGCCTATACATCATGCATTTTGCCTCTTTCAACTCTTATGGATGTAAAGGTTTCAATAAGCTTCCACTGCTATTTTACGCATGGCTGGGAAAGATGCAGGCAAGGCAGGAAGATTTTACTGCTCAGGCTGCTGCTGGGCAGAAAGGAATGATATTAAATAAAAACCAAAAGAACTGCGGGTGCTGTAAATCAGAGACAAAAACAGAAATTGCTGGAAAAGCTGAGCAGGTCTAGCAGCATCTGTGGGAAGAAGTCAGAGTTAACGTTCTGGGACCAGTGACCCTTCCTTAGACCTCAACCTGAAACGTTAACTCTGATTGCTGTCCACAGAAGCTGCAAGACCTGCTCAGCTTTTCCAGCAATTTCTGTTTTTTGTAAAGGAACGATTCTACTTTGTGGGTCACCAAAGCCTACTGGAGGAATTTTCCCCTTTAACACATCCTCTCAGACTCTGAAACATATTCTACCTATCTCCAACACTAGTATCTGCCTCTCAGACATTTCAAAAAAAAAACAAGGGCAAAATCTTGCAAGAAGTTAGCTCAGTACCATTTTCAGCAAGTTTCAGATAGGGCTTCTCTCTGCAAGGCCTAGTAGGTTTTCTAATGCTACCTTCCCAAGCCCGCCTCATGGTGCCATGCACAGTCCATTCTCCTGCTCACAGCAGGTGGAAGTACTCACCAATGCCAGGGCATCCTAGGATTCCTGGCACCTGTGCCTCATTTAAAAGGAAGTTATGCACTCGTCAAGTGCTGGCAGTCAAGCTTCTCTGCACAGTTCATTTTATTCATTTCTGAGATAGCAGACAAGGAACATTGGCACCTTGGATTACAGACAGAGACCTGGAGGTCCTGGTGGATGTGGTGTGGAGAAAGGTCATCATCCTGTCCAGAATGGGCAGAGGAGGGCACAATATAGGATGCTAACAGCTACATCTGAAGTTGTATCAGAGACAATAGGTACTGCAGATGCGGGAGAATCCGAGATAACAAGGTGTGGAGCTGGATGAACACAGCAGGCCAAGCAGCATCATAGGAGCAGGAAAGCTTGACGTTTCAGGCCTAGACCCTTCATCAGAAATGGGGGAGGGGAAGAGGGTTCTGAAATAAATAGGGAGAGAGGGGGAGGCGGATAGAAGAAGGGTAGAGGAGAGGATAGGTGGAGAGGAGACAGACAAGTCAAAGAGGTGGGGATGGAGCCAGTAAAGGTGCGTGTAGGTGGGGAGGTAGGAAGGACATAGGTCAGTCCAGGGAGGACGGACAGGTCAAGGGGGCGGGATGAGGTTAGTAGATAGGAGATGGGGGTGCGGCTTGAGGTGGGAGGAGGGGATAGGTGAGAGGAAGAACAGGTTAGGGAGGCGGGGACGAGCTGGGCTGCTTTTGGGATGCGGTTGGGGGAGGGGAGATTTTGAAGCTTGTGAAATCCACATTGATACCATTGGGCTGCAGGGTTCCCAGGCTGAATTTGAGTTGCTGTTCCTGCAGCCTTCGGGTGGCATCACTGTGGCATTGCAGGAGGCCCAGGATGGACATGTCATCTGAGGAATGGGAGGGGGAGTTGAAATGGTTCGCGACTGGGAGGTGCAGTTGTTTGTTGCGAACTGAGCGCAGGTGTTCTGCAAAGCGGTCCCCAAGCCGCCGCTTGGCTTCTCCGATGTAGAGGAGGCTACAACGGGTACAGCGGATGCAGTATACCACATTGGCAGATGTGCAGGTGAACATCTGCTTGATGTGGAAAGTCTTCTTGGGGCCTGGGATTGGGGTGAGGGAGGAGGTGTGGGGGCAGGTGTAGCACTTCCTGCGGTTGCAGGGAAAAGTGCCGGGTGTGGTGGGGCTGGAGGGGATTGTGGAGCAGACAAGGGAGTCACAGAGAGAGTGGTCCCTCCGGAAAGTAGACAAGGGTGAGGAGGGAAAAATGTCTTTGGTGGTGGGGTCGGATTGAAGATGGCGGAAGTGTCGGAGGATGATGCATTGGATCCGGAGGTTGGTGGGGTGGTATGTGAGGACGACGGGGATTCTTTTTTGGTTGTTATTGCGGGGACGGGGTGTGAGGGATGAGTTGCAGGAAATGCGGGAGACACGGTCGAGGGCGTTCTCCACCACTGCAGGGGGAGGTTGTTACTTGTTAATGCTGTCTCAAAAGTACAGAGAAGCATTCTGCATGCCGCAATCTGCTCCACATGGGTAAGTGTCACCATCCTCTCTCTGCTGTCTCACCCTCACCTCTGTCTCTCCTACTGTACACACCTCCCATCAAAAGTTGTGATCTACCACTCTCGATACCGTACGCAGCATCTTCCCTCACACACTCTCACCTACCTCAACCTTCCAGACTACTCACTCTCACACTAACTAATGTCTGTCCTGTGCTGACTAGTCATTATTTCGAGACACCTCATCACATTCCCCCACCTCCACCAAAACTAACAACTGTGCCAGCCAGTTTCATCATACTTAATTTCTCCTTTCTATCATTCCAGATGAAAACAGCCCATTGCAGGGGAAGAGAGAGCCAAGATGGGTGATGGGTCATTCAGCTCCTGGACCCTTATGCGGAAAGGATGCTGGCCCCAGATCCTGGATTAGAGAAAGGCCATCTGTGTCACAGTAGCCAAGTAAGAGACATTATCCATTGCTGTACTACTCTCATTATTATTGCCACTGTGAAAGTACTCTTCACATGCCTTATTCGCAACACATTCTTTTTTTTTCTCCTCAGACAACATTCACATCTACATAACGTCGCAGTCAAATGGGCGGCCCTGTAAGTCATCTCCTTCCCAACCTCTGAGGAAGAAGCCACAGATTCCCGTCACTGCCAAGGCTGCCTCCTGCACTCTTCAAACCAGGTCATGTACTTAAACTTTGGAGTGTACATCATCTAAATTAGAGTCAGGAGCATCACTGGAGGGCAAATCACTGCGATGTCTCCACAGCTGGTTGGGGAAGAACTGCTGGATCCCTGGCAGTTGGAAGACTGCCAAAGACAGGGAGGAGGCTTCCTGATGATGCTGGCAAATAAGAACTTGATAGAACTGCACGAGCAGACATAGAAGCAGCAGGCAGGTTTGTCAAAAGCACTGGGAAAGCTGTCAAACGTTTGCAGGACTGCACCAATGCTCTTGGCACCATATTACCTCTATCATGCAAGTGTCTGACCCCCTCCCTAGGCAGGTCAGGGGCTTCCATATAGAATTGAGTTCAGTACTCTCCGTATTTGTTGGATTGACCATGCAGCTGCACTCCAATGCTCCAGGCCTTACCGCTCAACACTAATGGCCCGGCAACAGAGTGACAAGGGAGTTCTGAAGATGGGTCATTGGACCTGAAACATTAACTCTGATAGCAGAGATGCAGCCAGACCTGCTGAGCTTTGGCAACAATCTCTGATTTTGTTTGTGAGGAACCTTAACATCACTCCAGGTGCTGCTTTCTCACAGGGAGACAGGGCAGCGCCAGTTGGCACTCAAACAGAGGGTGCACCATGTAGAGGCCGACCAGAAGCCCTCTCCGAAAACTCTCTGGAGAGATAGCCAGGCTTCCACCTCCACTCTGCCTGACACTCTCAGCCTTGTGGGATTTTAAGCTGAGAATGGTGAAGCGAATGGTGAACCTATCTCTGCACATGACACACTGGGCTCTCTAGACACAAACACCTGTAAGTCGCCTGATCAAAAGCTCCAAGACCAATGGGCTTCCTTGTAAAGCAAGTTTCCTCCACCGCAGACTCAGGGATCGTACTAAGACTTGGTGAGCAAGGGACAGCAAGCCATAGGGCACATGCAAAGAACAGAGGTTCAAAAAAATGTTAAAATTCTTTTTCTGAACTCACAAAGCATTTGTCGCAAGAATTAGCATTACAAATAGAGTACAAGCATCATCATAGATAACAACGGCAGCAGTGTGTGCCATCTGGAAGACTCGGCATTACGAAATTACAGTATCTGGTTCTCTGACTGGTTTTTAATTCAATACTGGATGTGGCTGTCATTGATAAAGCTAGCGTTTATTGTCCGCTCCTAACTGTCCCTGAGTGGTTGCAGTACGCCATCTTCTTTGATACGACTGAGTAACTTGCACAGACACTACAGAGATCAGTTATGGATCTGGAGTTACATGTAGGCTAGACTGGATAAGGATGGTAAATAGTCTTGCCTAAAAGACATTAGTGAACTGGGTGAGTTTTATGACAATCCAATAGTTATAAGGGCAGCTCTACTGATACAAGCTTTTTTTTTTGCACACTCAGAGTCATAGTATCAAAGTCAGAAACAGACCCTTCAGCCCAATTCGTCCAGGCCAACCAGATTTCCTAAACTGAACTGCTCCCATTTTCCTGAGTTTGGCCCATATCCCTCTAAACCATTCCTATCCATGTGCCTGTCAAAATGTCTTTTAGATGTCGTAATTGTACCTGCCTCTATCACTTCTGCTGGAAGCTCGTTCCACATATGCACCACCCTCTGTGTGAAAAAATTTCCTCGTAGGTCCCTTTCAAATCTTTCTCCGCTCACCTTACACCTATGTCCTCTAGTTTTGAACCCCCTAGCCGAGGGAAGAGACCTTGGCTATTCACCTTATCTATGCTTCTCATGATTTTATAACCCACCCCTCAGCTTTCATGATACAGGGGAAAATGTCCAAGCCTATCCAGCCTCTCCTTATAAGTCAAACCCTCTAGTCTCGGGAACATCCTTGCAAATCCTTTTCCTGGCACCTTTCCAGTTTAATAACATCTTTTCTGGAGTGGGGTGACCAGAATTGAACACAATACTCTTAATGTGACCTCACCAATGTCTTGCACAGCTGTAACATGACATTCAAACTCCTGTACTCAATGCTCTGACTGATGAAAGCAAGCATGCCAAACACCTTCCGCACGATCCTGTCTACTTGTGAAGCCACTGTCAAGGGAGTATGTACCTGCACCCCTAGGTCTATGGGGTATGGGCATCACTGGCTGACCAACATTTATTGCCCATTCCAAGCTGCCCTTGAGAAAGTGGTACTGAGCTGTCTATTTGAACTGCTGCAGGCCATGAGCTATAGGTTGACCCACGATGCCCTTAGAGTGGAAATTCTAGTGTTTTGACCCAACAACAGTGAAGGAAAGTCATATGTGGAAACGTAGAACTCCCTAAGGGGACTTGACTAGGTGGGTGCTGACAGCATGCCTCTCAGGGAACTAGGAGACAAAACTTAAAAACCAGTGGTTTTCCATTTAAGGCAGAGGTACAGAAAATTATTTTTCATGCAGAGGGTCATGAGTCTTTAGAATTCTCTTCCGCAGAAAGCAGTGTAGGCAAGAGCCATTGAATATTTTTAAGGCAGAGGTAGGTTAATTCTTGAACACCAAGGCAGTTGATAGTTATTGGGATAGACAGAAATATGGAGCTGAAACCAGAATCAGATCAGCCATGATCTTATTGATTAGCAGAGCATGCTAGAAAGACTGAATAGCCTACTCCTGCTCTTAACTCATAGGTTTGTGCTCAACACTTAATTGACGATTTTTATTTCATTAACTGCATTTTAATTTCCTAACTGCTTTTACCAAGATTTGAACTCATTTTGTCGGATTATTAATCCACATCTCTGGATTTCTAGTCAAATAACATAACCACTGTATCCATGACCACTGTGTCCTTCTTGTACGCCTAAACTGTTTGACTTATCACGTTGCTTGTCTGACTTCCAATATTGGATGCACAGAAATTACATCCAACTAAATGTTAGGAAAACTAAAGCTTGTATTTCACCCTGAGTTGTGTTTTTGATGATAACACATAGCTGCACGATCACATAGCCTAAGTCTACCTTCATAATTCCCTTTGTTCGTCAGTTGCTGAAACTCTCATTAAGCCCTTCTTAAGTATGCTTAACATTTGGCTTGCCATTCACCTTCCACTGCCTGTACCTTAACTCCTTACAAATCTCATTCACCGATCAATCCCTTGCTAGCTGGCTCCGAAACAATATCTCAATTTGAGAAAAAACTTTGCTCTTATATAGAACTTTTTATGATCGCAATAAGTGCTACAAAGTGCTTTGCTGAAAGTGATTTACTTTTGAAGTGCAGTCATTGTTGAGATATATGAGGCACTACAGCTAATTTGTGTATTGCAAGCAGCAACGTATAAATAATCAGATTATCTTTCTTGTGATGTTGATTATAGGATACATATTGGACAGCACACTGTGGATATGTTCATTGATCTTCTTAAAAATAATACCATGGAATCTTTTACACCCTCCAGAGAATCAAAGAGTGCCTGAGGTAAGGTATCATGCAAATAACAGAGCAACAGTGCACCACTCCCTCAGTTTGGGACTGCAACGTCACATTGATGCTCAAGTCCTAGAGTGAAACGTGAACCCAGTACCTCATGGCTCAGAGAGATACCAACCTCACTGTAGCTGCCTACCACAACATGATAAATTTTTATCCATTTTTCCAAATCCCTCCATGGACATGTCCACCCCCATTATTATATCCTGCAGTTCTCCCGTTCTGGTCTCCTGTGCATCTCTGATGTGTGTTGCTGAACAACTGGTGGCCAGTCTTCAGCTGGCTTGGCCAAAACAGCTGGAGTTTGTTCCTTTCCCTTTTTTAAGATGTCCTCAGACTCTTTAAATCTGTCTGATCAAGATTTGGCAATCTCTCCTGAATTCTATTTCTTGGGATAATTGTCAATTTCTTTCACTTTAATCACTGATACTAAGTACATTCAGACATTTTATTACTTTAAGTACACCATATTAGTGAAACTTGTTGTTATGCATATTTGTTTCTTTGTGCTAACAATTTTGTCATCAATAATTTCAGCTGTTGATACCTTACCTATGAGTCTCGTGCTGGTAAAAAGTTTTCAATGCTGACTAGATTCATAGATAAATAAATGGTACGGTTAAGGCAGTAAAATCTGGGTATGACAGCTAAGTTCCAGAACAATCCCAAGGTTACTATTCAAATCTCAGTCAACAAAATGGTTAAACCAAATTCTTTAAATCCAGTAATTTGTGAGTTAGCCCCAAAAACGAACTCAACTAATTCACTGATAACAAGGTGTAGAGCTGGATGAACACAGCAGGCCAAGCAGCATCAGAGGAGCAGGAAGGCTGATGTTTCGGGCCTAGGCCCTTCTTCAACTAAGTCATTAATACCTTTGGGGAAGAGAATCAGCCACTCAAACCAGAATAGCTTATATATGATTTCCATCCATACTGTGATGTTGGCTCCTATTGGCAAGAAACTACTATGTAACAACGCACGGCATCATTATGGCACGCAGCTGTGGACTGTACTTGAATTTAAACCAACATTATTTCTGCTGCCATCTTCACAATACATGTTCCATTCCAATAATAGACAACTAGGTAGCTGGTAGCTCAATAGTAGTCGCTGTTCTTCTATCTTGAAGTGAAATTCAACTTAAACGGACAGAAAGACAATTTACTTCCATTACCGACAGTAAGTGATGGAAGTAAATCCAGGTAATGCAGCACCATTTCATCTTTGCATTCATGACAGTAAATAACATATTTTTCCACCAGTCGACACTTATCCAGAGAAAAATGTCACAAAATGTGGGTGAATGAAAAATAATTGTTCTGTACAGATAATAGGGGGAAAATAATCATTTATATGGTCCTACTAATTGCTACGTGCACTATGGCAACTTCCCGTTCTCGGCAGGGTCACTACCTGTACATGTCATTCCTCACCAAAACTTATGAAGAATGTGACCGGGTTGCCTATACAGTGGATTGTGCAGATAATCAGCTGTAATGCTGCCTGCCCCAAGGGAATCAGTGTAAGTGTACCAGTAGTACGACATCAACAAACCTTTCCCCCACTACTCCTCCACCTCTATAATATTTCATATTCCCAAAATACTGATTAGGCAATGTTTTGTCTGCTCAGAATTCAGAACACAATATTGCATCATGGAGCATGAAATGGCTTCAATGGCAGCACTGATGTCTTCACACTGAGAATGTTCACAAATGTTTTTGAATAACTTTAGCTCAAAATTTTAAAAAAAGTTAGTTTCTCCTAACCTGTGTATTGCCTTTACATGTGCACATTATTGCAGGAACTTCCAATGAAGGAGCTATTTGTTGTCTATGTAAATATTTGTGGTGATAATCTTTCCGAGACAATCAAGTGGATCTAACTATGTTTAATGTAATAATGCACTGTTCAAACTTCTTCAGATCTATTTCTTATCTATTCAGTTCTACTCCAATCTTGTGCCCATCAAAAAAGTTTGTCATTTCTCTGACAATTCTAAGGTGCTCAACATGCATAAGTCTGGAACGTATCCTTGTTTAAATACTGATTTTAAATAATGAAAGATAGATGAGCTGTGGTTAGTTGAGGTTAGTAAACCATTAAACTCCAACTTTAATGTACAATATCCTTTCATATTGCAAATATGTCTTAGATGGTTATTTTTGCTTCATGCACCATGTTAAGTGCAAATATTAAAAATAACTTCAACTCATTGGGACGACAAAACTAAAACTCATTTCATTTTTCCTTCATTCTCTATATTGTTGCACTTGCTCATTTTCCTATTCAAACCTGTTTACTGGTCTTCACAGTATGCAATCTGACATGGAAATGGGAGAATTCAAATTGTTTGAACACATAAACATTGTAGAAGCTAAATTGATCTCTTCAAGTTGTGCCAATAGGACATGTCAAACCATGTTCTACAAACTAAGCCTCATTCTGATTAATAATCCTTTGAAAAGACAGCTACGTTTCTTTTATTCACTGAAGTATGCAGAATGGCAAATCATTAGAAAAGACAAATTAGATCCGGACTCTTATACAGTTAATCATTTGTACTGGGCATGAACAAGACACCAGATTTAAATGAAACTTCGATTGTTTATGGATTTTGCAGTTATTTTCTCAGAAAATTTAAATCTTCTGATACCTGGGTTTGGTTCATTAAACTAATGAACCTTGCCACCAGATACAGTTCCTCTATAAATCTATGAGGACAAACAACACTCACTGAAATGAATAATTGTATTAATCCGTCAGTCAATGAAGTCCTGGAAGAGCTCATGTAGTTAATAGGCTTGATGTAGAACAACATTATCTTGCAATGGTATAGCATCTTTAGTTTGGAAAAACATCTCAAGGTATTACATAGGATAGAAACTGGATAAAAACCAACCCTCCACCAAAGAGGATAAAGATGGTAAATTCGCCATAGTCTTAAAAGACCATAGGGCTGTTCCCTCATTGAGATGAGGGCTGGTGATGGTTCAACCTGAGATCACCATGTCTCAGGCAAGTGAAGAGGTTGAAAAGGAGATTCATGGTAATCCCAACCAGTGTAGGAATTTAATCTATGCTGTTGACATCACTCTGGATGGCAAACCAGCCATCCAACCAAATGAGCTGACTGACCCACCAAAGGAGACATCGGGATAGATGACCAAATGATTTGTTAAAAAAAAACTAATTCAGGCATCAGTTTAAAGGAGAAAGCTGGCAAATTCTCAGATTGGAGATTTTACCCAAGGACAAAATCTTTCCAAATTGAACATTAGATAAAACAAATTGAAGAGTAGAGTTGGCATTCTCCTTCAAGTTGCTGGGAATAATTCCATAACACAAGTTGGATATTTAATGGGTCAGGATCGTCATTTACCCTCGTGCAATTACTGAGGAAAAGTGAATTGTTAATTTGTCCTCGGGCAAAATATTTCTTTTTAAATAGAAACCTAGACAAACTTTATGTTTAAAACTGTCCTCAGCTTACAATCAGCTACAGATTGAAAACATCACTCCAGGCTTTCAAGTACAGCTACAAACAAATGTTTAATGATTGTACCCAATTAAAAAAAAACTCACATTAAGTAAAATAAAAAGCAAATGCAGCAATCTGATAAAGAAAATGCACAAGACACCTCGTAGATGTACATGGAGAAAACACAAGTTAATACTTTAGGTATAGATTGTTAATCAGAACATCCAGCAGGTCAGAAAAAGACCTGCATCAGAAGAAAATAAGTTATTTCAATTATTTGTAATAGGCAGAGTGCAGGCCATATTCAACCTGAATTATAAACTGTTACAGATTTTTTAAATTTTGCATTTTCTGGATTTATCCTGATCTGTATAAAATGGAAATTTCATGTACAAACATTTAAACTTCTGAATTAGGAACAGAAGTGGCCCCTCAGCCCCTGACCCTGCTCTGCCATTCAATAAGATCATGGCTGATCTGATTGCATCACAGACTCGCGTAGCCCTGATAACCTTTCACCCCTTGTTTTTCAAGAATTTATCTACGATCTACCTTAAAATTATAAAAAATCTCTGCTCCCGCCAACTTTTGAGGAAGCATCTTCCAAGGTCTCATGACCCTCTGTAAGAAATTAATTTTCTTTATCTGTCTTAAATGGGTGACTCCTTATTTTTCATGGAGCTCCCCAGTCCTAGAATCTCCCACAAGAGAAAATATCCTCTCTCCAATTATCCTGTCAAGACAAAAACCGAAAGAACTGCAGATGCTGTGAGTCAGGAATAAAAATTGCTGGAAAAGCTCAGCAGGTCTGGCAGCATCTGTGAAGGAAAAAACAGAGTTAATGTTTCGGGTCCGGTGATCCTTCCTCAGTTCTGAGAAAGGGTCACCGGACCCGAAACGTTAACTCTGTTTTCTCCTTCACAGATGCTGCCGGACCAGCTGAGCTTTTCCAGCAACTTTGTTTTTGTATCCTGTCAAAACCCCTTGTTACATATTTTGTTCAGGTCACCTCTTAATCTTAAAGACTGTCCCCTACTAATTCCATATCCTACTGCTTACACTGTAACACAGTTTAACAAAATATTGTAATATGATGGGAATATACTAAAACAATAAAATGCAAGGTACAACAAAAAAAGTCCACATAATTAAACCAAATTTCTATCTGATAATATAGTAACCAAGTCACAACACACACATATAATAACAAATTATTACCGCTCAACTGTTTTATGAACAGGTTACCACAAGACAGATATTAGATGGACTAAAACTCAATAAAAAAGCCGCACTGGAAACGCTGACTATTCTTTGATAAGTTTAGATAAGTAGGTAAGTCACCGGATCCAGATGGCATGCTCTTCTAAACGCCAGAGAATATAAACCCAGTTACTCAGCCTCACATCATCATGCAACATTCTGATCCCAGGAAATGAATGTAGTGAAGCTTTCTTGCATTGCATCTATTATGGAAAGGTGTAGTCTTGGATTCAGACAATATTTGGTTGTGCATAATTCAGCTCAGGATTGAATGACAACAATTTTGATCAGGCAACGAAAAAGGGAGGTGATGCATAAAACTTTTGACAGGAGCCAAACAGAATGATCTTAGCTTTAAGTGATGTAGATATTTGACTCATGCACAATGATATAGGACAGGATGGGAACAATATATAGGCAGTCATTGAGTTGAATGTGGTAACAGAACATATTAATCTCAAGAGAGGAAATCAATCAATTAGACTTTGTTGTCGAATCAGGAGAGCAGGGTACCAGGCAAATTATGAAAATAGGCTGATGGTGTGAAATTTTATGAGAAGTCAAAGAATCCTTGAATCTCTGGTGTGCATTCGACCCATTGAGTCTGCACTGACCTTCTGAAGAGCATCTCACCCAGATGCCCATCCTATCATTGTAACCTGAATTTACCATCACTAATCCACCTAATCTGGACATCCCTGGACACTACAGAGCAATTTAGCATGCTCAATCCACCCAACCTGCACATCTTTGGACTGTGGGAAGAAATCAGACCACCCAATGGAAACCCACACAGACTCAGAGAGAACATGCAAATTTCACACAAACAGTCATCCAAGATTGGAATCAAACCCAGGTTTTCGGCACTTTAAAGAAACAGTGCTAACCATTGTGTTACTGTGCTGCCCATGGAGCAGCCTGTTCGAGTATCAGTATGGAAGAAGCTGGATATGACAGAGCGGTACACCATAAATCGTATGGGTGTCTTCAAAGGTGCACTGAGGAAATAACTGGGGAACATACTTAAAGTAAGTTTTAATATGATAGTTATGAAAGCAGGTGGAAGCAGACTCATTCAAACCATCATCATGGCTTTTATTCAGGAAGTCAATATTCATTAATGTTGATTGGTAAAAGGAGGATGAATCCCTTGAACATATGCCACTCTGATTACAAGGTGCTTTTCTTTAATATTAGTTTTTCAGAAGAGAAAGCACTTTATTGAATGGTATGGAAACTGTAACGTCTAAAAAAGTGAACAATTGTTTCTTTTAACAAAAACAAACAGATATAGAAATTGCTGGAAAAGCTTAGCTTTCTGAGGAACAGTCACTGGACCCAAAACGTTGACTCTGAGTTCTCTCCACAGCTGCTGCCAAACCTGCTGAGCTTTTCCAGAAATTTCTGTTTTTGTTTATGATTTATAGCATCCTCAGTTCTTATGATTGTTTCTCTTCGTTAGATTCTATTAAAATATCTTTGTTCGATGACAGTTCTCTTTATCATGAGATAGAGGTTTCCATGTTTTCTTCTGTTAGAACATTCTGTAATAACAGTTGATGAGAAAGATGCTTTTATAAAACAAAAATGGAAATTGCTGCAGAAACTCAGCAGGACGAGCATCATCTGTGAAGAGATAGCAGAGTTAGCATTTTGAAGCAGAACTGACCGTGAGGTTATCAAAAAGTGCACACTTGGACTGGAGACAAATCTAAAGCTGACCAGTCATAGGTCACACTCGCATCCAATTGATGTGGTAAATGCATCTGCCAGAATGAAATATTCTCTTATGCTTGAATTCTTATCTATCTAATAAATAAGAGAAAACTCAGTTTTAGGTCGAATGGTTTTTTTTATTCCTGGATTGAGTTGCATATTTTGGCATGAACTGATCAAAATGTATTGTCTTTTCCCTTCATCTTTCCTACCAATTTTCAAAATTCATTCCCGGGACATGGGCATTGCTGTCTAGAATGACATTTTATTGACATGCCTAATTCAGAAGGTTGTGTTAAATTGGAACCATATGTTGTAATCTGTCTTCTGAGATTTTCAATTATAAGCTGTTATAATGTGTATTTTGTAAAAAATGTTGGTACTAAGTGATCCCTTAGCAAACTGACAAAGCAAGTGGTGAAAACTGCAAAAGTAGAAGAATTTTAATTTTTATCACCTTGCAGCATTTGGAGTTAATCAACAAGACATTTGGGGTGCAGTGTGCTGAGAGCTACTATGCAAAATATCTCTCAAACAGCAGGAAAAAAGATGATGAAAATAATCTCAGAAGTTTTATGTTTCATATTAACTGCTGCCAGATTACTATTATTCAGGATAGTTCATTAATGCTATGAGACAGCAGAAGCTTGCAGGGCAGTGTAAAAAATGAGCTGAAGTTGTTTCTTTAATAGCTGAGTGCAGGCTTTTATTCATACTATTGAATTTTAAAGGAAAATATATCATTTTTTTAACAATCCTTTTAAGTGCATGTTTATTGTGTTGTGCACAATTCAAGGGAAGGTGGTTAATGTTTGATTTCTGCAAAGCTAAAAATAAAGTAAAATTGTTTCATTTGTTGCGGTAATATTTTCTGAAATATGTTGCTCACGAGGAGTCAATGCCTCTTCGAGGTCTGAGACAAGCAATAATTCATTCAAATAAGATACATCATAATTCTACGCTGAATGCAAGTATCACTTCATTAAACAAAGCACATCCAGCACTTAAGGCTATAGTTATAGGATTGTTTCTACTTTGTCAAACAAGTGCTTGATAGTCTGTGACACATTTCATATCAGGTTTACTACACAGCTCTGTCATACAAAGTGGAAATTTGCGAATATTTGACTTTCTGAGATGAATACACGTACGAGTTAAAGGAGTTGAGGTCAAGAGAGTTAACATATTTAAAATACGGAATGAACATAGTTTGAAAGGATGTAGCTCTCCATGCAACAACAGATTCCTTTGATGCTACTTGGAAAGTAAGGTAATATTTCTATGAAGTACAATGGGCAGGGGTGAAATGACAAGGTTTATGTTCTGGAATTTAATCATTTCTGAAGCTCAATAAGTAGTTCCAAATCGACTCTTGGTGATTAAATGTGCAGTTTTTTTTATTCACTGGTGGGATGTGGGCTTCTCTGGCCAGCCAGCATTTATTGCCTGTCCCTAATTGCCTTGAGAAGGTGGTGGTGAGCTGCCTTGGTGAACTGCTGCGGTCCACGTGGTGTAGGTTGATCCAGTGACAATGGGAGAATCATGATATATTTCCAAGTTCGAATAGTAAGTGGCTTAGTGGGGAACTTGCAGCTTGTGGTGTTCCCATACTTTTACTGCCCTCATCCATCTGGATGAAAGTAGTCATGGGTTTGGAAGGTGCTGTCTGAGGACCTTTGGTGAATATATAGGATGCACTGCAGAAACAAAAGTATGCACTGCTGCTGCTGAGTGGTGGATGTGGTGCCAATCAAGCTGGCTGCTTTGTCCTGAATGGTGTCAAGCTAGTTGAGTGTTATTGGAGCTGCACCAATCCAGGCAGGTGGGGAGTATCCCATCACCCTCCTGACCTGTACCTTGTAGATGAAGAACAGGCTTTGGAGTGTCAGGTGGTGAGTCGCTTGCTGCCGTATTCCTCGGCTCTGACCTGGTCTTGTAGCCACTGTGTTTATGTAGTGAATCCAGTTGAGTTTCTGGTCAATGCTAACCCCAGGATGTTGATTTTGGGGGATTCAGTCATAGTAACACCATTGAGTGTCAAGGGGCAGTGGTCTGATTGTCTCTCATTGGAGCCAGTCGTGTACCACAAATGTTACTTGCCACTTGCCAGCCCTCGCTTGGATATTGTTCATAGCTCATAGTTGTGTCTGGTATGCACAAACTACAAAATAAATGGCTTTGTAATAAAAAAAAACTTCAAAAATACCTACTTTGAGTTGTACCTTTTAAAGAGATTGGCGCTACAGTCAGCTTGATTCATTGATTGTATTCACAGTTCTGAGCTCAAGCTCCCATTTAGAATTTAGTGCTCAATCCAGCCTAATATTTCAGTGTAATATGGAGGAAATGTTATTATTAGAGGTGCCATTTTTCATTAAAAGTAAAACTTTGCATGCTTGGACATAGGCACTAATTAAAAAATTCAAAGCCAAGTTTCTTAGTAATTCCTGTACATGTTAGGAATCCCTTATTTTCGATGGAATTTAAAAGTACACTGGAAAATCAAGGCTTTTTTGTCAGATTTCAAGAACAGCAAATTAATGTTTCCTGCCTCTTGGTTATAACAACTTTCAGGAATTTAGTTGATAATGCTGGGAAAAAATCCATTTCCTACCACTAGAGTGGTTTATTATGATCTACATCAGTTTCTTCTGACCTACCAGCAAATCGGTTCTAATTGTAGCCTATTCAATTAAATACAAGCTCAATAAAATGTCTGCACATGCAACGTGCCCTTGCAGTTCCGTTGAATCACACTGATTTGCTGGTCTGTGGAACAACCCCAAATCACTTGATGTTCTTAGCATTGAAGCTGTTCTTGATACTTTAAGAAAATTATCTGTATAAATTCGATTAAACTGAATGACACTGTGTCATATCAAGAAATATTTCATTCCCAGCTCTAACAGATATTTTCCAAACTGTTTGAGAATGTACACATTTGCTTTAGCAGTGGTTTTTCAAAAGAAGAAACCAAAGCAGAAGAACTAATTCAAGGTTTATGGTCAGGATTAAATATGCCCGTAGGAATCAGTATTCTGAAATGCTTAAAGCAGGATACAAAAATATTGAGCAAAACATAGAGAAAAAGCATTTTAGCTTATTTTATCAACTAGAAGAAAAGTATTCTAGTCAAAGCATGTTTAATGAAAGATAATTGACCCTTGTTAAAAGGATCCTAACTGCAGATCGTGGAATAAGGTCAACTTAATTATCTAAGAGTCATAACATACCCAACAATTCAAGAATTACAATTCAGATGTGATAACTTAAGTGAATTGTGAAGGTCACAAATATGGCCATGTATAGATAGTGGAATGATTGTGAAGACAGGAAAAGGCGACTGGAACTTGTCACTTTGGGAAAGAAAGGAAACTGCATTGTAGCCTGGCCAACTTATTAAGTACTACAGCTTTTAAGCCAGTTTTATTTTAAGACTGAGGGCAGAAGCTTACCAGGCCCCGGACAACATGGGCAATGGGGACAAATTTGAGAGAAACAGATTGAGATATTGAGTAAGGAATTTCTCCATGTCAAGGCCATCAAGTCACATTTCACACTCAAGTCTGAAATGTTGAGACAAAATTCTCACTGGTCAGCATTGAGAGGTCCGTTAAAGGGGATTATTGTCATTATCGTCCACATTACAACCTAATATCACCACAGAAATATGCAGTTTCTGATTCTCCCACTTGTTGTATACAGACTAGATGTTGAGAATTCTCAAAATGAAAATTTGAGCGGGTACCTGGTAACTCCAGCTCCTATCTCAGAGACAACATCTCAGGGAAGCAGCCAAACACAACCCAATTCCACACATGTTGACATCTGATACATGTCAGCCTCACACCATCATCATGGCACTTCCCGGATCCACATATATTCTGCTCCTGCACTTTAACACTTCACTTTGGAGCATATCAGCACCTCTCATTGGAATGATGCCACAAGGACACTTTGTACGCACAGGGACAAGCACCCAGCTCACAGACTGGAATAGGCTACATCTCAGGATCACTTGCTCTCTCTCTTAGCACTCACTCACTTTGCACCTACCTGGATGTTCACAGCATCCCTGCCTTTTTGGTGCATTGTCCATTACCCAGGCCTTCAGGGCTCACAGTAATTCAATTTTACTTTGCTTTTGAGCTCAGGCACAAGGCCAGGCAGCTTGTTATGGTTCTCAGTGCAAGCAAATAGATTGAACATGTTGTCGTATAAGACACATTGTTACATTAATCTAACACCTTCAACATAAGCCAGCAGCCCATGTGGCAATCACACTGCATTTGCATCAACCAAATGACCATGTCTGAAAGTTGGCAAGTCAAGGGGGTCTGCAGTCAATCACAGGGTCCTGGTACAGTCAGTCTAGGTATGCATTTACTGCCAGGTCTAGTGGCTTGGGCAGGTTGATTGTCCACTTGGGGAGATCACGATGGGGGCTTTGTTTCTGTACAGCCCAGCAGTGGGTCTCAGTCAGTTCTGCAAATCCAGTGCAAGCAGTCAAGGGGAATCTGAACTGCGGTGTATGGTCATTCATCAGTCG
Source organism: Ginglymostoma cirratum (assembly GCA_024137785.1). Taxonomy (NCBI): domain Eukaryota; kingdom Metazoa; phylum Chordata; class Chondrichthyes; order Orectolobiformes; family Ginglymostomatidae; genus Ginglymostoma; species Ginglymostoma cirratum. The sequence goes on from JAHRHZ010000013.1 coordinate 52,538,174, forward strand.
GGGCCATCTGTCAAAGTTGGTCAGGGGAGTGGGCCACGGTGAGGCCTGGGGGTCTGTGCAATGAACGTCAAGAGATGGGGTACAATTCAGCCAGCCCCGCTGCAGTAAGGAAATATGGGAAATCGAGACTGCAGATCGGAGGAAGCAATACTAGACGAAGAGGAAGAATCTATGGTTTCTGACAGGCTTCCTGGCTGTTCTGAGGGGCCAGGTATGTTTTGCTCCTGGATAACAAGGTGTGGAGCTGGATGAACACAGTAGGCCAAGCAGCATCATAGGAGCAGGAAAGCTTGACGTTTCGGGCCTAGACCCTCCATCAGAAATGTTTTGCTCCTGTCCTGTTTGCAAGGTAACAGCTTTCAGGTGATCCATGTGTTTGTTCCAACCCACATGTAGGGGGACTTTCCAGGGTGTACACTCTCCTGGGTACTGGCCTACAAGTTTTCTTACTTAAGTCAGCCCTTGTAGGACCCCTTTGCTGTCTCGAGCCTGTGTACCAGCAGCAACTACAATGGCTTGCCGGCCCAGATCCAGAAAAACATTTTAGCCACTTGGCCAAGGCTTGGCTGTGCTGTGGGCTAGCCCAGGGTCCCTCTGCTCAGGATATGCTTTGCATGAAGTTTTGAGAATGCCTCTACTCAAGTGGTGCTCACCAACCTCAGTCAGACAGGTGAGGAGTCCCTCTTCCATGGGGATGCCTTGCCCCTCCCATCCGCCACTCGCTTCATTTTCTAATGACAAAGCCAACTGCAGTTCCTGTTTGAAATCCGGTTGGGCATCAGCTGATAGGCTCTTCTGCATGGCTACATCATTAATCTCACATACCAAACAGTCTCTCAGCACCTTGTTCAGGGTTAATCCAGAATCACATGCCTCGGCCAGTTGTCTTATCCTCATCAAATATCCTGATACAGGTTTCTCCAGTTCTCCAACAGCCAAATAAAACCAACAGCAAATCAGAATTAGAGGAAGTTTGGGGTCATAATATTCCTTAACCAACTCTGTCAACTTTTGGAAGTTTTTAGTGTCTGGTGCCTCTGGGAAAGTTAAGCCCCTTATAACCGAAAATGCTGTGGGTCCACAAGCAGTCAGAAGGATTACCCATTGCCTTTCATCTGTCCCAATGTTATTTGTCCAGAAAAAATATTGCATTCTTTCCACATACTGGACTCAGTCTTCGACAGCAGGATCAAATAACTCAAGCTTCTCAAATAAAGGCATGATGATAGAAAAGCTTAGCCCAACTCCACGATGACTATTGTGAGTGAATGTTCTTCAGGCACACACTGTTTTCTCCCGTCACCACTGAAATAACTGCACAGAGGCCGGTATCCCATCACCAAGTCACCGTTTATTTACTTGTGCACAGCACACCATGACCAATCAGCACGGAGTCAGTCCCCAGAATTGAGAAGATTCTAAATTGCCCATTAATATTGGTCACCTAATGTCTGCTGATTAGGTTAACAACCCCAATCAAGGATCTCACAGTCAATGAGGTCTACCTGTTTCCAATCACTACAGGGGAAAACCGTTTGTGCGTGAGAGGACATGGCATGTTGTGGAAGGGATATTATAGGTGGATACTGCCACTGTGGCCTTTCTGGTGTGAGTGGGTGCAACACAATGGTGGGCAGGACTAAACTGGTAGGTCTGGGTTCAGCCGGAGAAGGATAATTGCAGTCATAATTTTAGGTGGTGTGTCAGAACATGTTGCAGATTCAGGTGTGATGGAGAGTTAAGAGATTACGAGATAGAGAGGGAAATGAAGGTACAAGGAGGGCTATGGAGCTATGGAGGGCTGGGCGGTGGACAGATGACCAGACTGAACCTGGGACTCTTAGTGCCAAGTGCATCCTGGGTGGTCTTCCATGATCTCTGGATTCCTAAATATGCCCTTTGAATGGAAAATAGCTGCTAGCATTCCAAGAGTGGGTGAAGTCAGTGTTTTTCTGTCTGGACCACGATGCAGGGTTAACTTGGGAGTGAAAGGAAGTTCTTCAAAGGGCAATTAGGTCAATCGCGAAATTGCAAAGTACAGGTTGAAGCTGTTGGTAAGCATAGAGTCATAGAGTCATATTGCATGGAAACAGACAACTTGGTCCAACCAGTCCATGCTGAACATAATCCTAAACTAAACTAGTCCCACCTGCCTGCACTTGGCCCATATTCCTCTGAATATTTCTTATTCATGTACTTATCTAAATGTTTTTAAATGTTGTAACTTTACCTGCATCCACCACTTCCTCTGGGCGTTTATTCCACACACAAACCACACTGAGTAAAACAGTTGCCTCTCATGTCTTTTTAAAATCTTTTTCTTCTCAGCTTAAAAATATACCCCCTAGTCTTGACATTCCCCACCCTATGGAAAAGACACCTGCCATTCACCTTACCTGTACCTCTCATTATTTTATAAACCTCTATCAGGTTGCCTCTCAACCTCCTATGCTCCAGTGGAAAAGGTCCCAGCCTATCAAGCCTCTCTTTAGAATTCAATCCCTCCATTCCTGGCAACATCCTGGTAAATCTCTTCTGAACCCTCTGAATCCTTCCCATTACAGGGCAAACAGAACTGGACACAATACTCCAAAAGAGGCCTCACCAATGTCCTGTACATCCTCAACACAATATCCCAACTCCTATCATGAAAGTTCTCAGCAATGAAGGCAAATATGCTAAATGCCTTCTTGACCACCTTATCTACTTGTGGTGCAAACTTCAAAGAATTATGTACTTGAAGCTCTAGGTCTCTCTGTTCTACAACACTGCCCAAGGCCCTACTTTTTATATCTACTGTATTTCATCATGTGTGTGAAATGTCTGCAATGTACAACTGTGTGGGGTACAAATGCTGCTGAAAAACAATCTTGACCATTTCATTGATCCTTGCAGATAAAAGATCTCTATAAGGCAGAAGTAATCACAGACAACCTTAAGAGAGGCACCTCTGAGCCACAAAGCACAAAACTGTTGCATGACCGGCATCAGGGCCAGGGAAGTGATTATCTATCAACCGGAGCTGTAAATATCAAGGCATTGATGCCTTTCATGGGGGATGGGAGAGAAGGGTTCAGTGCTTATGCAGCACTTACAATCTGTTACTTTCTATTTACAAAATAATTGTTGATGCTTTCATCAGAATAAGGTTCAATGTCAAAGTGTAATAGAAACAAAGAAGATAAGAGCAGGAGTAGGCCATTTGATGGCCTCCAGCCTGCTCCCTCATTCAATATGGTCATAGCTGATCATTGAGCTCAATATCCTAATCCTGCCCTCCACTATATCCCTTGACGCTTTTCACCTCAAGAGCTATATCTACCTCCTTCTTGAAAGCACAAAAAGTGTTGGTCTCAACTATTTTCTATGGTAGCAATCTCCACAGGCTCACCACTCCCTATTTTAAGAAATTTCTCCTCAACTCAGTCCTAAAAGATTTCCCCTTTATCCTTAAACTATGGCCCTGGTTCTGGACTCCCTCAACATCAGGAACATCCTTCCTACATCTAACCTGTCTCGTCCTGTTTGAATTTTATAGGTTTCTCTGAGTTTTCCGCTCATCCTTCTAAATTCCAGAGAATCCAATTCTAAATGACCCAATCTCTCCTCATATGTCAGCCTTGTCAGCCTAGCAATCAATCTGGTAAATATACGCTATACTCCCTCTACAGTAAAAATATCCTTCCTCAGATAACGGGACCAAAACTGCACTCTGCATTCGAGGTGTGGCCTCACTAATGCTCTGTATAATTACAGCAAGACATCCTTGTTCCTGTATCCAATTCTTCATGCATTGAATGCCAAAGTACAGTGTGCCTCTTTATTGCCTGCTGTACCTGCACTCTTATCATCAGTGATAATAGGAACTGCAGATGCTGGAGAATCCGAGATAACAAGGTGTAGAGCTGGATGAACACAGCAGGCCAAGCAGCATCATAGGAGCAGGAGAGCTTAACGTTTTGGGCCTAGACCCTTCATCAGAAATGAAGTGTTTAGGCCCGAAACATCAAGCTCTCCTGCTCCTATGATGCTGCTTGGCC
>JAHRHZ010000013.1:52547213-52563486 GCA_024137785.1 Ginglymostoma cirratum
ACGTTTCGGGCCTAGACCCTTCCTGCTCCTATGATGCTGCTTGGCCTGCTGTGTTCATCCAGCTCCACACCTTGTAATCTCGGATTCTCCAGCATCTGCGGTACCTATTATCTCCAGAAGATGTGAGCTGGGTGCTGTGATCATTCAGTGATGGTAAAATTATTGGTGCTTGACATGCAAAAAGTTTGTTTTAGTTCTGAGATGTAAACACAGCTCACTTTTGGTAAATAAAAGTGAATGTTTTGAAGTAATTGAAGACTTTCTTGAACATAACACTTCAATATTGAACAGTGATAAGATACTGGCCTGCAGTGTGCAGAAGGGAAAGTGGAGCAGTGACTTAGAGGACTGTAAGAGGGAATATGGCTTAACACAGGTAATCTGTGTGACCTGGTGTTTACACCGCAATAGGTGGAGGACCGTGCAGCTATGTTTACGAGGAAATGCCAGCAATGCCACCTCCACGCCATGAGAGGCACCGGTTCATGACTCTTCTGCCACTATGCTGATAGTGAAGGGGATTTATGGACTGCTAATGCTTGATCGGATGTTGGCTGCATCAAAAATGGCACCATTGCCAGGGATGCCATGAAATCCTAGGACATCCCTCTAGTGGCAATTACTTCTGGTTGCAGTGATTGGAAAAGTGACTAATAATGGACAAGAGGAGATCCATACAGGTATGTTAGGTAGTTAAAAAGGGAGTTTGCACAAAAAAAATTCGCTGGACCTCATGGAGAGAAACCCTCTGTGACACTTGACAGAAAGCACAACTAGCTAAAATATACAAAGATTGATCCTAATTCTTCAAGGTAAAATGAAGAGGATCATGTGACTTGTTCTGATTTCTACCTGACTGCAAACTAGGTGGATTGACTGTTAAATAATAAAGGATACCCAGTCTGTTATTTCAGGAAGAAGGTTCAAAATGCTGAAATTTTAAGACAATGGTAGCAGCATCTACATTTAGAATTATTCTAAGCAGCTAAGGTTCAAGCTCCCAGGAAAATGTTGAGAATATCATGCTGTAAATAATTATGCTTCAAACTGTCCATTTATTTCCTACATAAAGGAGAATTCAGGTCTCAAAGATAGTTAAATAGCATTTCTAGCTGAGGAATGGGCCATGTGATTCATGTTGCCATGGAAGTGAACTTTAACAGAGGAAAGTGTCGAACTTCTCTCTGAAAACTCACAGATAAGGTTAATCCACAGGGATCCATGGGAGAGATAGAGGATGAGACAGCAGCTATGGATGAGAATGACACTGTGATTAACTGTACAGGAATAGAGGTGCAAGCTTGCTCTGGGATTGAAAAGTTCATGAATACTTAAAATAAGGCTGAAAGATTCACCTGGCTTGTGCAAGAGATCTCCAGGGGAAGGCCGTCATTGTGAAAGATAGGTGTGAGATTAAAAGTTTTCGGGTTGTGACAGGAAAAGAACAGAAATAAACTCTTGGGAGTTAAAAATCACCTTGAACTGATTCTGGGAGAACAAAATGTCCAATTAAAGGTCAATATCAAGTATATGTGTGAAGTTGTTCTTGACTGTGCTGAATGAGCAGATGAAATGTTTGTTGTGTGTTTACATGTTTCGGTTGGCTATAAATATAGAACTTAGTCAATACTGCTTATAACATTTGGCTACAGTAAAATGTACCTCTAGTCCCGTAAGCTTCAGCCCTACGGACAAAACACCCGGAAGCGAAATTAGGCTGGGTGGCTCACTTTCTGACTTGTGCAGATATGATGGACAAAGAGTCTTTTTTCTATACTAGAAACTTTTAATGATTCTAAAATTTTGAGTAAAATATTTTCATGTAATTTGTTCAACCAGCAACTGAATGCTTGAATTTCTTAAGTTGGGAATTGGTATGATAAATATCCCAAAGGTGAGTGCAGTACGGTTAATTGCTTAATTATCGTTTGTAAGAATGTGCCGATATTGCTAACTTTCTATTAGTGCACTCAAATAAACTTGTACAGATTTTTTTGATTTAACAGACATCTCAAGTTATTAAGAATTCAGTGTCCTGCCTAGATTAATAGAAAGCATGGAACAGGTTTCTCTACTGAACAAAAATGATTATTTATTACAAGTGGGGTTTCATTTCCAGCAGGCTACCCCAGTAAGTTGTAATTGCATAAACGATCTCAAATGGGCCTAGAACAAAAGTATGTTCACAATGGGTTAGCCACGAAACTATTAATCATTAGTCCCTTGATAACAATTGCAAAAATTCTCTGCTCTCTTTAACTGTACTTTTTCTTGAATCCTTGCAGGAATGATGAGTGATTGACATAGCGTTTACACTTTATGTGGATAATTAGCTTTATCTTAAACTCACGACAAATCTGCTAATGCTTAGTTTAATTGACCATGTGCTAAAGGAGGTGCCTGTGTGTGTGTGTATGTCAGAGGTGGGGGGAGCAGGTTGCTAAAAAACACATATATTTATCCTGCCATATAAAACCACACTGAAGACAGAGAGTAAGAGTTGGGGTTACAGTTTCTCCCTCTTACCTGGTAAGCAACAATAAACTGAAACAAATATATTTTACAAATTATTTTACGAAATGAATTAAGAAATAATCAAGTTTATTCATGGGATTCACACTGATGATAATGATTCACAGTTACAGTCAACAACAAATGAGCTACAGACAAGTTTGAAAATGTTGATCTTTGTGATAAACAACTTGGAAAATGGAACCATACATAACACGAAAGTTCGATACTTTCACTTTATTAGTTGGATCCTAACAAACGGATTGGATAGCTATACTATACAGAGAGTAGGAAAGGGGAAATTTTAGTTTGCTTTGTTAACATTGTGCTACGCTTGTTTTCTAGAAAAAGCTTGGTTAGCACACTATGTGCCCATAAGTGTTGGCCAATACATTTCCATCTAAACGTTAATAAATTCTGTTGTGCCAGCTCAGGAAATGTACAACAATGTTTGGTGAAGTTGCTTATTTTAATATTTTAATTTCAGCTGTCAAATTGATTCTCTTTGTAAGTCTGTTCTGACTCACCTCCATGCACCTAAAGAAATGTCGAGGATGGTACAAATCAATTTCCATCTGTTAGTTAATCAAATGAATCTCTGTGATCCTAAAAACCTACATTAAAATACTACACACCCTCTGAACAAAATACATCATATTTAACTTCTTGAAATGCTTGTTTTCCTAGATATATAAGTTTGCACTTATTGATCAAAATATATTGTGTTTATCTGTGAAATGTTTCCTAATTTTAACCAAAGCCAAAAGCAACAGTCGGTGCTGAGATTTGAGGAAGTTACTACGAAGTCCTAAATTAAAAACTGGAAATTCCATAAGGGCTGCTTTCAAATAAAATGTCTCTTGTGCTCAGTGAACTGACAAAACAATAACCAAGGCAGATAAATCCTGTGTCCAAACATAATCCTTCAAAATGCATGAAAACATTTAGCAACTTTTAAGTGGTTAGTGTCACTCAGACACACACTATCTAGAGTTTCAAATTACATTCTATTGCCCATGCACAAGAATGTTCTATTTCATACCTATAATAATACTTACAGTAGGGGCAACCAAAGACTTCAATTCTCAACCCAATATGACCTTCACCATTCCAGTCCAGTGGTACTAAACGTACATAGCGTGCTATGATCGGATGCTGTAAATCATGTCTCACTACTCCATCTGAGTTTGTGTTTCCTGCAAAGGCCTGTGGGAAATAAAGCACAGAATGTTCAGTATTAAGGAGTCAACATAGCGCCTGAAAAGCAAAAGAGCTGATTTAATTGAACTTATGAATGCTAACACTTTTCGTAGTACAAACTTGGTAAAGACAGTGATGTTTTATTGTGATGTTTTAGACTGTACAGTAATACCATACACGAAAGTAAATCACTTGTTTATTTACACTGCCAAACATTTGTACACCAAGAAAATTGGCTAAAATCATATTAATTTACATGTGTCGAATTGCCTTTCCAGTATCGTCCAAATACAACAGCAATTCAAAATAGTAATGATTGGTCTTCATCCCTGAATTGGGAAGGAACAGATCCTTGTATTTGTGGCACCTAAAGTCAATCAGCTTTCAAAAAATGTTACATTGCCCCATGTATGTAACGTATCACCTGTAGGACCCAAGAACCCAAGGAATAAAGGGCTGGATTTTCCAAGGAGCGGAAATCTCGAGTTGCAGGGAGGTGGGGGTGGAAGTGAGATATAAGATGGGGGTGTATTTGGTCATAAACAAAAACAAAGTTGCTGGAAAAGCTCAGCGGCTCTGGTAGCTTCTGTGAAGGAGAAAACAGAGTTAACGTTTCGGGTCTGGTGACCCTTCCTCAGAACTTGGTGTATTTGGTCACGTCTGGTCCAGTCTGGCAGGGCGGTCTCATGATGTCTTATAAGTTCGGGGGTTTATCAGTGGTCTGGGTGAGGAGTAGTTAGAGGTGTGTAAGGTAAGTATGGGCCCACTTTAATGGGCTAGCTCCTAAGTAACTACGTATTTAACAGTCTGGCTTTTCCTGAGTAAATATTTTACTTAATTCCACCAGAACTCTTCAAAGTCTCCAAGTTAAAACAAATCTTTCGGAGGGTTCCAGCTGCAAAGGGATTGGTGAGCAAAAAATTAAATTTCCAGGTAATTCCTTCAGAATGCACTAAGCTGGCAATTTCTCGGGGTCCCAATAACAACTGCTACCTGTGCCGGTGGAAAATACATGACAATGCTTTGTTATTTCAGCTTATTGTCTAAAATGTTATTAAACTATACAGATCATGTGGATGGGAAAATCAATCTAGATAAATATCTTGGCAAAACCAGTAGTCTTTGCCCACTATTCAAGATTGTTAAACTTATTTGAAATTTTGTAATTCCTTTCCCACCCCTAAGAGTCTTTAATGGGCTATTGAACAATATGATTATAGAACGCTTCATGGAGTACTTAGTTACCATAACATTATTTTTGTGATTGTACCTGAAGCGGGAAGTGTACACGGTTCAAGGTTAAACCAATTGAGTTAAATGGCCCAAGGAGTTTAGTTGGGTCAAGGTCATGCACCTGTGCGCATATGTTCACAGATCATTGAAAGTGGTAGGACAGTTAGGGAGAGCAGTAAGTAAAGCATACAGTATCCTTGGCTTTATTAATAGAAACATGAGAGGACAAAAACAAGGTGATGTTGAACTTAGACACTTGTTAGACCTCTGCTGGAGTACTGTTTATAGTTCTGGAAGCCATATAATTGGAAGGATGTAAATGCATTGGAGAGAGTGCTGATGTGATTGACAAAAATGGTTCCAGGAATGAGGAACTTCAGCAATGAGGACAGATCGAAGAAGCTGGGACTGTTCTCTTTGGAGAGAAGGCAAAGAGGAGATCTTAGGTTTTCAGAATCAAGCGGGCTGGATAGAATAGATAGGGAGAAGCAGCTTTCAGAAAACAACAAGAACAAGAAGGCATAGATTTACAGTGATATGCAAATAAAGCAAAGGTGAAGTGGGGAAAATTTTTCCAGTCCGAGTAGTTGAGGCATGGAATGCATTTCCTGGAAATATGTTGGAGGCAGGTTTTACTGAAGCATTCAAGTGGCATTGGATTATTATTTGGATAGAAATAACGTGCAAGGGTATGGGGGGAAAGCAGGAGATTAACACTAGGTAATGATGTTCATTTAACAAACCAGTACAGGCACAATGGGCCAAATAGCTTCCTTCTGGGCTGTGACACTTCTGATTCTGTGAAAGAATTTGAGGGTGGTTGAGATCAGGTGGAATTGGGTGATTTACGGAGGGGGTGGTGCATTCTCCTCATGGCTCAACTGACTGTCATCTCTAATGATATACGAATAACATTTGATAATTTATTTTCCTTTATTGGACTACTGTAGCTTTTATTTTGAGGTGCTTGTTTTGATTTGCTAAGGGTAAAGTGAAAGGAAAGTGGAAAGGATTATTTTGATTGAGGTCTAATTCAAGCTTAGGATTGCTTTGTATTTGACTATCGCAGCTGGGGATCAATTGTTACCTACAGAGTGAGGTATATCATATCAGTGATCAACTTTGTTGTGATAAAATGACCTACATCAAGTTGCAATGGCCATTTTCATACACTGCAGTAGCTATGTTAGCTTGCCTGATTTGGGGTGCCATTGTTGTGAATGAGTTGGACTTTCTAAGACTAGTCGGCCATTTGTCTACCTTAGGCCTAGAGTCAAAATGTTTGAGTATGAACACAATTGCTTGGCATGGAGCATAGATACATTTGGAGCTTGCATGGAGTATGTTGAGAATGTTATACGGTTTTGAATTTTTGCTTGCAGGTAGTGGCGCTGACAAGCCTAGGAAATTCCCTAAAAGGATGTCAGTTTGGTCAGCAGTCAGAAGTTTGGTAGCTCAAATTCCTTGCCTGATGTTCAGTGAATAGTCTGCACTGACACAGTGGCCCTTCTAATGAATAACAGATGGAGGAGCAGAAGGAGTGAGGAGGTGATGGTTTGCAGCTGGGCAATCTAAATATACAAACCAATCAGTGGTCATGACAAATTTAACAACAGGATCTGATTTATTTTTAAATTGTCTAATCCCCAGATGTAAGCAACCAGACTGCAGAAGGACAGTCATGTCACCAGGGAGAGATCCATTTAGAACGCACTATACGATCAAACAGATGATTGGATGTGCAGGATCAGTCATCGCACGTGGGACGTCAGGACAGAGAAAGTCAGTCAGATTGTTGGTGGCAGTCGGTCAGATCACAGGCCATGGAGGGAGCATTTAGATGCTATGCCTAACTTGCAATTGCTTAGCATCATTCTCTCTTTCCTTCCACCAAACAAAGGATCATCTTTGCCTCCCACTGCTTTTCCATAAGATCCAATAATTTAGCTGTGGTAGGCCAATCATCCAAGCATAGTGCAATGCAATATCTGACATTCTTTCTTGTCTTACAGGACAAAATGGTGTGCAATAGAAGTGAGGAACAAAATACTATTGAGACCAAGCACACCTCCATCCATTGAGCCCAACAGGGGAAAGAGCGCTCTGCATCATTGGTCCAGCTGCAGCAGAGTGCAAGGGCATCAAATGTCACTGGGCACTTCAGTCTGATGGTATGTTTTTGCCTTCTGGCCTTCTCATCGTTGGGCATCCTCATTTTTCCAGCATGAAATTGATGCTGCATACGGTGAGACCATAGACCTCTTGCTTTTCCCACTGCCCCTTTCTGATTTTACATCCAGTATCCAAGGATTATTGTCACAGCACAGTCAAGAGCAAGGCAGAGATAGACATTATACACCAGCAATGAGAGTTTATCATTACTTGATCTGACACAGAAGTCACCAACTCAGATGCTTGAAAAGTATATACCTTAAAGGCTGAAGAAAGACGGCAGTTGGAGATGAAGAGGTTGAGGGAGGGTAGGAGACCTTGGGGTGGTGACCAGGAGAAGGGGGTGTGTTGGAGGTAGGAGAAGGGGTCAGTAGAGGGAGGGTTAGGCTCACGATTAAAGAAGTAAGCGCAGAGGCGGAGGCGGCGGAAAAACTGTTCAATGTCCAAGCATGGGTTGTATTCGTTGATGTTTGGGTGGAGGGGGACAAAAGTGAGCCCTTTACTGAGGACTGACCATTCGTCCTCAGTGAGGGGCAGGTCTGGGGGAATGGTGAAGACCCGGCAGGGCTGGGTGCTCCTGTCTCCTCTGGAGCTGCTGGCTGTGGAGGCGGTGGGCGGAGCGACATCGGCGTCGGCGGTGGGCGGAGCAACGGCGGTGGGCGGAGCGATGTTGGCGGTGGGCGGAGCAGGGTAGGCGGCGGCAGCAGCGGTGTCAGCAGGTGCGTCCTCAGTGTCTGTGGTGTTGGCCTCAGAAATGGAGGAGGTGGCATCAGCAACGGTGTCGATGGCGTTCGCTGTCCCATAAGTGGTGTACCCAGCGGAGGAGGATGTGACGTCATCCGTGGTTGCTCCGACAGTGGCCACATGGCCAATGGCGGCGGGCACATTGTGGGGAAGGTCCTGGGTAGGGTTGGGGATTTGGGGGGTGGAGGAAGCCCGTTTTGGGTGGCAGGCACCAGTAAGTTTACTGTACTTACAGTTTTTAGTGTCCAATAAAGCTGAGTAGAATTGTGAGTTCAGGTTGGGGATCCTACGAAGAATAAAAAACAGGAGATGTCCTTTGCAGGTCTGGGAGAGGGAGGCTCTGAGCTGGGGTAGGCTTGATTGTAGTGCCTGGAGGTGCCGGCACATTGCTGCGAGTGTGTGTTTCAGAAGTCGCAGGGAGAAACGTTTTTGAAGGATCTCAATGTTCTGAATGTAGACATTGTCGCGGTTGGAGATGAAGAGGTCGAGGGAGGGTAGGAGGCCTTGGGGTGGTTTCCAGGAGGAGGTGGTGTGTTGGAGGAGATGAAGAGGTCAAGGGAGGGTAGGAGGCCTTGGGGTGGTGTCCAGGAGGAGGGCGTGTGTTGGAGGATGAGTACCTTAAAGGCTGGTATAGATGAGAATCTACAAGTGGTGGGTCACTGAACATGGCTGTACTGCAGTCAAGCTAGGGGAAAAAATTGCACATATGCCAGTTTGTCTACAAGTTCTGTTATACACACAAACAGTGGTAGAGATTTGGAATTCTCTTCCACAAATGGTAGCTAATGCTAGATCAGTTTGTCATTTTAAATCTGAGATAGGTACTTTTTTGTAAAGCCAATGGTCTTAAAGGAGATGGGCCAAATTATGGAGTTAAGGTCATAGATTAGCCATGATCAATGGCAGAATTAGGCTTGAGAGGCCGAATGGCCTATTTGAGTTCTAAACTCCCAATGTGGGCAGTGCTAGCTGGCCAACATTTAACAGCCACTGCAAATTGCCCTGGTGAACATGATGGTAAGTGACCTCCTTGAACTGCTGCAGTCCTTCAGGTGTTAGCACTGAACAACTTGGCACAGAACATCATTCAAAGCTTTGATCCATCCTCTCCACTGTGGATTTGGCAGACTCAGCGCTGATCGTGCTTCTCCAGCTCAGCAAGCCAGGCAGCATCAGAGGAGTGGGAAAGTTGATGTTTCGGGTCGGGACCCTGCTTTAGAAAATCTATAGCTGAGCAAATGCTATTTATTAGCACTGTTGATGAATACTTTGATCATGTTACTGATGGTCGAGGGGAGACCGATGGGGCGGTAGTTAGCTGGGTTGGATTTGTCCTGCCTTACATGTACAGAACACACCTGGGCAATTTTCCACACTGTTGGGTGGATGCCAGTGTACTAACTACACTGGAAGAGCTTGGCTACGGGGTGCAGTGAATTCTGAAATACAGGTCTTTGGTGCTATTGTTGGAATGTTGTCAGGAACCATTGTCTTTGCAGCATCCAGTGCCTCCAACTATTTCCTAATATCGTGGAGTAAACTAAATTAGCTGAAGATTGGTATCTGTGATGTTGGGGTCTTTTGGATGAGGTCAAGATTGGCCATTCTCTTGGCACTTCTAGCTGAAGGTTGTTGTGAACACATTAGGGTTTTGTTTTGCACTGATGTACAGGGCTGCCTCATCATTGAGGATGGGGACATTTGTGGAGCGTCCTCCTCCAATGAGTTATTTAACTGTCTACCACAATTCATGGCTGGATATTGAAGGACTAGAGCTTAGATCTGATCCATTGGTTGTGGGATCATTTAGCTCTATCACTTTCTTCTTGGCACGCAAGTAGTCTTGCTTTGTAGTTTCACCAGATTATATCTTCACGCTGAGGTATGTCTGGTGCTGCTTCTGCTATGCCCCCCCATACTCTTCATTGAACTAGGGTCCATCTTGGTGATAATGGCAGAGTTGCACAGAGGTTTGCTTGCCATGTCCCTCATATGGCGACCCCCAGTCTATCAGGTGAATACAAAAGACAGCGGGATGAGGTCCTTAACCTGGCTTTAATTTTGCACATCAGTTCTCAAGTCCAAGTATATACACATGTGTGCACATCAAGTAGTAGAAGGGCAATTGAGGTGTTTAATCAAGTTTCCAGTGTCTGGGCAGGTCAGAGAACATATTAAATAACTCTTCTGACAAAGTGTCAAAAGGTTCACACTGACCTGTTACTCATTGCACAACTTCACCTGAAAATAAAAGAGACTCACCACTTTACAGATAAGATAATGCCAGAAATCCTTCTTACAGAAAGACGTTAATGAGTTGGAAGTAGTTCAGAGAAGGCTTACTAGACTAATACCTGGAATGGGCAAATTGTTTTATGAGGCAAGGCTAGACAGGTTAGGTCTGTATCCTCTGAAGTTCAGAAGAATCAGAGGTAACTTAATTGAAACATACACGTTCCTGAGGGGACTTGACTGGGTGGATTTGAAAAGGATATTCTTTCTTAAGTGAGAATCCATAGCTGGAGGTCACGGCTGAAATATAAGAAGTCACCCCTTTTAAACTGAACTGAGGAAATTTTCTTTTCAGTGAGGTTTTAGTCTTTGAAATTCCCTTCCCCAAACGCAGTATAATATTCAACATTTTATAACCAGAGGTGGAAACATTCTTGATTACCAAGGAGATGAAAAGTTACCAGGGATATGCAGGAATGTTGAGTTAACATTAAAAACAGATCAGTCGTTTCCTTATTGAACGGCAGAGCAGGTTTGAAAGGGCCAAATGTTCATATGTTCTCATATTGGTAAACTGAAGAACTCCATTATAGATATCAATGGACCCAAACCTCATGAAGGGATACCTTTAGGAAGCTTTGGCAGAGGAGGAGCTGATGGCTAATGCCTTTGGATATTGAGAGTGAGAAAGACCCTTCCCCTTCTACAGGAAAATCAAACAAAAAAATGTAGATGGAAAGGAAAGAAAATGACATTTTAATTTAGCAGCAATGACTTGATGCAAATCTTTTGAACATCAACGATCAGGTGCTGAATCTTTGTGCCTGTTAGATGCTTTTCTGCTTCTAAACTATTGTAACATTATAATGGGTTAGGTTGATAAAATTAGTTTGAAGATTATAGCATGACTACAGACAAGTATATAGCAACAACAACAAACTCAAGGAGAACACAAAGACTAATCTACATATATAATTCAATAATTAATAACACTTAATTGGAAACTTGAGAAAGATCACGTCACACATCTGCAACATCCATGCTCCACCATTCAATCACCCTACCTTACACCACCCAGACCAATGTGAGTCATATTATTGAATGTAGATGTGAAAATAAATATCACTTTCTAACTTGTTAAGTTGAGCAAACTCAATTCAATGGTTCAGAGAAAATTTAGCAGTTTCATGCTGGGGGAAACAAATAACATGACTTTATAAACTCTCAGTAAGCCTTGTCTCCACTGTAACTGATTTTATGACCAGCAGGTTTGGCAGCATCTGTACAGACAAAGAAATAACATTTCTAGTCAAGTCTGACTCTTCAAGAGGAATCATATTCAACTTGAAATATTCACCACTTCTCAGTACACAAATGCTTCCAGACCTGCTGAGTATTTTCAACACTTTCTGTTTTTATTTTAGATTTCCAATATGCCCAGCATTTTGCTTAAATTTAATGACAACTTGGCATTATCGAACTTTAAGCATTCACTGCATTCACACACAAGCAAGTTCACTTCATATTTTTCAAATTTTAAATTAAAATTACATTTTTAAAACTTTCAAAAAATTGACAGACTTCAAACACCAAATTATTCAGTTTCTTGAAACATCGCTCAGCAGTGTGTTCAACAATGCTGTTAGAAGTTACAGCTGTGTGGCCTTCTTCCAAACCAAGGGATGATGGCACAGTGTCTTTAAGAGAGATGTGTTCTGCGCCGTTTCTCTTGCAGTGGGTGGGGGGAGGGGGTTGCCACAGTGGTGCCGGAATGTCCCCTTCAAACATCTTTTGTGTTCTCCCTGGGAGTTATTTTTAAAATGAAACAAAAGAACTGTGGGCGGGGTCAACATTTTTTTGATTCCTTCCAAATATTACGATATGACAGCAATCTTTTGCCTCTACCTCATTGTGAAGTATCTCATGACTTTTTTAAATTCACTCATGGGAATGTGGCCAATGTTTATTGCCCATCCTGAGTTACGTTTGAGAAGGTAGCGGTGAGCTGTCTTCTTGACCTGCTACAGTCCACACCCAAATGTGTCAAGACTGAGACAAGATCTAGTTTTAGGCTGACAAGTAACAGATATTATTCACATCATACAGGTGCTGTATAATACTATCTCCAACAAGAGAGAATCTAACTAATGTCCCTTGAGATTCAGTGGCATTACCATCGCTGATCGCGCCACTATCAGCACCCTGGGAGTAACTGTTGACCAGAAACTGAATTGGATCAACACAATGGCTATTAGAGGAAGTCAGAGGCTAGAAATTCTGCAGTAGAGTCAAGAAATTTTCCCCGAAGTCAGTGAACTAAGAAAGTTCACATTTTTCAGTGCAACCAACGGCAAAAGCCACAGTGAGGTGCGAGTGGCCACCTTTGGCATCAAGGCAGCATTTGAGTTTGCACGGTATCAATGAGCCCTTGAAAAACTGAAGTCAATAAGAGTCTGGCATTAAAACTTCTAGCCATTGCATCCAACCCACTGAAAAGATAAACGGAAGTGAAATATTGTGCACCATGGAAATCTGAAACTAAAACAGAAAGCACTGTAACTCAGCATGTCAGGCAGCTTCAGTGGGGCCAGTGATAGGGCTAATGCTTCAAGTCCAATATCACTCTTCTGGAGAACTCAAAGGAAGATGGTTATTGTTGTTGGAGACCAATCCCAGTGCTAGGACACTGCTTCAGGAGTTCTTCAGAGTCGTGTCTTTGGCTCAACCAAGTTCGGATCGTTCATGAATGACTTTCTCTCCATCATATTGTCAAAACTGAGGCTGTTTGCTGATAACTGCAGCAGGTTCAGTTACTTTTACAAACCTTAGACACTGGAAATAATCTGTGGCCATATGCAGCAAGAAGAGGGAAATATTCAGGCTTGAGCTTGTATGCGTAAGTAACACTGGCTTTGCACAAATGCTAGGCAAGGACCATTTCCAAAAAGAGAGAATCTAATGATCTCACATTGGCATTCAACAGAATTACCACTTCTGAATCAATGACTATCAACATTGCGGGGATTACTGTTGCTAAGAAATCTATCTGGAGCTTTTAAATAAGTACTTTGTTGACAAGATTCGGTTAGATGCTGGGAATTGTGTGTCAAGAAACTTACCGCTGACTCTTAAATTCTGTTGTCAAGGTACAAGTCAGGTCTTTGATAGAATACTGTCCACTTGCCTGAATGAATGCTGCTGCTCAATTAATTCAGCACCATCAGGTCAAAACACCGTAGTTGATTGTGATACTATATATCACCAGCAAACAACAGCAGTGGTGTGTACTATGTAAAGGTCGCACTCCAGCAATTTCAAATCCTCCTTTGACAGCAACACCCAAAACCACAGAACCACATAAGTATTATCATGCAGGAAGCCATCTGGCCCATTCTTTGCATTCGAAGGAATTAGGTCCTTGAAAGTGTCACAGTCTCCAAGATCACCTCCTAGCCACACACCATCATGACTTGGAATTTTGCCACCTTTCCTTCATTGTCACCGGCACATTTTACCTGTCTGTAATCACACTGCATCTAAACAGCTTCTCTAAGTCAATATGACGCAGTCCCCAATGCCCACTGCAGACCCAGAGCTTGCATTGACCAGCAGGGCAACATCAAATACAGGCAAGCAATTGAACAAATTGAAATATCAACTTTTACTTACAGAAAACAAATGCAAACAAAAGCTAACAAAGGATGACGTGTGCCCTCATAATGCAAATCAAATGAATATTTTACAGTCCACGATGTTCTGCTGCAACCAGCAAAATCTCTTCAATTGAAAGTGGTGACAATGAAGTTTGGTCTGGTTTAAATGCATGACACAGTTGGGCTCTGTGGTGGACAATGACAGTTTTCTCTTCTCAATGTCCTCCTCCTCCTCCAGTTCCTCAGCATCCAGCACAGCACCTCATTGTCTGCTTCACTTGTGAGAGCACACCATGATGATGATGCAGCACATTCTGTTTGAACTATACTGGAGGGGTACCTGGGCTGACATAAGTTGCAACAATACATCTTCAGCAGCCCTATACTCGATTCCACCACGGCCCTGACCGAGGCTTAGGTGGCACTAAACCTGTGCTCTGCCTCAACTGGGGATACAATAATGGTATCATGAGCCATGGCTGCAGTGGGTAGCCCTTGTGCCTCAGAAACCAGCTTTGTAATGCCCCTGGATACTCAAATGCACTAGTTACATGAGAGTGCTCCAGGACGTGGGAGGCATGGCAGCTGTTAGGATGGAGGTCTCCCCCTCCTGGAAGTGATCACAGGTCACCTGAACATTAATGGAATAGAACCCTTTCCTGTTGGTGAATTCCACAGCATTGTGATACATTCCATTCTGTGCACAGGCACCTTGTACCTGTGACAATTCACCCACAAATCATTGTGGTAGTATTCATTTAAATAGTTTCAAGATTGCCAAAAGTGTAGGACATCAAATGAAACCTGGGGAGACAACCTACTCCAACTACCAATGTCACGCCTTTATATTCTCAAACAGACTATCACTACCCAGCAATCAAATAAAGACAGGAAATCAGTTATAATATTGGGCAACCATTGATTGTCCATGGGTTAAACGATTGATTCATTGTAAAAGTTTCCACTGAGCAAGTTGGGATCAACTCCACTCACTGACACCTACTGGGTGTTACTAATCAGCTATCTCCCACAATCAGCATCATGACCGTATTCTATACATACTTGACAATATACAGTCAACTGTGCGGACTTTTAAAGAGTCACCTTCAACAGCCATTAATCCTTTCTGGTCAGTGGCTACAATTGAAAGGTACAAAGAACCTCATTGAAACCTCTGGAATGTGTTCGGAATTTGTTCACAGAGCCTACTGAATTTTTTTGTTCCCAACTTCTAACACAATATCTTATTCAAGGAAGTTTGCAAAAGCATTTGTGTGCCCTGTACTGAGCTGCAAAGTACACAGTCCTTTCAGTTTTCACTCCCTGAACATGCTGTGCCTGGACAAAGAATATGCTGCTCTGCCAAAATTATACAACATCCCTGGGAATCCATATATTTCTTAATAATTTGATGAGGTTTGTTAGTCCTGTTGTGAAGATTCAACCTTACAAAGAAAATGTATTTGCTTTAATCAGAAAAGCTGGTATCCTATTTGTCACTTGAGATTCGAAGTATGAACGACAGCTGAGTGTTCAGTAAGGATACAACATTTTTGATCAATCTTCTGAGGTTAGTTTCTGCTCTGGTCAGGATATTGCAAAGAAGAATGCAAGGAGGAATTACAAGCTCCCTAAGCTTCTGGGTACTGTATTTCAAGCAAGATGCAAGGGTTGAATGGACTCCTTTACTTTTGTTTTCAGAGAATGGACCCTTGCATATGAATGGTGTTGCTTCATCTTAGTGAAGGTATAATTGTACTTCAGCAAGTTCAAAAAGGACTGCATAATCATAGAATCAGATCGAACATTTGACAATTTATTTTGTATTTTACAAGTGTGGGCTGATCATGTATGGTACATGTTTTGCCCATTATGAACAACTGGAGAAACATGCTGCTTAAGTGATCAGTCAGTCAGTCAGTGAGATGGACGGTTTATGCACCGAGCATTGCATCCACTACTGAAATTCATACATTACTTTGCTTAATTCTGTGATATTCAGAATGTCTTTTAGGACTGACTAAAGCATCCTGTTAATGAAACACACCAATCACGTAGCAATGCATTGTAGCAGTGTGAAAAGGCCTGCTTGGTCAAATTTTTGCAATATTTTGCCTTTCCAGGCTAATTTTAAGCAGGGCAGATACTTTTCAGGTCTGAAAGCCTTTGGCCCATTTGCAAGTTTGCACAATACATAACAAAAATTAATCTGATGACAATAGCTATTGTCTCACACAATAGCTTTGGTGTGCTGTGTATCTGCAGGATCCCGGAAGTGTTTTTGTACCGAGGCTACATGCTCCATCACAAATGAATCCAAATGTTGCAAGGATAATACCAATTTAATAGACTGGATGAAAAACAGATTGAGCAGAAGTAAAGAGATAAAAAGGTACTGCAGATGCTGGAGAATCCGAGATAACAAGCATGGGGCTGGATGAACACAGCAGGTCAAGCAGCATCATAGGAGCAGGAAAACTTGACGTTTCGGGCCTAAACCCTTCATCAGAAAAGGTTTAGGCCCGAAA
>JAHRHZ010000013.1:52563886-52592614 GCA_024137785.1 Ginglymostoma cirratum
TTTCGGGCCTAAACCTTTTCTGATGAAGGGTTTAGGCCCGAAACGTCAAGTTTTCCTGCTCCTATGATGCTGCTTGACCTGCTGTGTTCATCCAGCCCCATGCTTGAGCAGAAGGCCTGGTTTACATTCCAGTGCAGCACTGAAAGCATGCTCTATAATAGGATGCGCCATCAATTAGATGAGTCACATACTGATGTGGACACAAAAGACATGTTGATACTATTTCAAAGCAGAGCTGGAAAGCTACACCACCCTACTGCTGTTCTGAACAATATCTATTCCTCAATTAACATAACAAACAAGTTTTGTGGTCATTGCTGTTTGCATGTTTGCTTTCTACAAATTGGCTGCATGTTTATTAAAATACAATGGTGACCACATTACAAAAGTAGTTCATTGGCTGTAAATGCTTTGAGATGTTCTGAACTCGTGATAAATTCAGGTTTTTCTTTTCTTTATTTAACACTGGAATGCAGAATAAGTGTACCAATCACATTTTCTAACATCTCTTCATCGTACAGATACAAAATAGCTCAAAAGTTGCTTCATGGTTTCAGTACATTGGAAGAATAGGCAGCAGGCTTACCAGGTTGCGGAACCACACCTAGCATGAAGACCACCTTCAGATGAGGAACTAACAATTCAACAGAAGAAGCCAAGAGTCATCAATTAAAAGAAAAGAAAAAATTAATAACTAAATGAATTTGATGCAGAGTTAGCATTTCTCTACTTTCTCATTTCACTTCATGCAGAAGCCCAATTAATTATTCTGAGCAAAAACGATGACTGTTATTTCTAGTTAGTAAAACTGTGACTTAGAGCTTCAGCATTTGTTTGCTGTTATATAAGGAACATGTTTCAGTGTAAAAGTTAAGAAAATAATGAGGCTACATTCAAGTCTTACTTATGTTAGGGTTTCCTACAATAGATGCATTTAAAATTATGAAAAGACCAGGTAGATACAAGTACACTATTTCTCAAAAGTAATCAGCCACAATGGAAAGGGGATGGGGTGAAAGAATAACAGAAAGAAACAGAACTGTTTATGCGGAAGGTAAAGCTGATAAAGACGAGTTGGACTGAATAGCTTGGTTCCATGTAGAAACCTCAATGTGTTTCTCGACAAGTCTACATACTTTTCCAATAGTAGTGCATAAGGTGTGCTGAAGGATACTCAAGTACCTCCCTGATTAACTGTATACATTGGAAAACTTGAATGGGAGAGCAATTAGGAATGGAAAAATGCTTGAAACTGTCACTGTTCATAAGATTTAACATTAATTATCGCTCTCTAACATTCAATTCCTCATTGATGGAGAGTAGAATATTTTGATGTTACAATGAATTACAAATATCGGAGGTGTTTATAAAAATAGTGTGCACAACTCATACACCTGGCAGTCAGGATATTATAGGATACATCTCATTTGAATTCATAGATAAAATTGCATTCTGCACTTTACATGTTAATTTGTTGTAGAACTCAGCAGATCAAAAAAGCCTCATCAAACTTGCATTTCAAAGACAGGGTCTATTGTATGTCATCCAGCAAGTTATGAATGACAGTCTGAAGATGCATATTGCAATTCTACTCTTTTTTTTTGGTTTAATTTGTGCCTCTTGAACTGCACTTTTCCCATATATTAAATGACAACAATCATAGAAAAGATGCTGATAGCAACCCAAAAGGTTATGCCATGCCAAAAGTAAACATCTGCGCTTGAAAAATGAATATTTTAAATTGGGAAGAAACCAATAGAAACAGAAAGAAGTGACTACAACGCAGAACATTTTCTACAGTGTGAATTAATCTAACTGCCATTATCTTAGCCTTTTGTATACCTCCAATAAAAAAGAAGGAAATGTTAGCTATCCTAAGTGAAAATTGGACTGGAATTAAATTACGTCAGTTTTATTAACATTGATGTGTTCTCTCCTCTCAAATGCAATGGCTTAGGTACCTTATCATAGGCCACCTTACCATTATTCTTTTCAAAACTGTTGCCAAAATCCTGTCCTATATTATGAGCTACTTGGCTGTCACCATCTGTTGTTCATGATCTTCATTAGTCCCAGTCTTGCAACATGTCAAATTGAAAGCCTTGCTGTCATCCATATAGTCTCCGCACTTTTTTTCCATGTCTTACTCCTGCTAGCTTTGCCAAATTCCATCTCCTCTTTACCACTGCTCCTCAGGTTCTAATTTCTGTGCTCTGCAGTTCTGAGGAAGGGTCACTGGACCTAAAATGTTAACTCTGATTTCTCTTCATAGATACTGCCCGCAATTGCTTTTCCAACAATTTCTGTTTTTGCTCCTCAACAATATCTGAGGATTTGTACCAAAATCAGGAGGGCTGTCCCAGACTAATCAGACAACAACTGGGCATAGTCATATTCAAAATCCAAACTGATAGCTAATGTTGGTAGCTAATGTGCCAGACACCAACATTGCCATTCCTGGCTATATGTTATCCCATCAATACGACTTACTCACCAGATCTGACTGAACAACGATCTACAATCAGAAGGTGGCAATCCTCAAAGTGACTGCATATTCCATGCCATTTCATGGCATCAGGTCAAACACAGGCAAGGAAACCTCCTGATGATTACTACCTACGGACCTTGCTCTGATGATGTATTAGTACTCCTTCATGTTGAGCAATATCTGAAAGAAGCACTGAGGTTTGCAAAGGTGCAGAATATTCACTGGATGGAGCATTTCAATGTCTAACAAATAAAACCTATTTGACAAACATCTATCCATACCACAACATAGTCCTCGTGATTTTTGTTCATCTTTGTTTCCCTCATTTTTTTCTGCCTGGTCAGATTCCTGTCCTCCTGCCATATTGAATTAAAGCCTCGCCCATAGTTCAAGATAAAGTACCTATGAGGATATTGATCCTAATCCTGTTGGGATTCAATCTGTCTATATTGCATGGATGCCAATTTCCCTAGATTCAGTCCCAACTTCTTAAGAGCCTAAATGCCTCCCACTTGCTCGCATTTGGCACTGAGTGCAATCCTGAGATTACTTCCTTGAAATCCTGCCTTCTAATTTATTTCCTAGCTCCGTCTACTCTGCTTTTAGGATCTCATTTCTCGTTTATCAATGCCATTGACACTGAAGTGAATCACAATTTATGGGTCTTCTCCCTGATTCTTCAAATTTTCACCTGGCCTACCTACCCAGGCAGACACTCATCTTGCACAAGCTCCCAGTCCCAATAGGTCTGTAACTTTGTTACTTTGGACTTGACAATTTTGTAATGATCCAGACCAAACCCCCTCAAAATATATTAAGAAGATGGTGTAGACCCTAACTTTTTCTTATTTTAAATGTAAGTGTAAGGTGCGTGTTCCAGATGCAATTTGATTGGTCAAATTACTTGCTGTTAAGCAAAACACACTTTATTTTTACAATATAGTTTAAATACAGCCAAAATAGAAAGAATTGGCTTAACTGCAACTATCAAAATGCTTAACAAATTAATTAACATTAACTACTAATTAACTGTTTTAATATAGTAACATCCCATAACCACAACCTGGGCAAAGGCAAATTCAGTAAAATAGATTATCACATATGTAATTCTAGCAGCAGGTAGAGAATCCCAGCTTTTTGTACACAGAGGGAGGAATAAGGGCTTCCACATCTTGCTTCAAGATCCCAGCAACTGCAGAGAGCTAGAACTAAAAACCCTGATTCTATGGGAGCTTGACCCCACGCATTCAGGCTGTTTCTATTATTCCAAATTTTAAAAAAAACCAAGGCCTCACAAGCTGTTTACTCTCTTGGTTTTGAGCAGGCTGCTCATGACCTCTGTCTCAACTTTTCTTCATTAAATAAAAACGAAGACAAAATACATTTCTTAATACCATTGTATCATCACAATTTTAATGGACTCCCAGTTGAAGTCCTACATTCTGCCCCATTTAATTCAAGCACACTTAATGTTTTGCAGCTTCTGTGCTTACTGAAAGTTCCACTTCCTCATTTCCTCTGAACATCGAAGAACAGTCAATGGACTCAAAATGTCAACTCTGCCTCTCCACAGATGCTGCTAAATCTGCAGAGTTTCTCTGACTCTTTCTGGTTTTATTCCAGATTTACAACTTCAACAGTATTTTGCTTTTACTTCTGTGTAAACGTTGCTTTACAACACTCCAATGGATCACCACAGGGCATTTTATTATGTTAAAGGCACTACATAAACACAGACATTGCTGTCGTTGATAAAAATCAGCAGCATGTAACAAGGAAGGTGATCTATGACCTGCGATCTGTCACAAGTCACTGGCAGTTTTATATCATTTCAACATTATCCTGCCAGGACCTTGCCTGAAATCTACCTATGATTTTCATGAGGGTGTGCACTTGCACACTATTTGTTCTAAGCTTTCTACCAACATGTAAGACTAGGAATCAATAGTACTCATTAGCTACTAACAAAAATAATGGTTGGTCATGTCCGCCACATCAGCCTGTATGACCCATACAGTGAATAATACAAAGTGAGGAGATTTATTCCCTCTGGTAGTGAACTGTTACTGGAAATTTTACAAATGTGAAGATTACTCTTTTTTTTAATTCTTCTCACTTGCTGTTAATTAAATTTTCTTTCCCTCACTTTACTTCTTTTTTGTAACCTATATGAACCACGCAAAGTCTCACATGCACCAAAATTTTTTTAAAAGATCAATTTCGCTGGTTCTTGGAGGATTTTACTTTTGTGATTTTTTTTTAAGCAGAAATCTGAACTGTAACCGAACAAGTGGAATTTCAATTTTTTTTGACACAATTACTCAATTATGTCAAAACTACAGATTCTAGCTTGTTCAATCCATTTGGTTACAGCAGACAATATTAGAAATCCCAGTTACTTGTTGACATAATAAATCCACAAGGTTCCACAGTTTTAGTCAAACAAAAGAGTTTTTATTAATGCATAAGTCAATAAAGCCCAAGCAGTAAACATTCTCTATCCTGTAATGTAACATCCAGAATTAATTTGAGGCAAACATAAATTCATGGGTAAAGTATGGTGAAAATCAAAGAGTAAGCTGCACAACTGGGATCACTATAAATTATGTTATCCTTCAAAGCGTGTTTTCCTCATGAGTTCCAGCTCTCCTTTTAGGAGCTAGTCTCAAGCCCAGCTGACAGCACCCTTGCTCCATAGGTACAATTCTCACCCAAAACTTATACTGTTCCACAACTCCTTCATATTTGTTACTAGATACAGCCTCATGGTCTTCTTCACCAACTGCACCAACATCTTACTGCTGAGACCGCTGCTCACGATATTGGCCAGGCTACATGTTAGTTGCCGTACACGCACAAAGTCAGGTTCCCAGATATGCTGCTGCAAATGACAGTTGCTCATCTTCTTTGGTTCCGCAGATCCGTCAACTGCTCTTTGCAGGCTCATTTGTAGCCTGAATCCCCAGCTACCCCAGACAAGCAAGTTAGGTTACACACCAGATCATGTGAGCAAGCTTTTCTCAGTCATCCAGGAGTTCTGTCAATCCATGATCCTCCGCATCCTTCAGATCAGCCTCCATTCCATGGCAGGGCTCACTCAAAAGATATAAATTAAATTTAACAAAATAGATTCCCTCATAATACATTATCTTAATATATTTAGATTACAATTTAGCTTTCCATGTCAAAATGCAGAAGGACCTGGATTTGGACTGAGAAATGGCAAGCGATATTCATACAACATAAATACCAGGCAAAGGCCATCACTAACAAGAGAGAATCAAACCATCATCCCTTGAGATTCAATGGTGGTACAATCACTGAATTCCACACCACCAACATCATGGGTGTTAAAATAGGCCAGAAAGAGAACTGGACAAGTCATATAAATACATTGGTGACAAAAGTAGGTCAGAAACTCAGAATAATGCAGCAAGTAACTCAACTACTGAATCTCCAAAACCTGCTCACTACCTAGAAGGCACAAATCAGAAGTATGATGAAATATTCATCACCTGCTTGGATAAGTGCAGCTCTAACAACACTCAAGAAGCTTGATACCATCCAGGATAAAACAGTCCACTTGACTGGTGCCATAATCCAGAAAAATCTATTCCCTCTATTACCGATGCTCAACATATCTACAAGATGCGCTGCAGAAATTCACCAAAGGTCCATAGACAGCAAACGGAAGGACAAAAGGCAGCAGATTCATGGGAATACCATTACCTGCAAGTTCTTCTCTAAGCCTCTCACCATCCTGATTTGAAAATACATCACAAATTCCTTCAAGGGCACAGAGTCAATATCTTGGAATTCCCTCCCTTATTTTATTGCTTCTCCAGAAACTTCAATTTTCTTAATTAACCTGATGCTTTGCAGTCCAACAAAATGAAAGCAAGTCACAGTCAAGATATTCAGCCATAAGCAGGGTTCTGTACAAAACAGAATAACAATTGACAGAAGACAAGAGAGAAAATTAATGATAAAAGGCAAGGGAAAGCTAAAGAAGAGAAAAAAGTAGGATAAGGGAGAACGAGTAAATGACAGATCAGGAAGAATACAAGGAAGAGGAAAGATAAATACAAATACAACATTTTTACCTCACTGAAGCATGAAACTTTTTGACCGTTTTCACAATAATGAGAAAGAAGAGTTCACTCACACCATAAAATTGGGCAAGGCACAGTTTTATATATAGCACTCAGACAAAGCAAGAAACTCCATCCATTGACGAAAACACTTTATTGATTAAAACAGCTTGCTGTAGCAGTGTCTCAGACTTGGCTTAAATTGAAAAGATGATTTACATTAGGATGGGTTTGTACCTTCAATTTTAATTCTGTGGTGTTTTTATTTCCCAGAGTGGGAACACAGCCAATTCTAAGAAGGGACAGGCTGGATATGCATTCTCATTACAATATATGCTTTTTTTAACAAGAGTTCATGCTGTCCACCACAAAACCTTTCAATTATAAACTCCAAAGATAAAATAACTGTTCCAATTTTCTTTTTCGAAATTTGAGAAGTCACAATTTGCTGAGGAGGGCCCTATATGTAAAAACATGTGCATGAAAGCCTACTATCCCAACCAGCAGTGATGATATGGAGTGATAAATTCCTAGTAGTCCCTCATATCATTGTTGAAACATTGAACAATTCACTGATGGAATAGGCAAAATTATGTTGAAGGGTCATGGTTCTGACTTGTTGATGCAGAATGGGCCAAAGTCCTGCTGAGAGACCAAAATGGCCTCTTTTTGTGTTGTCTGTTGAGCCACAAGCCTATCAGGCAATAGCAAGTCCAGAGGCAGGTCTTTCATCAGAAATTGGACCCAGAGAGCCTTAAATTGTGCCTATTGCAAGTTGCTGGTCAATCAGCAGCTCTTGGCTTCGTCATGATACTAGACAGGCTGAGGCTAATACAGTTGAGAGGAAAGAGGGGTGACTTGACTGAAGTGTATAAAATCCTGAATGACCTTGACAAGGCGGACATGGAAATGATGTTTACTCTTGTGAGTGAGTCCAGAATTAGGGGACACGTTAAGAGTTGCCCTTTTAGCGCACAGATGATGGGGCTTCTTCAACAGTGGGTCTGTAACTTTTGAGCTCTCTGCCTCAGGCGGTGATTCAGGTGGAAGGAATAAGCATTTTTAGGGCAGAGTAGAGAATGTTCTTCTTGGGCAATGGAATCAAAGACCACTGGGAATAGATGAAATTGTGGAATTTGAATTACAAATAGATCAGCCAAGATCTCATTGGAAGGCACAGCATGCTCAGTGAGCTGAATGGCCTACTTCTGGATTATGTTGGGTGGGGTTCTGCAGGTGGGATCATGGGGAAAGATATATAAGGAATTCAGGAGGAAGGATAGGCTGTGGCTGTCAGCAAGTAATCTTTTTCCAATAGCAGGACCGCCTCACCCCCCAGCATGAAGACAACAAGTTACCTGCACAGCTTCCTCTGCTGTACACACCACAATGTGACACATCTGTCCATTGTCAAGTGGTTGCAGTATGAGATCCTTAACCAGTCATTAATAAGCCACATAGGGCCTGAAATGGCAGCGGGGCAGCAAGGTTCAGGCATGCCATTGTCCTTCACAACTAAAATTCTCCTCATCTCCAAGTGCACCAAAAAAGAGGGCAATATGTTCTGCCCAATAAACATTCCTGCAACTGAACTGTACAAATTATCAAGGATTCCATTTCAATTTTGACTATATTTGCATAAGGGCAGCATGGTGGCTCAGTGGTTCATACTGCTCACAGCGCCAGGACCCTGGCTCAATTTCAGCCTTGGGTGACTATCTTTTCAGAGTTTGCATGTTGTCCCCCTTTGTCTGTGTGGGCTTCTGCTGGGCGTACTGGTTTCCTCCAAGTTGAAAGATATGCATGTCAGGTGGATTGGCCACAGGGAAAATAGGGTCATGGGAGCAGAGTGGGATGGAGGGGGGGTGGTTGGACGGTATGCTCTTCGGAGGGTCAGTGCAGCCTGGATGGACTTTAAGCCTCTTTCTGCACTGTAGGTATTCTATGATTCTATACCTTAGTTGGGGCAATGAGAATGATGCTAAAATTATACAAATGTAAAAGATGCTTCAGATGCTGGAAATCTGAACCAAAACAGAAAATGCTGGAAATACTCAGCAGGTTCGGCAACATCTGGGACAAAGAAACAAAGCTTCAGTTTAGAGTCAAATATGATCATTCTTTGGAACAGAAGGGGGGGAAACAAGATGAATTTTATTCCCATAGATTTGAAAGAGTGGAAATCAGACATGGTTCCTGTGCCTGATCATTGTCCAAGGACCTCTGCTGAATGTTTGCATGGATGGTTATTTGGCAAGGATAGCACTTGAACCTGCTGTCATCCAAAACTTTGAAAGTTGGTCCTCGCTGAAATTATTTTATGAACGTACAATTGCATTCAAAGTCAGTTTTGTTTCCCAAAGAATGCCTAAAAAAACATCCAATCTGTGACTGTGCCAGTCCATTTTTCAGTTTTCCACCATGCATTTGGTCCATTACCTATGTAAATGATACCAGATGCCCATTTCAGGCTCTCTCTGGGAGACCAGATATTGCAGACACCAGATCTTTTGGGCTCTCAATTCATCAGCAGCCAGCAATGCCAACAAAAGGCAATTTGAAAATGAATTAAAAGCTTTACTCCAGCCAGGAAGAATAGAAGTGTTTCCCTGAACGCACATCATTCCAATTTCGAGTATCCCTAGAGAATGAACTTCTGATTGTGAAGCTTGCAGCTCTGTATTAATTATCTTCAAGTGGTCAAGCTGCCTTCATTTGAGGCAGTTCAGATTTAAGTGAAAAACAAATACATGCGCAAAGCAGAACGGGGTTTCAAATCATATTCTCGAGTCATTAATTTCTGCCTTCTGGAGAGAAGGGTTGAAGTAAAGAGAAAGAAACAAAGTATTGCATTGCATCTTGTGTATAATTGAATTCTTAACTTTCTCCATCTCAGAGACTTAAAAGATTGTGCACTTCGGAAAGTGTTCCTCAGAAAGTAATAAAAATAATCAAATTTGTATGACTTCAGTGGTAAACACTTCTTGGATAATTGACCAAAGAAATTGATTAACTATGTGAATAAAGTGTATATTAATCACTTTTAAATTAAAATGCAGATTATTTTTAATTTTGCAAAGGTAGCAAGTTAATTCGTGTTGTGCTTTTGATTTATGTGCTGAAAGCAACTTCCCGGGCATTTTCATCTTGCTGATCTTCCTTACACAGAATCAAATCAGTTTCCTTAGATAATGAAAGGTTGGAGTTGATTGAAACTATTCTAATTTCAATTGTCTGCCACATCTATTCCAGGTGTGCTAATCTCAATCATTTTGAGCATTTTACCTTAGACTCAGGGGCTCTTGTGTGCAATGGTAGTGTAGATTTTCAGATTATTTTAATATATCTATCATATTCATTTAAAAATTCTTACTTACTAAGACATGTGCCATTCTTGACCACTGTGAAATGAGATCTTTTTAGACCTTGTTCATGAGTATATATTCAGAACAGTGAAATAGCTAGAACAGCAGCAAGACCAAAGTTGAAATCAGACATATTTCTGCAGAACTGCAGTCTATGACAATGGGAGTCTTTCTCTCTGGTATAAAATCATTTTACATAGAGTTACAGCACAGAAAAAGCATTTATCCTGACGATGCCCACACGATCCTCCTTCTGCCCATTCCTTTTCTTCTAATCCTTTCTGCATGAATTTCTACTCCCTCTCCCTCATGTGCTTATCTATATGCACCTTAAAGATAAAGTATATACCTGTCAACTCAATAACTCTTTGTGGTAGTGAGTTTCATTTTGTTATGAATATCATGTTCACGGTTCATGTGTTTTAGTATATAATTTTTAGCTTTGAGAGTTTAACAGTAGAAAATGGGATATATGAAATTGAAGCATCTTGACATCTAGTGCAGTTGGAGGTTGGAACCATATTAGTTAAAGAGACAAACTAGGAACCGAAGGCAATTAAATGCTACACTTTGCATATTGCCAGAACACTCAAAACAAAGTAGCAGTTCAGAAGGTCACCCATGTCTGTCTAGTAAGATCAGAACTGAAGTAATGGTGCAATGAAAGATATAGATGGGCTTACTTAGCTGAAGTTGTCTGCAAAACTTGCAGTAATGATAGTGCAGGGAGAATAAGTAGTAAATAAGTGTAATGTTATTCAGTAAACTTGAAAGGATAGCCCAGTGTAGAGTATTGAGTCATAAGAGCACAGGAACAGACCATTCAGTCCAACTAGTCCATGCTGAGCATAACCTCAACCTAAACTAGTCCCACCTATCTGCGCTTGGCCCATATCCCTCAAAGGACATCTTATTCATGTACTTATCCACATGACTTTTGATCGTTGCACTATAGCCGCATCCACCACTTTCTCTGGAAGCTTATTCCACACACGATGCACTCTGTAAAAAAAATTGCTCCTAATGTCTTTTCTAAAATCTTTCTCCTCTTACCTTAAAAATATGCCCGCTAGTCTTGAAATTCCCCCATCCTGGGGAAAAGACAACTGCCATTCAGCTTATCTATACCCCTCATAATTTTATTGACCTCTGTGAGGTTGCCTCTCAACCTCCTATGCTCCAGTGAAAAAGTCCCAGCCCATCTAGCTCTTCTAACTCAAACCCTCCATTCCTGGTAACATCCTGGTAAATCTCTTCTGAACTCCCTCCAGCTTAATAATTTCCTTCCTACAGCAGGGAGACCAGAACCGGACACAGTACACCAAAACAGATCTCACCCCCATCCTGTACAACCTCAACATAATGTTCTAACTCGTATACTCAAAAGTCTGAGGAATGAAAGCAAGCATGCTAAATTATGTCATCATGAAGATGGGTTGACCTTAAGAATTAACAGATGATGCGATATGAATTCAACTTAAATAAATGTGGAATTAAAAGTTTGCCTAATGTTAACTTTCATAAAGATCCAATTGATTTGCTCTCATATTCTTTGGGGAAGACAATCTGCCATTCTCATCTGGTTACACCTACATGTACCCAACGCCACATCAATGTGATTGACTCATACCTGTCCCTGGGCAATTCTGAATAGGTAATAAATAGCTAGTGAGGCTGACATCTTATGAACGAATAAAAGAAAAGGTTTTCCATCTGCAAGTCTATATGTGTTTACAAGAAAGGTCAATGGCAGTTTGGAGCTGGGAGCTTGTTGAAGCAGACAAAATGGCTTTAAGTGGCACAAGTGTTGCTGTTAACCAATTCCATGCAATTAGTGGAAAGGAGACATCCCAGGGATTGGTGCCATGGAGGTGTCATGGAAGATAGTTGGAGATAAAATAAAGATCTTGAATTGTCATGAATCACTGGGGTGATGCACTGGAAATTTAGCCCTGTCTTCCTGGAGTTGTCACAAATGCGAATAGAATCAAACTATCCCAAGTCCATAGTTTCATCATGACTGATGAACTCAGGATAGAAGAAAATGCTCGCGAGGTTTCCACACTTCAAAAAATAACTTTGTTACAAATAAACTGTCTTCAAGCAAGAGGAATTTGAAAATATAAACTGCTACTTTCTCATTCTATAATGTAAACTCTACCCATTTTAAACTTCTCCCTTCACAAACAGACAGACAGTAAAAGAACACATGAATATTACGTGCAGAGAAAGAACAAAAAAAAATCAAATAAACGCAGTTCAATAGCATAATTCTGGACCACAGGATTAGTTGAACTGTTTCTTCCAATTCCTTTTAGTTTTTTTGCTGACAATACAAGATTGTTTGAACACTGATACTTTGTTTCTTTCACTGGTTTAGAATTTATCCTTGCACTATCTTTGAAGTTGTTTTAGTCTTCCTACAATAGGGATTTTTCCAGAGGAGAAGACAACTGGCTGCTACTCGTGACGTTCTTGTTCCTCCAGATGGGAGAAAGTGTGAGAGACGTATAGATTTTTTGATACTTTCACCTTATTGGTTACATGCTCTCTGCTGTACTGTTCCCACACAAGCCTTGGTCACCTGGTTAGGAGTCAATCAAAACACTGTTGTCATGCACTTAGCACCTAGTTCAGAATCCACTGACTCTACAGTGTCTGCTTTTGCTTTAACTGTCCCAGGGGTAAAAAAACAACACTGTACGCACCTGACAATGTGTTCTAGTTTCTACAACTACAGCCATTTCATTGTTCAGTCTCCTCGATTTAAAGGCGTCTCTTCCTTTTTTAGTCAACAGTCCAAACTAAAGAAACAAACAAGCTGCAGGCAAAACCTCATCGGGGTTTGAACGTCATGTGCTATGGCAGGACTTGTGGTACAGTTGGCCAAGTAGTACAGTGAGGGAGTAATTTAATGTTGGAAGCATCTCACTGCATCTTTTATGCAAATGTGAATTTCTCCATAGGCAGCAACAAGTTGCCAAATTAAGCGGGATTACAGCTTGTTAAATGCCTTGCTAACACCACAATTCACCTCACTTCCCATTTTACTTTCCACATCAAACAAGTTAGACATCAAGAATTTTCAGTAAGGAATTCAGAGTGAATATCTGGTGAATTCAGATTGCCACTTACTTTGAAGGACCTCCACATTGGACACTGGGCACCAGCATCTCAGAGCCTGTTCGATAAGCATCATCCAAATGGATGTCATATCTACAGATACTGGGATCTGACATGAGTCACCTTCTAAGAACACTCATGGCACATCTCCGATCCATTTACAGCACTCTTGTAAACTTCAATGCTGCACTTCAGATGGAACCAGCAACTATCATTGTAGTGCTGTAACAAGGACAGTCAGGGACATGCACCCACCTCATGGACTGCATCAGGCTGCATCTCCAAGCTCTTCACTTGCTGTCATAGTGTTCACTCACTCTGAGCTTACCTGGATGCTTGCAGCATCTCTGCATTGCAGTGTGCACACACAAAGCCAGGAAGCTTGTCCCGGTTGTCAGCAGTCATCAGACCAGTCAAGGGAGATGGTCTTCACTCGGTGGGTTCTGGTGCACTAAGTCATGAACAGCCTCAGATACCAGTCATGGGCAGCCGGCCGTGTCAGAGTCAGGGTCCTCTCCCAGAAAAGGATGAGGAACTGAACGTTGGGCAGCCCACCACCTATCTTGAATCTTTCTGTCCATTTGGGGACTGTTTTTCTCTTGGAATGTGAAAGATGTAGGTAATAAGGAGATGAACGTGGGTGCTAATGCAGGCCAGAAACTGCCTCGAGTGAGTACGCAGTGATTATACAGGGTTCGTGTTGGGGTTCGTGTGGCTGAGAGCAAGTGAGAAAGATGTTGCAGGCAACAGTGAAAGTGTTAGAGCATGAGCCTCCATGCAAGGTAGGTACAGGACCAGAGATAGTATGAGTGTTAGATAGAAGACAGTGGCAATAATTATCTGGTGGAGTGGAGAAGGTCAATGTGTTTCTTCCTATATTGCTGATCATTTTGCCAGGTCGCTGACCTGGTGGCAAGTGCAGACCAGGTTGGCATGGTAAGGTGTTGTGGTCTCCACTGCTGGTTTTGGAGGGAGGGGGGGTGGAAAACGCTTTCCATCAGCTCAATACGTTCCAGTTCACCACCTGGAAAGTGGAGCACTGAAAACCTTTTGTCTGCCAAGTCTAGGGCAAATGTCAGGAACTGTGCAGGGCAGTTCCAGGCTGACAGTACTTGTCTGGGTATACAAATGGCTTTTAAAGATGGTGCAAATGCAGGGGATGCTGGTGAATTCTGGGATATCAACTGAATGATGAGTTACTCTGGGAATGGTGCATTATGACATGGAGTGAAACTCAGACATGATAGATATCGGTGGGGTGGGATAGGTATCCATCAAGACAAGTTTAGTAAGATATGTGGCCTTGTGGCAGAATATCCTCTTTAAAAATACTTAACGCAGATTTCACTAAAAAAGTAAGATTCAGCCCAGAAACCATAACAGGCCAGATTTTCAAGTGAGTGGCAATCTCACACAGATTGCTAGTCCAGCCCCTTTTTTTTAAACCGAAATAAAGGAGCTCCATGTTTTTCAGAGAAGATTGTGCTCAGCAGTCCGTCAGAAATGTGGAGTGGAGTGTACTTCCATTCTGACAGCTCATTTGTAGCATAAAACTGCTAGAGGAAGGGTAAAAGCATGTCTTCCTTTCACAGCAGGCAGCTGCTATATTCTGAAATTTAAAGGCACAGTCAGACACTTGGACAATTGTGGTGAAAAGGTAAGTACATGAGATAAGTGATGTTAGGGTGCTGGAAAGGCCAGTGCAAGATGGGTATGGGGCAGGGTGTCAGGTAAATTGGGTGCTGAGGGATTAAGGTGCCAGGATGACAGGTAAGTAAAGTGCCAGCTGGGGAGGCGGCTATTGTGACATGTGCAGAACACCAGATGGGAAGGGGGTAGATCGCCATGTGTGTAGGATGCCAGGTAGGTTACAGAGCGGTAGGGTGCGAGTTGGGGTAGTGTAGGGCAGATCAGGGTGGGCTGCAGGGTAAGGGTTGGGTCTGGGAAGCTCGGGTTTGGCAACGGGGTGTCAGAAGAGTCAGAGGTGACTTAATAGGGAGATACAAGATCCTAAGCAGACTTGACCAGGTGGATGTTGAAAGGACGTTTCCTTCTGTGGGAGAATCTAGAAGTTGGGGTTATAGTTAAAAGTAAGCCGTTGCCCATTTGAGACAGTGATGAGGATTATATTTTCCTCAGAGGGTTGTGAGTGTTTAAAATTCCCTTCCTCAAAAGGCAGCAGATGCAGAACATTTGAATATTTTTAAGGCAGAGGTAGACAGATTCTAAATTACCAAGAGGATTATAAATTATTGAGGGTGTGCAGGAATGTAGAGTTGATGTTAAAATATGATCAGCCATGATCTCATTGAATAATGGAGCAGGCTTGAAGGGCTGAGTGGTCTACTCTTGTTCCTTGTTTGTATGTTCATGTTTCTTTCTTCGTGTGAAACTTTGTCAATGGATTTTGAGAAATCCAGCATTGCCACGTGAGTAGTTTCATCAGTTTCAAGATTTGAAACTAGGTCAACAACAGCCTGTAAAAGTTATTTTTTGGCTGAATCTTTTACCAAAATAAAACAATTGTAACCATCTATCAGGATATTGTGAGCTTCAAAATGTTTCATGACATGCAAATGGAGGCGGCATGGTGGCGCAGTGGTTAGCACTGCTGCCTCACAGCACCAGGGACCCGGGTTCAATTCCACCCTTGAGCAACTACCTGTGTGGAGTTTGCACATTTTCCCCATGTCTGCATAGATTTTCTCCTGGTGTTCCGGTTTCCTCCCACAGTCCAAAGGTATGTAGGCTAGGTGGATTGGCCATGCTAAATTTCCCATTGTGTTCAGGGATGTATAGATTAGGTGGGTCAAAGGGGATGGGTCTGGGTGGGATGCTCTGAGGGTCAGTGTGGACTTGTTTGGCTGAAAAGCCTGTTTCCACACTGTAGGGGATTGATGATAAATAACCAACGTGTTACAGGTAGTTCTCCTATAACACAATAGTTGCGTACTTGTGTGACCTCGCGCTGAAGGAAATCAGGTTATAGTGAAATCGTGATACAAAATCGTTGTACTGTACAGTAGAAAGTTCACATTATCCAAACAGTGTCCACTATTCATCAATCACATTACACCCAATGTGTGTTAACAAAACACGCTTTAAAGCAGAAATACTTGCAAAGTAATTTGCAAATGAGATTGGCAAGGGAGGAGACTCAAAGTCATCCTGAAGTATGGTCCTCCTGGTCTTCCGCCAGGGGGCCACCTCCAGGTAGCTACTGCACTTCTGATGACACAAAGAGCCTCACGCTGATTGGAACATACCATTTTCCCTCTGGTTATTGGCCTTAATGGCTTTTAAATTAGTTTAATTCAACTATCATTTGTGGGTGTGCGATAACACAGTGTGGAGCTGGAGGAACACAGCAGGCCAGGCAGCATCAGAGGAGCTGGAAAGCTGACGTTTCGAGTTGGGACCCTTCTTCAGAAATTGGGAGCAAGATTGGAGCTCAGAAATAAATAGAGAGAGGAGGGGTGGGGATGGGGAAGGTAGGTGGCATAGTGATAGGTGAGTGCAGATAGGCAGCGGTGGGGATTGGTCAGTGAGGTGGGAGGAGCGGATATGTGGGAGAGAAGATGGACAGGTTGTGTAAGGTCAAGGAGGGTTGGTCATGGGATGAGGCCAGAGGTGGGGAGATTTTGAAACTGATAAAGTCCACATTGAGACCATTGGGTTGCGGACTCCCAAGGCAGAATATGAGGTGCTGCTCCTCCAGTTTCCGGGTGATGTTGTTGTGACACTGGAGGAGGCCCAGGATGGACATGTCGTCCAGGGAGCGGGAGGCGGAGTTGAAGAGGTTCGCGACTGGAAGGTATTGTTGTTTGTCGCGAACAGAGTGCAGGTGCTCTACAAAATGGTCTCTGAGCCTCTGCTTGATCTCACCGATGTACAGGAGGCCACATCGGAAACAGCGGATGCAGTAGACCACATTAGCGGATGTGTAGGTGAACATCTGTCTGATGTGGAAGGTTTTTTTGGTTCCTTGGATGGAGGTGAGGGGGGAGGTGTAGGGGCAGGTGTAGCACTTCCTGCGGTTGCAGGGAAAGGTGCCAGGGGTGGTGGAGGTGGTGGGGAATGTGGAGCGGACAAGGGAGTCCCAGAGACAGTGGTCCTGATGGAAGGCAGATTGGCGTGGGGAGGGAAATATATCATTGGTTGTAGGGTCTCATTGTGGGTGGGTAACCATGCTACCCTTGAACTGGTCTCCAGCAAAATAGCATGGGCTAGAATCGCGTCAACAAGCATAAATTTAAATGCCTGCCTACTTCTGTTGTGACTCCTATAATAGGGTGAAAATATTGTGCCTGCTACTTACATAACCATATCATGAATGAGAATTCAAATAAAGGATCTACAATTCTGTTGTCAGAAAGAATAGAAAACGTGAATTTAACAGAGTAACTGTGCAGCAGGCTCACTGGGTGTCAGTCTCCCAGAATCCAAAGAAAATAGACACACGAAAAAATCAGTAACAAATGTGTGACACAAGATTTGCAGACAGGCAAGGTGAAGGGAGAGGTCTCTGTGCAACAAAAAGAACAAAAAGAAAATAAATACTTAGGTAAACGTACTTTGAAATTTAGAACACCTTGTTTTATGAAATGAATTTCCACTTTGAGGTGACAACGAAATAGGAACAAAGATGTATTACAAAGTGAACGTTCAGGCTGTCAAGGCAAACTGAGACCAACATGTTTCTATCCTTCACATCCATCATGTGACGCAATTGTATTTCTAATAAAGACCCAAACAATTATCGAACAATTATTTTATGTACCAATTAAAGACTGATATCTATCATTTGTCAGAACAAGCAGAGCAAAATTAAAGCCTGTGGTCATCTTGCTCAAAACAATGTTACTGTGATGTTTTAACTGGTTTACTGAAGAACTGACAGAAATGATTCCTTGTGGAATATATTTTCTCCTGCATTTGAGCTTTCCATATAATGAATAAGAGGTCAGCATCAATGATTGTAGCTTTTGCAAAGACTGTCCTGTTTCATTCTGTGATTATGAATAGTTCAGGAAATCTTACAGGGTCAACAACAAATGGAAGCTTGAGATTTGAGAGTGTTTGATGATGATGATGATGTTATACAACAGGAGAACTAGTTACCTATTAGGAAGCAGGTACCAGTGACAAAAGTTCACATTGCCATTGGGTAATATAACCTGTATTTGTATGTTGAACTGACATAATGCTCTTAGTTAATTTTATGCTCCTTTAATTTTTTTGTTAATAATCAAAAAGAAGCAAAGGATTTGCTGATCAGTGAAGCGCAAGAAGGGGTGCTCTGAGTTGTCTGATCTCACTTGGGATGGTGATAGAAATGCTACAGTGTTTGTCACAGACCCTTGCTTAGAAAGAGGTCATGTCAACACCAGGGAGCAGAATTCTAACTCGTAAAATAGATGAATAGGGATCAAGCCGGAGCTTAAAATGCAGTTTATCTAGAACAGAATGGAGTACACTTTGAACTAATCTGCTTCCTATTTTCAGGAAATGGGTTGATAATTTAGATATTGTACTCAAGATGCATTACTTCATTTTTTTAGTCATTCTATTTTTATTCACAGGTGGCTGGCTTTCCTGTGTTTGGGAGCCTTTGCAGATGAAAGATGGTGAGGGGTTAGAATCCATGTGACAAGTATCTTTACAGCATAGCTTGTGGGCCAAGAGGAGCACAAGTGTTTTTTTGGACAGCCAACAAGCTAACCTGGTGAAGTTATCCACACCTCACAATCTGTCCCCAACTTCCCACATGTGCCACAACTACTGATGGTATTCCAAGCTCCATGTAACCCAGTGTCCTAGACTACCTTCTGTGTTTTTTTGCTATCTGATTGCAACTCATGGGACGTCAAGGGGCCTTCCCCATGATGAGCTCTTGACTCTGACAGTCTGAACCATCCTATCCATGTGATTAGGACACCCTGCCACAATCTCTGTTACCAGCACCGCTGCCCCCCCGATAACAACAGGGTAAATAGGAACTATCAAATTTTACCTTGCATCATCTGATTATTACACCTGAGATGTTTCATGGACTGAAAATGGTTTCTAAAAGGGTATAAACATGGACATAAAATGGCTATGTTATCTGACCACAAATTGAGGCATGCTTTGTTGACTCATGGGGAATAAACAAAGCCTTTTGCACTGAAACTGCTATTTCTGTCTAAAGACATCTCTGAACCAAGCCACTATATCAGTATCAATAAATTTGCATCTCTTGTTTAATTCTCAAATATGAATTATACTTGCATATATTGGGCGATAAAATGATTGCTTGCCAGTGAGCCAGCTTGGAAAGACAGTGGAGCTAGACTCTAAAATACACATTGAACTATACTTCACACACTATTTTTGAACAACAGGACAAATAGATAGAAAAATAGCTTTGTTAGTAAGAATTGGAGGATTCTTTCTCAGTCTCAGTCTGGTTTCTCTCATCATCTCAAATCAGCGGCCAGTGAAAAAGCAACTTGGAAAAATAACCATTTATCAAGACCTAAATATATCGATAGATTCTGCTACCGTGGTGAACATGAGTCAATAGTTAATCAACTGTGGCTTCAGTTTTAAAATCTAATAGCTAAAAGACTGTACTGACCTCAGGTACACTGTGGCTGACATTTTTTTCCAACATATTTACTTACTTTACTTTAGCTGCATCAACAATGTTTCTGTCAATATTTCTATATTTTCTTTTATCCTGTTCTTCTGGATCTCCACAACAAGCTTCATGAGCTGTTTGATCAAACACCTTGTGAAAATCTACAAAGGGTAACAATTCTTCATGGCCTAGCAGTCAGCTCTTTAAAAATTGCCGCAAGATTTGTCAAGTGCAATTTACCTTCAAGTAATTCATTATCGGGGCTGGATTTTCTTATGTCAACACCAGGCTGAAAAGCATCAGACAGACGTTAAAATTAGTGTGCAGTGTATAATAGCAGATTTTGTGATCCCATTTCCAGCAGTGACATGGGAAAAGGAGGTGGGCAGGTGTGAGACACACTCCTGTCACAATGCTATTGGCTCCAAGGTGGAGGTGGTCATTTCTGACATTTTCATGGAGTTGCACAAGCTTTAGAAGACACTGTGGTCCATTCAATCTCAAAGATGTCATGACCTTTCTCGAGTTTAGAAGGATGAGAGGAGATCTAATTGACGTATGGAAGATGTTAATAGGACTGACAAAGTCGACATAGAGCAGATGTTTCCACTTGGGGGACAATCTAGAATGCAAGGTCATAGTTTTAGGCTAAAGGAGTGGCAGTTTTAAACAGAGATGAAGAGGAATTTACTTTCTTCAAAGGGTTGAGAATCTTTGAAATTTACTATCACATCAAAAATTTAAGGAGGGGATGGACAGGCTTTGATGAGTTGTGGAAAACAGGAAGGAAAGTAGAGTTGAGGCTGAGATGAGATCAGCTATGATCAGAATAAGTGGCACAGAAGGCTTGAGGGTCTGAATTGTCTGCTCCAGCTCCTAGTTCTTAGGTTTTTTTGCACCATTGGAGATTCATGGTTTGAATTCATGAACAATGCAAAAAATAAGTTGAAAATGAGCTTATGGTTTTAATACAGTGATTGTTTTTATGTTTTTATTTGGAAAAGGTAAGTGACCATTAAATTCAATAACATTATGGAAGTGAATGTATTGGAATGTATTACGCATTAGATGAACTGAAATTCTGCATTGGACAATGGTGAAATTCAGATTTGGTTGTGTCAATTGTCTCCTTGGCTTCCAAGTTTTCCTTGAAGCTCAAGTCAGTTGTATGTTGGCTTTGACAACTTAGTGTTTTTCCAGTTGTCTTTAAATGATTTAATGTGTTCCATTAAGGTGTTTGTTGACACCAGTGCAAGAGAATCAAATTATTGAATGCTTGGCTGAGGTGCAAACCATTAATGGATTTACTGAGCATGAGTTGCTGATGTAGCTATCAAGTGGCTGTGAATGTGTTATTTTTATAGATTTGTGAGCAATTAAGAGGATATAGGTGTTCACATGGACTCATAAGAATTATTTGTTTATTTTAATACATTTATCAGCTTCTCAACTACATTCACATTTTTTTAATGAAGGTTCTTGATTATTAGTAATGGTACAGAGTGAGTGGTTTAGGAGAATGTGAAGAATAAAAGATGAGAGGGAGTGTCTGTTTAAAGGCATCACATATTTTCAGAACTGGGATGACGTCTGAGGGAGTGACTTTAAATGTGAGTACATTAGCATTGGCCTACCTCTAGCTCCACCTCAGGTTTGTTGCTGGACATGCCAAGTCCATTTTGGAAAATAAAATAGGTGGGCAAGCTGGTCAAGAGGTGAGATCACAAAGTCAGGAAATCGCCTGATTCCAATTCC
The DNA here is from genome assembly GCA_024137785.1 of Ginglymostoma cirratum. Lineage (NCBI taxonomy): Eukaryota > Metazoa > Chordata > Chondrichthyes > Orectolobiformes > Ginglymostomatidae > Ginglymostoma > Ginglymostoma cirratum. The sequence continues at coordinate 52,585,331 of JAHRHZ010000013.1, forward strand.
AGACTTCAAGATGAAAATCCAACGCGAGGTCTTTATCTAAGCATGATTTCATGAAAACTGACTGATAACCCGCTGTATGTAAATGTAAGAATCTAATGAATCCTATCCCCAGAGCATGTTCTGCACAAACGTACATTGGGAGCATATTAACACATTTAGGATACAAGAAAAGAAACAGTTCAGCAATATAATCAGTCAATCAGTAGCAACAGAACAGGAATGCAGGAGGCAATTCAGTATAATCATTTTATGAAAGGCCATTCACTAGAACAGTGGTGCAGAAAGTCTCTCATAAGGGCAGTCAGACATTCACTAGAACATAGTTACAGAAGGTCTTCAATAAAGCAAAAATTAATACGGAGTCTGCTTCAAAAATATTCAATACGAGAAATACTTCAACAATACTCTGTAATATGAAGTTAGCCCAATAGAATGATATTTAAATAACTTAGAAGAAATGTTATATCGGAGATTATACAAATAAAAATCTACTGTAGTACATAGAGACATACAGCATGGAAACAGACCCTTCGATCCAACTATCCACGCCTACCATGTTGCCAAACTAAACTAGACTCACCTGTGTGCATTTGGCCTGTATCCCTCCAAAATTTTCCTATACATGTACTTATCCAAATGTCATTTAAATGTTATCAGTGTACCTGCATCCATCACTTCCTCTGGCAGTTCATTGCACACACTAACCACTTTCTGTGTACAAAGGTTGCCCCTCATAAACCTTTTAAAATCTTTCCCCTGTCATCTTAAAAGTATGCCCCCTAGTTTTGATTAGATAATAGACCCTTGCTATTCACCTTATCTGTGCCCCTCATGATTTCATAAACCTCTATAAGGTCATCCCTCAACTTCCTACACTCCTGTGAAAAATGTCCCAGCTTTGTTTTATAACTCAAATCCTCCATTCCTGGCAACATCCTGGTAAATCTTATTTGAACCCTCTGCACTTTACTAATATCCCTCCTCTCATAGGGTGACCAGAATTGCACACAGTACTCCAGAAGACGCCTTTAAAAGCAAGTTTTAATGCACTAATTAATTTGCTGAATAAAGTAAGCAAATAATGAATGTAGCGACTAAAAGCATTCCCTGATATGTTTATATTTAAGTTGCAAAACCACCTCTCAGGATCAAGCTTAACTATACCAATAACACCAGACTGAGGTTTGGATACTGTACAGTGCTGCCAAAAGTGAAGGGATGGAGCTGTACCAGTAAGCTTCAGGTCTTGTATTATCATGAAAAGGATATTAGAATATTCATCAACATCACTATTATATAACTATAGTGATATAATTTACATTATGCTGTCTTTAACCAAAGTTTAATGAGTAAAATTTTTACCTAGGAATGAAATTGCACAATATGACTAAATTTATATCATGATGAATTAAAGTTTAACCAGGGGATAAGAATATTAACACTGGAATCAAATTGTGTTTCCTTATGCTTGATAGTTACTGAGTAACTGAACAGCCACATGTCATTGGAAATTTCTTTTGTTAACATTACCATCTAAAAGTGTAAACTCTTACATGAAATTTTACTCATATCTATTTTATTGCAAGATCAATTTATTTTCCACTGTTGGAGGATTCAGGAACTATAGTCATTATTTGCTGTTAATAAATTAGCACCATAAACTTTCAACTGTGAAGTAATTTCTTTCAATCACCACAGAGTTAATGTAATTAATCTTTAGACCACAAAACTTTCATGTGGAAATACAATTTTTTTTAGAAAAGAGAAACTTTACAAAATGAAGCACACATATTTGAGGTATTCTTTCCAAACTGTTCAGCACAAATTCATCGTAACCAAGCATGCCATAACTTGTAATTTATTGCAGTATTTTTGGCAGGTAAATTTTCCAGCTGCTTGCTGTGAATAAAACTTCTTAAATGTCAATAATTGTACCCAATGCAAGTTATGTATTAGGAACATAGTAATAGGTGTAGGCCATTCAGTCCCTTAAACATGACCCACAATTTAATTAGATCCTGACTGATCTGTGCTTCTGCACCATCTTCTATATACAGAAATAAAGGGAGCTGGCTAAAATGTCTCAGGAAAGACTTCAATTTCTCAGCTATTGATCTTTCCTTTCTAATTTTTATTAAAAAAGGAAGCTGCCTTGTTCAGTGTCAGAAGCAGTGAAGAGTCTGTGGCTTTCATGTGATGTGACTGTTGCCATGGAAACTCTTGCAAACTAATGAAAAATTTTGACAGGAGTTGCTATGTTTGCTCTGGATCTTGTAAAATATGAATGTCCATGTAGACCTTCTATAGTTTCTAAAGATTTTTCCGAAAGTTTCGATAACACCCAGCAAGCATTCATGGACAAACATATTTCTATTTCATATGCTATTGTTAATACTGTGAATAAAGAAACAAAATTAGCATTTAATATATTAAGTTATGTGATATAATAGCAGAGAAAAAAGAAACAATAGAAATTTTGCTTTACAGTGCTCAATGCACAGCAGCTCACAAATACATATCCTTTCAGTTTTGAGGTATATGTGTGATAGTATTAGAATCCAGTCTGTTCAAAGTATTTCTTTATGGTCAATGTAATAACATAGGAATCTAGGTCAGTTTCAATCCAATGCCAGTTCGTTAGGCATCTATAGTACCATTCTGTGAAAACTCTTGTGATAATTATACCTTGGACAGCTGATGCAAGTCTATGTACTGTGCTTGTCCTACAGACTCTTGCCTTTTACTTGACCATTCATGGATTCTATACTCTTTTGGCTCTCCATGGTGCTGAGGTTTTACACTTGCACACTTAGAGCTTACACTGTATTACTAGGTTGCTATTTGTCTGGGTACATCATGCACCTAGTTTATCCTTATCTTATGACATGGAGGTGCCAGTGTTGGACTGGAGTAAACAAAGTCAGAAATCACACAACACTAGGCTACAGTCCAACAGGTTTATTTGAAAACACAAGCTTTCAGAGCCACAGTCCTCCTTCAGGTGTTAGTGAGAGAGGTAGTATCAGACAGAATTTTTAAGTAAAAGATCAAAGGCTCACACCATTGATGAGGATATACTAAACAAACCTAAGATGCTGTTAAATCTTTAATCAGTTATAAGGATTTAATCAGTTAGTATGTGTATGCAAATTCCTGCATTCCTTTCAAGTCACGTTCCTGAGAGAACTAAAAGTTTTTTTCAGTGAAAAGAAGAGGTGACATTTTAGGTCAGACAATGCATGTTAGGTGTCAGACCTTGTTTAGAACCTGTTTGCGTTTTAGTTTGGAGTCAGACTGGTTTTATTTCTAAATTAGGAATTTATAAAACACAACATTGACTGACTATCTATAAACTATGTGCTTTTTGAGCAAAATAAAATGTATCTGCAAAGACAAACACAGCCCATAGATTCACGTGTGTGTGCACGTAGGGGGCGGGTGTATGTTTGAGGGGGGAGAAGCAATGTGTGTGTGTGAGGGGAGGGTGAGAGTGAGTGAGTGAGTGAGTGTGTGTGTGTGTGTGTGTGTGTGCGAGTGTGTATAGTGTCGTGGTGTCACCCATAGTGCGACATGAACCCAAGATCCCGGTTGAGCCTGTCCTCATGGGTACCGAACTTGACTATCAGCCTCTGCTCGGCGACTCTGCATTGTTGCGTATCCCGAAGTCTGCCTTGGAGGACATTTACCTGCAGATCCGAGGCTGAATGTCCTTGACCGCTGAAGTGATCCCCTACTGGGAGGGAACATCCCTGTCTAGCGAATGTTACATGGTGTTTGCGGGTGCGCGCGCGCGCACGCGCACACACACACAGATGCACACAGACACACACACAGATGCACACACACGCACACACAGATGCACACACACACATAGACACACACACAGACAGACACACACACAGACGCACACGTGCACACACACACAGACACACACACACACACAGAAGCACACACACAGATGCACACACATGCACGCACACACACACACGCACACACCAACACACACACACACCCCACACAAACACACACACACACATGTGCACACACACACAGACACACACACACGCACACACGGATGCACGCACACACATAGACACACACACAGACACAGACACACACACAGACGCACACACGCACACACACACAGAAACACACAGATGCACACACATGCACACATGCGCGCACACACACATACGCACACACGCACACACACGCACACACACACACTCCCCACACAAACACACACACACAGACATACACACACAGACGCACACACACACAGACACACACATCTGCACACACACACACATACATGCGCACACACACACACTATATGGAATACAACCTTCTAGTACAGTGTTTTATTCTTCTGCTCCTTTTCGAATTTCCCTCACATTTCTCTCCTCTTCTGATGATATCAGGACAGTTAGGATCATTTTATGTTGTTAGCGTATCCATATCTCATTCGAGTACAAGATTAAACCTAGGCAAGCAACAACAGTTTGGTTGTTTCACTCAAATTGAGTCTTAAGGGTGTCAAAAGCTGAAAACTCCTCCTAAGCACTATATGGTGATTGGGAGATTTGAAGGATATTGACAGCAGCTTTGAGTGAGATACGCCTTGCATTTGGGTATTATCTGACCTTGAAATGCTTGATGTGATAGCTGAGTGACTAAGAAAGAAATATCTCATTCCAGAAATAATAATGCTCAACTTGATCAGCACCAAAGAAAAATGTCTGAAGTCAGGCACAGCATCCTATAAATCAGTCAGTACTGTGCGACAGTGAGGGAATACATGACAGCTCCCTTATAACAATGTGGATGCTCGTCCAATATCTGGGGCATTAGCAAAAGTCTATCATTCTATCCCTAGTATCAATCTTTTCACTTTTTGTCATAAATCAATACAAATATCTTGAAAGCCTCTGGCTTAACTCAAAAAAAGGATCGATGTCCAGTTCACGCCATCCCCATTCATACCGGTAATCAACTGCTAATGGGTGCATGGAGGAAATCATTCTTACAGTTTACCCACAGTTTCTCATTTATTTCTTACTCTTGCATGACTTTAAGCATCAAGATAGCTGTATTAGATGTAAGAATAAATTACATTTCACTTAGGTCACATGAAGAATGCCGCAGTTCCAATGTAACACATTTTGTTATTTAATGAAATCAATAGGGTTGAAAATACAATCTTTGGCTCTCATGAGACAACCTTCATGGTCTGACTAGATAGTTCGATGTGCAGAACTAAAAACACCCGTGGCCATACAGATCTCCACTCGAAATCTTATCATCTTCATTAATAAAAAGGAGTCAGACTCACAAACCACAAGAATGATTCTTGTGACTCTAGTAGTAATTATGACTCATTTAACACGTGATTCAGCTACTATTTTAAGAGCTATGGAAAATAAACAAATGGCTGCTCGGCCATCAATGCTATGGAATGCAATTGCGGCTGTTTGGTCCTTGATGTCAAATGAAATTGTAAAGAGATATCATAAGTATGTGGTGCCAATGGAATATAAAAGTCAATAAAATGCACTTATACAGCACCTTTAATGTAACTAAGTGTCTGCAGGCATTTCACAGGAGACATATTTGTTTTTTTGCATAACGATCACTGAGGGTGTCACAGCACAAGGTGTTGTTTCTACTCTGTAACTGAAATGCAGACCGCTCTCAGACATACTAGGGAGCTTTCAGAGGAAACATGAGGTAATTGCAACATTTCACATTAGTTGTCATAAAGTTACATACATACTACTTGCAAGCTCACAGACACAATCTGAAGCAGAAAAACGCTATCCTATAGCTGTGAAATATACAAATGCATTTTGTTTCTATGCTATTTGATCTTTCAAAACTTAAACAAGGGACATTTGCCAAGCATAGCTTTTCGGAAATCAACAGATATATCAAGTTTACAAGGAACAGTATTTTCATGACAATATTTATAGAGATATTAAATGGATGGGTCCAGACATTGCACATGACGCTGAAGTTCCCTCCATAACAAGGCACTGCAGATGGAACACAGACAGAAATCAAGGTACTTTATATCAACTCCATAGTTTACTCATAGAAACATAGAAATAAAGAGATTAACAGTTATTTAGCTTTTGAGCCTTCTCCAATCACTGTATGTGATTGTGACTGATGATCCAACTCTGTACCCTGTTCATGCTTTCTTCCCATACCATTTGCAACCGTTAGCCCTAAAAATCATATCTGACCCTTTGTTGAAAACATCTAATGTTTTGGTCTCAATGGCTTTCTGTGGAAGAGAATTCCATATTTTTATCATTTTCTGGATGAAGAAATTTCTCCTCATCTTAGTCCTAAATTGCCTACTCTGTATCCTTAGACCATGACCCCTGGTTCTGGACTCCCTGGTCATCAGGGTACATGTAGGTAGGATCTTCCCAGTCTCGTCCAGTTAGCATTTCATAGGCGTCTATTCAGTCAGTGGTCAGGTGACATGCATAAATTATACACATTGGCAGCTCTGACTGTGAATAATCATGGTGCTTTCATTATGCAGTGCTTCACAATTTCTGCATTATTTGAAAATGATGAAAAGCTGAGTCGCTGGTTCTCAGGAAGCCAGTGCTGTTGACTTCACCAAGTAAGCCCTTTACAGAACAGCACCACAGCAAGAAACCACTTTCAAACAAGGAGTGATAGGCATTTATAATCAGAATGAAAAGAAGCTTTCAAAATTGTAATCAGTCAGGTTGCTAATCCGTCAGAATGGGCTTGAGGCTACAGGAATTGGAGATCAATCTACAGGACATGGCTGTATACAATCCTGGAGAAAAATCACTGAGACATAAAACTCACTTTATTGTGATTTTCTTTGCACATTACTCTTCATAATGTTAAAAAAAATGAAAATGGTGGGGAAATAAAGACTGCTTGCTGGCAATCAAGTGTTACCCAGTTAGAAAATAAAACCATTTCCTTTCCTGCTGTGTTGATGTCTATTTGCTAGAGGAGGGAGCAAGTCATTTGATAAAACTTCCAGGAAGAGATTTAATCACAGGTGACAAGCTTATTAATTGGTTATGTGAAATACTTTAAACATTTTTTCTTCCCCTCAAGCATTAAGAACTGACAATTTGTTTTGGACATGTTTGACAAGTCTAAACAGAAACCTGAGCAAAAGGGAGTACAGAGGTAGTAGGAACTGCAGATGCTGGAGAATCTGAGATAACAAGGTGTAGAGCTGGATGAACACAGCAGGCCAAGCAGCATCAGAGGAGCAGGAAGGCT
>JAHRHZ010000013.1:52593014-52665204 GCA_024137785.1 Ginglymostoma cirratum
GTGTTCATCCAGCTCTACACCTTGTTGTCTCAAAAGGGAGTACAAGTAGCTTCATCTTCCTACAGACAGGAGCAAACTTGATCCTCAATTGCAGCCAAGAATGTAAGAGTTAGATGACAGGACAAATCCAGTCATCAAGCTCCGTAAATAGAGCTCACCTGGAGGGTGGTCTTCAGCTTAAAGTACAGCCATCTACCATTGGTCAACCTCCTACAGTGGGCATTAAACACACATTAAAGGGAAAACAATTACTTGCATTTCTCCTTTGTATGGTTGTGAACTATTGTTCTACTGTTCTTCAATTATGTAAATTTACCCTTAAATGCAAAATGCAACCTGTTACTAAGTGTTGCTTCACTGGTCTTTCAAACTCACACCACCCAACTGTACCATGCATCAACAGACCTGTTTCTAGCCATGTTTCCATTTTCTGAAAGCCCACTGAAATCGGGGAGAGGCTGGCATGATAAGCACCATGAACGCATTTACAAAATTCCACTTAATTATTCACTAGGTAATTACCTAAGATTTTCATCAATATTACATTAGGAATTCCTATGCAATCCCATGCTTTCTGTGATAAAAAAAGACTTCCTGTTGTAGCACGTTTTAAAATTGATTTGCCTGCTAAAGTTTCAAGAAACTATTTCTTAAGTTTACAGCTGCCTACAATGTTCGCTGTGATTCAGATCTCCATCCAATTGTTATTTTTAAGCATTTTGCCTTCTAAGTACTGATGTTGTCAATCTCCCTCATAACTCTGCCTAGGCTGAGTCAATTGAAAACCCTCAACTGAAATTGAATGATTTAGGTAAGCACAAGCATATTGGCAATTACATAAGTATGGGCAGTAATAAATTTTAATCATTACATTATACCAGCAATTGTTAAAGGGATAAACTGAACCAGATTAGGGTGAGGACAGTGCAAAAGGAAGCCATTTTGACCCATTGTATCTGCATTAGTAACTAAAACATGCTAAAACCTTCATCCTCTTCAAAAATAATCTTACAACTTTTACAACTAGAAGAGATAACAGCAAAGTTGCAATCGATAAAACACATAAAAATATATTTTCAACACCAATACCACTTTCTTGTGTATGCAAAGAAACTGAAATTCTCTCTACTTCACAATGCTGTCATTGTCTTTGAGTATTGTGCAGCCAAAAGTGCAGTGGCACTCTGGATTAATCACTTTCCACTGCTGACCCTGTTTCAAAATGCTATAACTTAGTCCCATTATGACAAGTTACTTCCTTTCAGATAGTGATTAAAAATGGTTGGGTTGAAAGAAATGAAAAGTCACGGGTTTCAACTGCTTTCTAAATAACTACATTGGAAAAACTAGTCATAAATCAGTTAGTTTATTGCCTCTTCAACAGACACATGAGCCTCCGGTGGATTATCCAATATATAAGCAATTTTGTCATTACTGCTTACAGCATGACCTTTACCTACTGCAGCAAGTGAACCTTAGCAATAACTTTGCATCACAACTTATGTTCGACCGTTCATTATGTAGACACATGAAAATTTGCACACTTTCAAATGTCATTTGCTATTTAAACAACCTGAAAGGAATCACTGCTTCAAAATGTTTGACACATGTGTACCTGTTATTTTTGAGTGCCCTCTTTACCTACACTCACCTTTATTGGCAGGTAATGAAATATCCTACAATACGTATTTTCAAGATAATTTTTTTTTGCTAGACCAGATTTAATTTTCCAGCATTAGGTAAAGGTGTCAGAACTTTCTTCTGGTCCCCATCATGCTTTGGGTGGGGAAAGCAGTCAATGTCTTTAATATTCAGGTATCTTGTTCACTGGCTGGAGCATGGGTTGAGCAGCCAATTAACAATTGCAGCACAGGCAGCAGTTAATGCAAGGTGGTAAAAGTGCAGGACTGATTTACACAGATCACAGCAACTATGATTTTGAATGTTGTTTTACTCAATAAATTGAAGCAGCAGGGGCAAGAGGAAGAGAGAGAAACACAGAGCATGGAATACCCTCTACTTCAAAGACACTGATCTGAAGATCCTTACCAAGTAGTTAAGTGAGGAGAGAATAGAGTAATGTTGTCCCTCTGGAGAGTAACTGGATTTTGCCTCCAACATGACATTTTACATAATGTAACAATGTTTATGTCATCTCCAAGAACATCAGAAACTGGATGTGGTGGTGAAGAATCCAATAGATGCTACCTATCATGTACAAACATTACATTCACATGCACATAAGTGTCTGGGCTCATAAGAAACTTTTAAGTTACACAGAACAGTGTGCTTTCAGTCATGTGATAATAGGTACTGCAGATGCTGGAGAATCCGAGATAACAAGGTGTGGAGCTGGATGAACACAGCAGGCCAAGCAGCATCATAGGAGCAGGAAAGCTTGACGTTTATGCTTTCAGTCATGTGTCAGGCTTTCAATTATTCTGAATTTGGATGGAGTATGAGATCTTCATACCTTCAGGGCATGTCCGATGATGATCATACTACAAGCATTTCTCTTAAAGGGATACTGACTATTGCATATAACACCATATCTTTTGTTTCCAAAGATTTAAAGAAATCCAGACACATATTTATGGATGTACAGAGACATGTGTTATCAAATTGAAAATTATATAAACAGCTAAGAGTGATTACAAGCTTACATTTCAAACCTCAATATAAAACTCTGGAATAAAAAACCAAAAGAACTGCGGATGCTGTAAATCAGGAACAAAAACAGAAGTTGCTGGAAAAGCTCAGCAGGTCTGGCAGCATCCGTGAAGGGAAAAAACAGAGTTAACGTTCCGGGTCCAGTGACCCTTCCTCAGAACCGGACCCGGAACGTTAACTCTGTTTTTTTCATAAAACTCTGGAACTCCAACTACTCATTCTATTTTCATAATTGTATACTGCATCAAGGGAGGTATGCATTATCCTCTGTAGTGCTGTTTGACAACTTGGCTGTCTTGGTCAATAGCAATGCACTATCACAACCGAAGTGTTCTTCTTGTCTTTCTTCACGTATAATTTGTGTGCCATTCAATGGTCTGAGCTGTCTTCTGTTCCTTCACAATGTAAGGCCATAATCAAGAATGACTACAATCTTGCCTGGTTGCAAGAAACCTTTGCTGATATCCATGTACAGTAATCTCTCCAGTATGTGGCACGAATAGGAAATGCCAAATTTCTGAATCTGCCAGTTGCATGAGGAATACTAGTGGCAGCGAGGAGAACTCAACCCATTGCTGCCCCAAGATGAATGTGCGTTTTAAAAACAAAGTGGCCAAGACTGCTCATAAACACCATTATATCTGGCCACAATAAATGACTCTGTCTTTCTCAATAATGTAAGTCTTCAACTTGTTTTAATAAAGAATCTAAACCATTATTCCCTTCTTATCGGTAATACAGTAAAATTCCTGTCATCTAGATCCCAACCTTCTGGAGTTGTCCTATTAAATCTCAGATGCTGGTTACCTGAGAATTCTGAATGCTCAGAATCCAGATAACGGAGGCTTCAGAGTATTGGTATTTCTAATTTTCACTCCTGTCATAGAGTCACAGCACAGAAACAGGACCTTTGGCCCAATTCGTCCTTGCCGGCCAGGTTTCCTAAACTACATTTGCCTGCATTTGGCCAATATCTCTCTAAACCTTTCCCATCCATGTACTTGCCAAAATAGCTTCTAAATGTTGTAACTTTACCCATCTCTGCTACTTCTTCTGGCAACTCTTTCCATATACCAGTACCCTCTGTGAAAAGGTTGCCCATCAGGTCCCTTTTAAATCTGTCCCCTTTCACCTTCAACTTATGCCCTCTCATTTTGGACTCTTCTACCTTGGGGAAAAGACCTTGACTATTCACCTTTTCTTTGCCCCTTATGCTTTTATAAACCTCTATAATGTCATCCCACAGCCTCCTACACTCCAAGGGAAGATGTCTCAGCCTACCCGGAATCTCATTATAACGCAAACCTTCCAGTCTTGGTAACATTTTGTAAATCTTTTCTGCACCTGTCCAGTTTAATTCCATGCTTCCTATAGCAGAGTGACCAGAATTGTATGCAGTACTACAAATGTGGCCTTACCAATGTCTTGTACAGCTATAACAGTCTTAACTCTTCTACACAATGCTTTGACTGATGAGGGCAAGTGTGCCAAACACCTTCTTCATCATCCTGTCTACCCGTGACACCACTTTCAAGGAACTATGTACCTGCACCCTTAGGTTCCTCTGTGTACCAATACTCCAATGTTCTAGATCTTCATGACCCTCCACGACAAACCAGATATGGTAATTATGCAATGTCCCACATTGCCAATGTAAAATTTTTAAAGGTGATCCTGAAGAAAGAGCTCTATCGCTTGATCAGTAAAATATTGACTGCATAAATCATTTGAATTGTACTTCAGTAAATGTGTCACTGGATGCTGTTTAATCCGGAATTAAATGTTTTCTTTTCAGACATTTAATTTTGTTTTTAGAAGAAGAGTGCTGTGTAGTGGGTTTTTTTTTCTTTTACTCATGATCTACTCACTCCTTTCTCCCCCTTTTTTTTCTTTTATTTCTCCATTTTTCTTGTTGTTGCTCCTTCTACGAATTGGACATCTGTAGTAACAGGTTTCTGTCTGCAGGTGGTGTTCACACCAAATAACAAGTGATGACACCACATGATTTTTATCTTCATCTTGACTTTGAGAAAGAAAATGGCAGCACAAACTGAGGCTGAGCTCCTCTAAGCCTTACTGACATAGAAAAATACATTACTGTTTAAAGCTGTATTTTCTTCTAGGAGCACTTTCGAGCTGTGTTTTAAAGACAATTTAAAAGTGCCTTATTAATTAAACTCAGATTACCAGCCTCTCAGGGCTTTTGTCTCAGAGAGCAAGAGAGGGAGGGTACTCACTTCATTAGAGATCTCCAGCCTTTAGTTTTGATTGGAGTGGCAACTTTAGCCTTTTAGAAAAGAAAATCTTCTTTGTTGTCTTGGTAGCTAATACCCTAACGACAGATCTGTATAGCTATCTTTCCTCACAGAAATTGATGCTATTACTTGTCTGAATTCTGTGATACCTCAAGCAGTAGTTCTGTCGGTGTTCATTCAATTTTCCAAATATCTACCACCAAGGTGTTAGAGCTTTTCTTATACTTGGCTGTTAATCATGATGCAATTTTGCATCCAGCAAGGTATTTTACCTAGTGAGGCAACAATTATGTTATCTAGTGTACTGCAAGAGACTGGCCATCAATATTACGGTATTGAAGGATCAAACAGATGCTTATCACAGCTAGCTTTTATATATAAGTCACCAGAACAAACATGTGAGGGCTCACTCCAAAAACTATGAATTTACACAGATCAGCATGCTTCCAGCAGTGTGTCATGCTTCAGGGGACCCTGGGGAAAGATGGAGATTGAGATCTTTAATAACCTCAAATCACATGCCATGATAGTGATTAGATCATGAATCTTTCTCTTAAAGGTATACCGACTGTATGACATAACACAACAAAAGTCACACTACTAAATCAATCAGTTCTGAATTGAAGTTGCCAATAATTATAAAACAATTTTATGATAACAGTGCCTCCTCTGTTTAAATATTTTAAAGTATAGGAATTTTTTAATGCTTAAAGGCATTGAAATCTTGTGACAAAGTTTCTTTCAGTGGAGAGAGATAAAGTATCGCAACGTTTAAGTGAAGGCAATGCTTTGCATTCCTCCTTGCCAGACAGCATGCCAAAGACTCAACCGCATTGGGGAGGCCAGCTCTGCAGAGGTTTCAGTTCTCCAAGATTCATTTCCATTATCTCTTCTTATGTCTTCCACCATTTCTGATGTCAAAAGAGAAGTAGAGCGTGTACAGAAAAGATTTACCAGGATGTTGCCTGGTATAGGGGACTTTAGCAATAAGGAGAGGTTGGATAGACTGTGTTTGTTTCCACTGGAATGCAGGAGGTTGACAGGCGACCTATAGAAGTTTATGAGATTGTGAATGGCGTGGATAGAGTGGAACGTATGAGGCTTTCTCCCAGGGAGGAATGGTAAATTACTGGGGGGGCACAGGCTCAAGGTGCAAGGGGAGAAGTTTAAAAGCGATGTGCAAGGTATATTTTTCACACAAAGGATGGTGAGTGCCTGGAACGCATTGCCAGAAGAGGTGGTGGAATCAGACACAATTGCAGCATTCAAGAAGCACCTGGACGAATGCATGAACAGGAAGGAAATAGAAGGATACGAAAGACAATTTCAGTAAGGAAGGGGAAAATGTATTGGTGCAGGCTTGGAGGGCCGAGTAAGCAGCATTTAGTTTTGTAAGCATACTCTCCACCAGCTCGTATAGAGTTTCATTATGAATCATCGTGTATCATTACATGGGGCGTCACAGGATGGTGGCTATGTTTTAAGTGAAGTGGAGGTGGTGGCAGCTTTGGGCCATCCTCCAGAGGAGGGAGGTCAGACACAACCCTGTTCAGCTGAGTGTAGATTCAGGGCCTCAGAAGTCACAATAAAATATTTAAACAGCTGCAACAAATGTGTTCTCACATGGCAAAGGGCCCTGAGGCACAACGGGGTCATAGGCTGAAAATTAAGGAATTTAATCAGTTCATGTACATGGCCTTCACTCAGAGCTTTGAGCACACATGTTGCTGCACTGAAAAAAATGTCTAATCCTTGGACAACCAAATGGGACACCAACTGGGATGGTTGCAGGAGCAGCACTGACAGACACCGTATTCATGCCATAAAATTCAAGCTGAACCTGTTAGTGATGTTGATCACGTAAGGATATTGAAAGTGGATATCAATTGATGCCATTGCAGTAGCCTCTGTCATGCCCTGGATGGCATCTCCATGATGGGGACAACTGTCAATGCAATTCAGCCACAGGTTAGAGTCGGCTTTCCATTTGAGTAGAAGAAGAATGAACAAATGGGACCCTTTGATATTTAAGAACTAAGGAATTATCAGTGTAGACATTGTGGATGGAAATCATTTCAAGGATACTCAGAAAATTGATTAGAGGAACTTTCATAGGACACTGGAAGACTCTCTCCACAGTGACAGTGAGAACGCAACCTGCAGGAAATGTTGGGGCAGGTTTGGCTTTAAATCTACAGCTTGATAACTACAGAGCATGGTGCAATCTGCAAAATGGTCTTAAAGTAATTTGGTCACGTTTGTTAGTTAATGGTGGAGTAATTTTTCTGTACTTTGGCATTTTAGTTGTCTATTAAATAATGTTTACTCTATTTTTTTTTTCATTTGTTTGTCACAGTAAAAGTCTGAAAATATTATATATCAGACAAGAATTCACATCAATCATTGGGAATTCTATTTTCAAAAGTTTTCAGTCTATATGGGGATTGGGCAGGAGGCTGTCCCTATAATCTGGGACAACCCCGTGACATCAGTGTGCAATGGTTGAGAATCCTTCTAGGTTTCCTTTTCAAGTAGGCCATCGTTTTATGTTTGGGTGGGTGGATGCAGCGACAACAGGCTCCCCACAGTGTTGCATTCCTCAACTGCATGCATTCAGTCTAGCCCTGATCCATCTCTGTTGGGACATTAAAATCTGCTCTCTGTAGCTAATGTAACAAACATTTTAAGGATGTAGTTAAAATTAATCATGGTCATGTATTCAGTCTCATGTTTTGCACGGTTATTTAGCCAGAAAGACATGCTAGTCAGGGGTGAAGATTTGGTTTGTGTGCGAACAACATCGTGGAGAGCATTGATGAGGCATGTGTTTATCACAAAAGTCTATGGGACACAGATAGGTGATCCCCACATACTCCTGAAAATAACAAGCATTTTATAAAAAAAGGCCAATTTAACAGGAAAATCAAAGATGGAGATTTGACAGGAATGCATTATTTTCAGAATAAGTCCAATGAATATCAAAGGCACAGTTGGAAGTCCATAACCTAGTAACACAGCTTACAGTGGTCATGCTTTATCATCTTGACCCACAGAACAACCATGTTTCATTAACACTGATGAATTATTATAACACTGAAGATAGTTGTATTGTGATCCTGTTGTATTAGACCTATTTGTTGCTTAAAAAAAAGGTGTGATTCAATGGAAGCCATTGTTTAAACACGAGCAAGGCAATACTGCAGCTGTAACAGAGGATTCATTTTCACTGACCCCAGTTAAGAGGTTTGAAAATAATAAGTGTCAAGAGGATTTGATACATTTTGACACAAAGGATAAAAAAGGATAAGTGGTTGTGACCAAGTTAGTGAAAGGTAGTCAAACCCCATCAAGTGTAAAGGAAAAAAACATGGCAGGTTCACTGGATGGGTTATATTCCACAATCTGTTTTGAAACAAAATCCATTTTTTGTATCCCTGTGTGTTTATGTGTTCTGAAGCTGTCAGCTGGGGACAGTTAGTTAGTTGAAAATTGTGCATACACACACGATATTCTATTCTTTGCCATATTCATCACAATGTTGCAATGGGGTCCTACATTTGATCTTGGAATAGTGGGGTGCTTGTTGCAAGGCTCACAATAGGTCACTTAGAGCAGCTTAAGTGCCACTGAACAGTTGTTTGGTTGGAGGCAGTCAAAGCAAAAGTTTGCTTCCATTGCACTGCTGATAAGTGATACACTTGGGAGTTATATAAGAGGCTTTGGGCTGCGGAAGTGCTGTTGTTAATCATCTTCAGGTGTTCAGGGCTTTGGAATAGACCTAAGGAGCTGAAAAGGTGATCAAATGTTTTTGACTCAAGGTTGGAGATAGAGTATTAGCCATAGAAGATAAAAGAAATAATTTCTTTTTGATAAAAGCTGTTGCTACCTTCCTCAATAGAGTCGACTGCTCCCTTTAACAAAACTTGCAACTTTTTAAACATCTGACACCCCCAAGAAAATCAAAGGACAACAGAAAAATTGCAGTTGATTGGGTCATTAACAGTTTGTTAATTAATAATTTTAAAATGGCTGGTGGGCTATAGGTTTCCACGTACACTCAAAATTTGTGGATGTAAAATCCATCCGAATGTTTCAGATCAATAACATTTTGTTAGCTGAGGCATAAAATGTTTGCTGTTTCTCTGTGGTTGCCGCTTGACAAACTGAGTAGTTGCAGAACTTTCTACTTTTATTTCATGTTTTCTGTATCTGCAATATTCTTGCTGCATTCTAAGATGAAGGATCTGTCAAAGAAAACAGAATCCATGGAGAAATGATTAGATTGCTACAACAAGAATCTCCACCCCACAGTTGACAAATAAACAGTTTGGTACTGATTGTAAAAATGATAAATATATGGACTAATGGGATCTGGTCTTTCCAGTCAAGGGCTGTCTGTGTATTGTACAGAGACCTTAATGGAAGCCCCTGTACTGATGCATGGTATGAGGGCACTCAAGAATATTGCCAATAGATATGGGTTTGTGAGGCACTCCCTCAACAATTTAATGGGACAGATTTAGGGGGATTCAGAGGAGAAGGAAAAGATACAGGAAAAAAATATAGAGATGCAAGTCATTCTGGGGAATATGGACACTGGCTGCACAATAGTGTGGATACACACGAGGAGACAACAGATCACATTCATGAGTTAATAAAGCCAGAAGGTACACTGTGGTTGTGGATATGGTACATGTATACATGGCAAACGTAAGCAGCTACTCCTGAAGGTCATAGACCAGAGCAGGTAAATGGGGAGTAGTTTGAAAGGAGGAGAAGTTTAATAAGACCAGAGTCATGTCACTGGTATGGAGGGATCAACTTTTATCAATGGAAAACAAACTCTTATTTTGTACAATGCTAGGCTGAGTGTAATAGAATAAACTGGGCATTTCAGATTAGAAAATCTGATTTAACCTGACCAGGCAGAAAAATGGATTTCCAAATGAAGCAGAAATACTCACAGATAAGTTGATGAACTTACTGATTAAACAAGCAGTCATGAGGACAGCTAGGATTTATAAGTTTGCGTCTGAAATCAAGATGGATCATGGTAGTTAACCACTGATCATCTTGAGGTTAAAAACCACTCCTCAACACTATCACCAATGGTGGCTTTCTCACCAAATCACTGATGAAAACACCAATTGAACCACAATGTTCATGGCCCTGGTTATCTCCAGTGGATATTAGTTGCTCACATTGAGCAGTCAGTGCCACATAAATTTGCTTTTCCCTGCTAGAACAACAATACAGAAACATACAAAGAGAATAAAAACCAAAAGAGCTGTGGATGCTGTAAATCAGGAACAAAAACAAAGTTGCTGGAAAAGCTCAGCAGGTCTGGCAGCATCTGTGGGGGAGAAAACAGAGTTAATGTTTCGGGTCTGGTGAGGAAAGGTCACCGGACCCGAAATGTTAACTCTGTTTTCTCCTCCACTGATGCTGCCAGATGTGCTGAGCTTTTCCAGCAGCTTTGTTTTTGTTCCAAACAAAGGGAATGCTGGAGAAACGCTGCAGGTCTGGCAGCATTTGCTCAGAAAGAAACACAGTCAATGTTTTGAGTATAGTAGGACTCTTTTTCAGAACAACTCTTCAGGTGCTGCCATATCTACTGAGCTTCTCCAGCATTCTCTGTGCTTTGTTTCAGATTTCCAGTACTGACAGTATTTTGCTTTGTGGTCTGTGATTGGTCATGAGATTCAGTAGCTGCAGGTTGTCATGATGGACAAACAGGGATATTAAAAAAAATCAAGAGGACATCAACTGAGGTTGGTCAATTGATTCATTGATAGATCGAAATAATCATTCCTGCAGAATGTGAACAGTGATTACTGATGAATGAATACATCAAACAAACATCACATTTGACCACCTTCGTCACAGCATCAGATGAGACTGCAAATGTATGCCAAGGCAGAATTTGTGCACATTATAACTCAAGAAGGTTACCTTTGAGAGATTAAATGGCAGATTTATTTACTTGTCCTATACTCACCTATGTTGCTTTGCACTTTTGTTGCTTCTGATGTTCCTCCTTTGCCTGTGTACTCACTTAAAACTTGTTATATCACTGACATTTTGCAGTTCTGATAAAAGACTGTTGACCCAAAATGCTTGCATTCCATTCAGGATCAGATACTATATTTCTGACAGACAAATGCCTATTTCAGCCACATACTGCAGGTCCTGAATCCACTTTTGCAGTCAGTGAGAGAAGTCAAATATATGTGAAGTAAAGGAAGGTGTAAGGTTCCAGGTAGGCAGGACGTAGAAGTGTCAGGTGGATGAAGGTGTATGGGTCGTAAGTGGGTAGAATAACATGTGGATGGGAGACGAGTCAGAAAGGATACCAGGTGAGTGGAAGATTGCCTTATGATGAGGTGGTAGTGTGAGAGCTAAGTGAGTGTGTGGTCGGGGTGGGTCAGGAGTCAGACCAGGTTGGGTCAATGGAATTGGGTGTGGGTCATCGGGTCTCCAGACTGGGGTCGGGGTCTGGATGGAAGATGGTGGATGGAAAGGCTGGGCAGGTGGTAGGGCACCAGATAGGTGAGGGAGTAGGGTGACAGCTAAGTGGGACAATGCCTTAGGGTAGAGATTCAAATCAGGTTGGGCTTAGGATCTGGATGCAGGGTGTTGGGTCTGAAAGTGTATGGTGGATGAGGGTGTGGTGTTGGCCCGGACCCAGTGAGGAAGTGCCTTTTGGAGTCTGTAGTGAGTTCTGGGGTTGGGAGGTGTGGAGCTGGGTCTGGTCAGAAATAGATCCGCAGCAGGAGCTGTCAAAGGGGTCTACCATTTGAATCAGTGTCAGATTAATAGTTAGAGCCGGGCTTTATTCCTCTAACTTTTCCTGGAGTAACTACAAGGCTAAGTCAATTGGAACCTTTCAAAATCTTCAACTCAAAGTCAGAGTTGGAAAATTTTTTTGGAAGTCCCTAAATGAAATTTCAGCTTCTCAAGCAATCCCTATGGAGTCAGCTCCATCAGGACTTCTGTATGATTCTGACACATAAAATCCAATGTTTTATTTCCAGTAAAACATGGCGTAAGTCAAACCCAAACTGTACCATACTTGTAATTAAGTGACAACCAGAATAAATGAAATATATCTATGTTGGAAACAAATTGTATCTCTCTTGTACCATGGCTAATTTTAAGTATGGACCCATGAACTCCCTGGCTATTCATTCCTATATTTGCTGAGTGTTTATGCAGATCACCAAGAAGACTTTAGTGTATTAACGTCATGGTGGGTATTGGTGTCTACTCAATTGCTGATGAATTTTTGACTTGTTATGAATATCTAATTTCATATTGCCATCCCTAACCATTACCAATCCTCATTCCTGAGGATTAGAGGATTGCCTGAGGCAATTAGAGTACAAATTAAAATCACAGTAATTAGCACAGTGTATGGTGCAAGAAATAGTTAGATTAGGAAGCAAAAAGAGAATGCGGTTGGAGTTAGGGGTTCCCAATGCTGTCAATCAGAGTGCGCAGAGTCCAAAGGCTTGCCCATGGCCAGTCATCTGCTTAGGCCACTCACAGGAAGGGGACCTGTCCAATTCCAGTTTGAGGAATGGGCAGTGATTTTTCCTGTCAGGCCAAAGTAGGGCAGTCTGGAAAATTGTGCATTATCAGTGCAGGAGCCACAAACACTGTGGTTGGGGATCTGGTCTGGCATGTCTAAGGGCTGCTCAAAGTAATGTAGATGTCTGGGGTAAATATAGTCCTGGCGGTCCATCCTTTGATCATTGAGGAGTCTGTAAAGAGGGCCTATAGGGCAGTGGGGAGATTACTGCCAAAAGGATGGGTGAGTTAAGGCTGGAGGAAAAGCAGAGACATGTAGAAATGGACACGGGGACAGTTACAAAGGGAATCTCAAGGTAACTGGACAAAGTGGAACAACATGGGAGGGGCTAGGGTTATTGGCAGTGACCATCACTGTGGCCTTCAGAGGGACAAATTTGGTATCATGAAGGTGTACTGTCAGTGCTCAAAGGGACAGAAAGGATAGTTGGAGATACTTCAGTACATGTGACAATAAATCAATCGATCATAGGGTCGGGGAGAGGTTGTAGAAATGGGTGCAAAGGGCTATGGGTGCGCAGTGAGGTAAAACAGGTGATGGAAGCTCTGGAGGTGTTCACCATGATCTGCTTTCTCCACCATCACTTGCTGCTCTCTTGGTGTGAACTACAACCACAAGGTGATTGAGACAAAGCTGTAGTGAGGAGGAGTCAGTGTCAGTTTGAACAGCATCCATTTCTTTTGGATGCCAGGGCACTGAGGGGGCAAGAACAAAGTAGAATTTGCTAGATCCAGCTACATTTCTTTTGCAATCATTTCTTCACCCATATGCAATGCATGAATAGTGAATGTGCTTTAGTGTCAAACACCGATTTCAAAATGTCATTGGTGCTTGAAAATCAAACATGGTCATCTCAATGATGCAGAATTTAGTAGCCATGAAATTAAAGGTGAACGCTGGCTAAAAGCATCATTTCAGTTAGGAAATTTTCAAGGTTGCTGTGTGATGAGGGGGACATCACTGCATTCCAATCAATGAGAGCTAGATGCAGAAGATAATGGGGAGATGATGGCACAGTGGTAATATCACTGAGTTTGTAATGCAGG
Source organism: Ginglymostoma cirratum (assembly GCA_024137785.1). Taxonomy (NCBI): domain Eukaryota; kingdom Metazoa; phylum Chordata; class Chondrichthyes; order Orectolobiformes; family Ginglymostomatidae; genus Ginglymostoma; species Ginglymostoma cirratum. The sequence continues at coordinate 52,606,577 of JAHRHZ010000013.1, forward strand.
GCCCTATTTCATGTTTCAGGGCGGCTCACTGGTTAGCACTGCTGCCTCACAGTGCCAGGGACCCAGGATCAATTCCACCCTCAGGCGACTGTCTGTGTGGAGTTTGTATATTCTCCCCGTGTCTGCGTGGGTTTCCTCCAGGCGCTCCGGTTTCCTCCCACAGTCCAACGACGTGCAGGCTAGGTAGATTGGCCTTGCTAAATTGCCTGTAGTGTTCAAGGATGCCTAGATTAGAAGGATAGTTCTGGGTGGGAATGCTCTGAGGGTCAGTGTGGACTTGTTGGGCTGAAGGGCCTATTTCCAAACTGTAGGGATTCTGTGAAGAATATCATGGATTGTCAAATACTCATTGGTCATCATGCCAGAATTTTGTTGGCATTGAAGGGGCAAACTGCCACATTTCCTCATTTTGTTTGTGCTCACTTTTGCTGGCTGACAACAAAATCTTATCTTTGGAATTGTTTGATTGCTTGACCGTATGTGATGTCCACCTACTGGCTAACGGATGTTTAAGGGACTTTGGGGAAAGAACAGTGCTGACTTAGAAAGGGTGGTTAAATGGGTTGCAATTAAGGACAGTTAAACGGTTTGGCATAGTAGTTAAACAGCAACTAAGGTGAGAGAATAGGTTTGTATGTGTCAGGATTGTCAGCCACAATGGTTATGCACTGTGAGCAGCATGGCTTTATGGCTACTGTGCTATGACAGTATGCCAGTGAGGTGCAATGCTGGATTGTCAACACTTGTCTGGGTGCACAGTACACTTTTAACAATGGAGCGGGTGCAAGGAATGCCAGACTTTCAGCAGTTATCTGGCGAGTGGCAAGTTGCTTCGGAAATGAGAGAAGGTAAAATGGCTGGAAAAGTGAACTATGAGGAGGATGCGGAGATGCTTCAGTGTGGTCTGTACAAGTTGAGTGAGTGGGCAAATTCATACCAGATGAAGTATAATGTGGATAAATGTAAGGCTATCTACTTTGGTAGCAAAAACGGGAAGCATATTATCAATTGAATGGGGACAGATTGCGAAAGGGGAGGTGCAACAAGATCTGGCTGTCATTCTACTAGTTGTTGAAAGTAAGTGTGCAGATGCAGCATGCTGTGGAGAGAGAATATGGTATGTTTGTCTTTATAGCAAAAGGATTTGAGTATTGGAGCAGGAATGTCTTGCTGCAGTTGTACAGGACATTGGTGAAACCACACTAGAAAATTGTGTACAGTTTTGGTCTCCTTATCTGAGGAAGGATATTCTAGCTTTGGAGTGCAACAAAGGTTTACCAGACTGATTCATAGGGTGGCAGGACTGACACATGAAGAGAGACTGGATCAGTTTGGACTATGTTCACAGGAGTTTAGAAGAACGAGGAGAAATCTCATGAAAACCAATAAAGTTAGACATTAGACAGGGCAGATGCCGGAAGGATGTTTCTGATGACAGGGGAATCCAGAAACAGGGGTCACCGGCTGAGTTAGGCCATTTAGGACTGAGATGAAGAGAAACATCTCCACCCAGAGAGTGGTGAGCCTGTGGAATTCTCGTCCACAGAAAGTAGTTGAGGCTAAAACATTGAATGTTTCAAGAAGGAGTTAGATATGTTTCTTAGGGCTGAAGGTGCAAAGGCTATGGAGAAAAAGTGGAAAGAGTGTACAGAGTTGGATGATCAGCCATGATCAGATTGAATGGTGGAGCAGGCATGAAGGACCAATTAGTCTTTGCTGGCTCCTATTTTTTGCTTGTAAGATGGGCCGGAATCAGGTGTGAGATCAGGGAGATAGTTCACACGGTGCATTTGGTAATATGGCAAGAACTCTTGCTGGGCCTCATGTCCAGAATCCCTCCAAAAAACTTGACATAACTCACATTTAGCCAAAAAAAATCAGGTTCAGTCCCAAACAGGTGATGCATATGTAGAGGCTACTGAAAGTTAAGTGTTACAGATTCAAATTAACAGACTGTTTTGGTCAACAAACTTAGTCGTTTCATTATTTTTCCACGTATGGTAGGTAACTTCCAACTGCAAATGATTGTGCATGCTTTTTTTTTTCCAAAGGGGTGTTTCCATGAATTGCGTTTGTACATTGCATATGCTGACTTGCCATAATTGTTTTATGTCTGATGTATTTACTTTCAGCTTAAACAGTAACCATTAAACCCACCCCCATGAAGAACCATCCCTGGGGCATTTCAATATGCTTTTAAGAATTTTAGCATTCGATTCACCTAATTAAGGCCTAATATCAGACACCAGTTGGCCTTGTGGTCCAAAAGTCCATCAGGGTTAAGCATATATTCATCCATTCGTAGATAGCACTTATGTGCAACTCAATGTAACAAGTTCCACAAGCCTTGTTCCAGTTCTTCCAAAATCCTGGGTGTCACAGTAGAGTATAGTACACAAGATAAGGCACCGAGCATCACCCAGATTTGCAGTATCCTACGTACATTGGCTTGCAAGGTATAAAATTTAACTGGCAAGAATGAAGCAAATTTGCTTAATGAACCCTCTATCTTTGGGCAGTTAAGTGTAACAAGAACATTAACGCGCAAAACATGATTTATAATTATTGCATTAAATGTGACGTGCTTTTCTGACATTTGTGACTACTTTATGATTTCACACAATAAAATGATTCAGCAACCATCTCCCTCAGGTCTACTGTGACTTTAATTGTGGATCTGTGCTGTTAGAAGACAGTTTTCTATTGCTACAATGAGATGAAATTTATTGCTTGTTAACTGAGAAGTTAAATTGTTAATCATTCTCTATATCAACCACTGCAAAACGGATACTCACTAACAAAGTTATAGAAATAAGAATTAAAATAAAAGTTGCCAATTTGTGAAAAAAGTGGAGTTAAATTTAAAATCTTTCACCCAACAACAGAATAAAACCAACTAAAGCAGATCACAGTTAACTATTTCAAATAATGCCAACAATTTGTGTTGCTATCAAGGCCAAGTTTATAAAATTCAAATATCCACATGAACATTACATTTTACATACTAAAATTAAATCTGATCAAATATCACATAAGTACCAATATTGCATTGTGTCTCCATAACAAATCTAGCCACTGTCTGCATGTAACCTAGACAAGGAACAAAATTACCATGCACAGGGGTGGCACAATGGCTCACTGGTTAGCAATGCTGCCTCACAGCACCAGAGACCTGGGTGCGATTCCACCCTCGGGTGACTGTCTGTGTGGAGTTTGTACATTCTCCCTGTGTCTGTGTGGGTTTCCTCCAGGTGCACCGGTTTCCTCCCACAGTCCAAAGATGTGCAGGCTAGGTGGATTGGCCATGCTAAATTGCCCATAGTGTTCAGGGATATGTAGATTAGATGGGTTATTCGGGAATGGGTCCAGGTGGGATGCTCTGAGAGTCGGTGTGGACCTGTTGGGCTGAAGGGCCTGTTTCCACACTGTAGGGATTCTATGATTCTATGAAGTTGTGGAATGATTGGTAGCATTTCCATAGATAAGGTAAAGTCACCATATTCCGAAAGGACCGTGCAGTTACTCTGTCAGTAATGAGGGGTGGCTGGTGGTGAGTTTAGCCTGAGGGTAACCATGCCTCAGGTGAGGGGTGAGGTTGATAAGGTAGGACCTTCAGGGTAACTGCAGCCAATACAGGAATTGAACCTTCAGTGTTGGCTTCACTCTGTATTGCAAACCAGTCATCCAGCCAGACAATTGAGTTCAACCAGGGTTTTTTTAAATAGGGGAGCTGAGCTGGGAAGTCTCTTTCCTTCAAGCTAAACACTTATTTCAAACGCATCCAAAATATTGTTCAAGTAAAAAGTAGCTCTCCGGGAGTTATAAACCCAGACAAGTGGCCACCAGCAAACAAGCCCAGCAATTCAGTAAACAGACAAAAACAGAAATTGCTGGAAAAGCTCAGCAGGTCTGGCAGCATCTGTGGAGAGAAAATCAGCGTTAATGTTTCAGGTCCAGTGACCCTTCCTCAGAGTTCAGTAAACTGTGTGGTTTCCAAAAGCTGCCTTGTTTTATACAATTCCAATATCTAAAGTGACGTTGTTTTTAAAAAATTGACAACTTGAAATAAGTCTATTTGCCCACAATCCTCAAAAATAATAAATTAATCCTTCATAATAATTGAAAAAAAGGATATCATGGAAATTTAAAAACATGCACCTCTAATCCCTCAGGACGTAAATGCAGCAGGATCGAAGGGTGGCGTTATAACATCATATATTAACTGGTTGAAATTTTAGTACTTCAAAAAAAATGAAAGTCTTTCTGCTCCTGGTACTTTGAGTCTTTCTACCAATCCATGGCTTTGTATATCTTGTATAGACAGGACACTTGACATAGCACCTACTAAAAATAGTGCTGTCACAGTGACTGACACACAGAAAAGCACTCCTGCACAATTCTGAGTTGTCATCCAGACACAGAAATGGTTCGTAGTGTGCAATTTAAACTGAAGTCTCAGCCTACAGCACTAGAAAGAAAATGATTCCAGCCCTTTGGGGACTATACCTTCGCTGTTATTTTTCAAACCACATTAGTTGCAGAACAATTTCAGATAATGTACATACAATTACAGTTCTGAAATATTGCTGCCTATTTCATTCTGTATTTGAGAAAATTGCATTTCAAATAATGCATCAAAAATCATGATTCTGCGAATTTGTAAACTGTTTAGCATTACCTCAGTCTGAATAACTACCAAAGAGATACAGACAGATGCCAAGAAGCTATTTTTCTGAAATCTTCTCAACAATGATATTTGGTACAATTAGTATTGCTCTACAAATGTGAGCCAATAGATTTTCACAGTAAGTCTCCTTCACTAAATATTTAATGTCATCTGCTTCATCATAATATCCCATCATTAACATTCACGTCCTCTCCACCAATGTAATATATCTGCTGTTTCCACCACCAACATGATATGTCGCAACTAGCCAATGCTCCTTCTCCTAAAACTCACAACTTCCATCACTAAGAACGAGGCACCAAACAGGTGCATGGCTTTATCACGATTTACAATTTTTCCACGATGCAACACACCAGAATGACATGAATACAAATTGTTATTACTTCCTCGCTGCAGGATTAAAATGCTGTTAGTCCCGATTTAGCAGAATTGTGCAAGTACCTTTGCCACATGGGAAGAAACAGAAGCCTCATCATCACTTTTTCAAAGGTAGCTAGGGATAGAGATAAATTTTTGCCTGTCAGCAAAACAGCCATATATCCTAAGAATGAATAAAAACAGGTGCCACTTCTTCCCCTGCAATATTACTTTTTAAAAGAATTAGTAGAGATACCAGGGAAGATTCTATACATACTGAAGTTTCAAATGTCAGGACCATTTTTGGTCCCCATCCTACTTGAGTCAGCAGCAAGGTGGCAATGGAAATCTTCTGGGAAGCAGTCAATTAGCAGAGCCCTTGGCAGTCATTTTCCAGTTAAGGATGGCAGCTCAAACAGAGAGGCAGGAGGGCCAATTGGGTGACGACAGGAATGTATGATTGGCATTCCCACTGGGAAAGGTGATGCTATTGACAAAGAGAGTTCAAGTAAAGACCCAAAATGCAGGTGCTCATTAAATGCTGCAAACTCAGTAAACAAAAACAAGGACTATAATTGTGAGGGACCTCCACAAAAAAAATGTTTGTGGCCAGACTGAACCTCTTTGAGCCTTGAGGATCCCACACAATGCCAATTTCATCAAACCACACTATTACACACAGCTACTTGCTTGCTGATTCAGGTTTTTTTTAAATGATTTCACTTTCCAAGTCACAAATACTGCCCTCAAGTTGGCAATAACTTTTCTCTCTATGACCAGTCCCCTTACTGAACCTTTGTCCCAGCTCCCCCATTTGTTTCCCTTTTATTCTTTCATTGACATTGGGAGTCATTGGCAAGGCCAGCATTTGTAACCCATCAATGTGTCCTCGAAGCGAGTGGCTTTATAAGTTAGTTCAGAGGGAAGCTATGAGTCAGTCACATTGCTGTGAGCCTGATGTTACATATAGGCCAGACCAGGTAAGGATTTTTGGCAAGAACTGACAGTTTCAGGCCACCATTAGTGAGACTAGCTTTTCAATTCTATATATATATATTAATTGAATCAGTTGACCTGGTAAGATTGTGTCCCTGGAGCATGATCCTGGACCTGTGGTTTACAAGTTCACTGATTTTAATGCTCTGCCATCATCTCTGAACTCATTATCTTTTAATAGGTACAAGGAACTCTTGGATTTCTGATTCAGGAAGTTAAAATCTTTCCATTTAGCACAACTACTTTCCCCTATTAAATTAAACTGCATAACACAAACCCCCAACTTCCATTCCACTCTAACTCTGAGCACATGGAGGGATTTAGCTTCTCAAGCATTCATCCTTCCCTCTCTAAACTTACTTTGTACCCCCACTTCAATTCAATTCTCCCCAAACCTTTGAATAGTCAACTTCCATTCCTAACTTCAATTTGTCTGGTATTATAAATTAATTCCTTTCTTCGGGTAATGTTCTCTCTACTTGAAAACATGTATTATTCTCCCGGTACTTGAAAACATCCTCAACCTCCATCCTTGCTAATGTGGGTCCAATTACCAACCCCATTTATCATGTTTGCCCCTTCAAGACATATCCCCAATTTTCAGGCAAATTTTTTTCTTTGAACATGTACAATCAGGTTACTGACATTTTTACACCATTAATTTGTTCTGTCATCATTATATACATTCACTTCCTGCCCTCTCTGCAGACATTGACAACATTACTTCATTGATCTGTTCTCAATGCTTGTACTACGTGGTCCTGTCTGATGAGGTTATCCCCAATTGTTTTTTTTTCCACTCCACATCTCAAACTTTTTTTATTTCTTTCTCCAAATTCTTGTGCATCCCCTTTACTCCACCATTACTGATGGTGTCTCCATGCAACTATATCCCATACTCCAGGATTCCTTCTCTACAACCTTCTGCCACTTCATTGTTAAGACCATCCTTAAAACCAGCTCTTTTAGCCACCATTTTTTTTACCCGAAGGCTAGAAGTGCCATCCCACCCTTAATACAAATGGTAGTTTTCTTTGTGTTATACCAACATAGTAGGAAACAGACACACAGTTGCAATTCTACTCCCTTCCACAGTTCTTAGTTGAGCCATCAACGAGTTGCATGGTCTTGTGCACAGAATGGTAGCTAATCTTAAAACCAAAACAAAAGGACAGATGATCAAGGACAAAGCCTTTGAAATATTTTCAACAATAAATGACATTGTGCGATTAACAGATAAGAGAAACAAGAAGGGATAATAGTGTAGGACATCACAGGTCACTCTCAAAGCCCTCCAAGTAAGTAGCCAGTAGGAAAATGAACAAATACATAAGAATCACTGCCTCAACACTCTCTGACAGGGATGCAGGGGATGCAAAGGAAACTTAATAAATATTATGGTGACAACTCTTTATTGAAGGCACTATTAAATTCTTTATGTGCTGAAGAAGCAAAACATTTTATGCATGCTGCATAGAACTGCAATAAGTATAAAATAAAAATAGTTTTAGTTACCAATTCATTACTTGATTTTTTTTAGGCAACATAGTTCCATTAGTTACAAATCTTTCTTGCTTCTCCTTAGGGAGATCCTAAATTAGGACAACAGACCACAGAGATAGCATCTTAAACACAGGTGAAGTGCCGGAGGACTGGAGAGTTGCTAATGTTGTTCCCCTGTACAAGAAAGGTAGTAGGGATATTCCAGGTAACTACAGACCAGTAAGCCTGACGTCAGTGGTGGGAAAGTTGCTGGAGAAGGTACTGAGGGATAGAATCTATTTATATTTGGAAAAGAATGGGCTTATCAGTGATAGGCAACATGGTTTTGTGCAGGGGAGATCACGCCTTACTAACTTAATAGAGTTCTTTGAGGAAGTGACCAAGTTGATAGATGAAGGAAGGGCTGTAGATGTCATCTACATGGACTTTAGTAAGGCGTTTGATAAGGTTCCCCATCGTAAACTAATGGAGAAAGTGAAGTCACATGGTGTGCAGGGTGTGGTAGCTAGGTGGATAAAGAACTGGTTGAGCAACAGGAGACAGAGTGTAGTAGTTGAAGGGAGTTTCTCGAAATGGAGAAAGGTGACCAGTGGTGTTCCACAGGGATCAGTGCTGGGGCCACTGTTGTTTGTGATATACATAAATGATCTGGAAGAGGGCATAAGTGGTCTGATCAGTAAGTTTGCAGATGACACGAAGATGGGGGGAGTAGCAGAAAGCATAGGGGATTGTCAAAGAATACAGGAGAATATAGGTAGACTGGAGAGTTGGGCGGAGAAGTGGCAGATGGAGTTCAATCCGGGCAAGTGTGAGGTGATGCACTTTGGGAGGTCTAATTCTAGACCGAACTATACTGTAAACGGAAGAGCCTTGGGAAAAGTTGATGAGCAGAGAGATCTGGGAGTTCAGGTCCATTGTACCCTGAAGGTGGCTGCACAGGTGGATAGAGTGGTCAAGAAGGCATATGGTATGCTTGCCTTCATCAGATGGGGTATTGAGTATAAGAGCTGGTAGGTCATGTTAAAATTGTACAAGACTTTGGTTCGGCCGCATTTAGAATACTGTATACAGTTCTGGTCGCCACATTACCAAAAGGATGTGGAAGCTTTGGAGAGGGTACAGAGAAGGTTTACGAGGATGTTGCCTGGTATGGAAGGTGCTAGCTATGAAGAGAGGTTGAGTAGGTTAGGATTGTTTTCATTAGAAAAAAGGAGATTGAGGGGGCACCTGATTGAGGTCTTCAAAATCATGAAGGGTATAGACAGGGTTGATAGAGATAAGCTTTTTCCCAGGGTGAGGGATTCAATAACGAGGGGTCACGCGTTCAAGGTGAGAGGAGAAAAGTTTAAGGGGGATACACGCGGAAAGTACTTTACACAGAGAGTGGTAGGTGCCTGGAACGCGTTGCCAGCAGAGATAGTAGAGGCAGGCACGGTAGATTCATTTAAGGTGCGTCTGGACAGATGCATGAGTAGGTGGGGAGCAGAGAGATACAGATCCTTAGGAATTGGGCGATAGGTTTAGACAGTGGATTTGGATCGGCACAGGCTTGGAGGGCCGAAGGGCCTGTTCCTGGGCCGTAAGTTTTCTTTGTTCTTTGTTCTTTGTTCATCCATCTGAGAGTTGACTATTATTTTTATTGGCAATTTGGATGAAAAAAATTAACTGAGCCTACAATTATGGGACAATAATTAGGCTGCACATTTACAGAGTCTCTGAAACTCCAGAATATTGAAGCTGCCAGATGATTCTTCCAGTGTGTTACACTGATTTTAAGACCTCCTAAGCTTCTTGTGGGTTAAGGGGCACTATAACAAATCTTATGATGTAACAGCATACATTGTCATAATTATAGTGTACCTCAGAACACAGTGGAAAGATGGAGGAGAGTAAAATAATCAGTGCTTTCCCTGATTTCTATCCATTGAACACTGGCATAGTCAGCAGATATTCTAGTGATACCATATCCTTAATGTGGACCAACACCTAAGATAGGATACTTTGGTTGTAGTACAGAAAGAATTTGGCTGGCTTGTACTGTCCATACCAGTTCACTTGCAAGAGCAGCTCAGCTAATTTACTCCTTATTCTTCTAGTCCTGCAAATCTGTTGAATCAAATAATTATCCAAATCCCCTTTTGAAAGCTACAATTGCATATCCTTCCAAACACTCTCAGATAGTACACTTTAGATTCTAATCATTCACTTTGTTAAAAAGAAAGTGCTTGACCTGCTGTGTTCATCCAGCCCCATGCTTGTTATCTCTGCTTTTTTCATGTCGCTTTTCATTATTTTGCCATTCATTCACCTTGCATCATTTTTTTCAGGCTCTTGACTTCTCTGCCAGGGCTTTGACCTTCTCTGTCAAGTGTCCCTTCAATCTCTCCTCTCAAGGACAGCACCTCCAGTTTCTCCAGTCTATCCTCAGAACTGAACTCCATCATCCCCTGGAACCACTCTTGTGAACCTTCTCTACGAACAATGCCTTAATATCTTTCCTAAAATGTGATGCCCAATTGAGGCTAAACCAGATGAACAACCATGTGTTTGCATTCCAAAAGTACGTTTTTGTTCTCTTGAAAAATATACATTTTTTTCACAATTTCCAGGTACCTGAAAGGCGATTATACTTATTTTAACACTGTTTTCATGATTGTCAATGCACAGAATTACAATGGTTCTTTTTTGTTGTTCGTTATGCCAATCTCCTGATGGTATTGTTTGTAACCTTGAAACTTAAAGATATCATATAATGTGACCTACAACATGTGCACCATGTGATTTTTTCAAAAGGAATTATGCAGGAGCTTCACAATGTATCATATAATTTTTCTTTCCCTTCAACATGAATAAAAATTTCTTTGATAATGCACTAAACACAAAATGCTACCACCAAAACCCCGAGAGGCAATTGCCTGGAAAAACCTCCAGGTATCTTCATGCCTTCATCTCCCTGTGGATCCTTGGCTGGCAGCTACTTCTTTGGCAGCTACCTAACATATGCAATTGGAAAGCTGATGCTGGTCTCCTACCAACTTCATTCGAAAGACACAGGCAGTTTCCAGAATGCCCTTGACAAGGTGTTGCACAGGAGGCTGCTATATAAGAACCCATTGTGTGAGGGGCAAGGTACTGGCATGGATATAGGATTGGCTGACTGCGAGAAGGCAGAGAGTAGGAATAAAGGGGTCTTTTTCAGAACAGTAGCCAGTGACGAGTGGAACTCCACAGGAGTCAGTGTTAGGACTGCAACTATTCACATTATACACTAACAATCTGGACAAAGGAACTGAGGGCATTGTTGCTAAGTTTGCAGATGACTCAAAGATAGGTAGAGTGAAAGAATATGTTGAGGAAGTCAGGAGGGTGCAGAAGGACTTAACAAGCTATTTTAGATTAAATATAACATGGAAAATTGTGAGGTTATACATTTTGGTCGATAGAGGTTTAGACTATTTTTAAGCAGGGAAAGGCTCCAGAAATCTGAAGCGCAAAGGGACTTAGGTGTCCTAGTTCAGAATTCTCTTAAGGTTAACATGCAGGTTCAGATGGTAGTCCGGAAGGCAAATGCAATGTTGGCATTCATTTAAAGAGGGCAAACATCTTATATCAAAATGAACAAGGAATTTGATTAATTCAGAAATGCAGGTGCAAAATGTTGTGCAAGGGCTTTAGGACACTGGAGCAACTTTGTGATGATGTCATGGAGGTGCTCCTCGCTAGTCATAAATAACAGAGTGGGCGGAGTTAGGGAAAGAAGTACGAAACACACTAAGAATAGTTAATAAATAATGTAACAGTGATAATAGAGCTTGGTACATCTCTGAATACCACATATTGTAGTATTTAGTCTTAATATGTAATAAATTGCATTGTTAATAAGTCCTAGCCTGATAACGTTCTTGACTTACCTTTCCCCGACCAATCTGTTTTGAAATCAGACTCTCGGATGCTGTCACAAGACCATTCAACAAAACATAATCCACCTTAATTTACTAACATTGATTTATTCCATTTCAAATATTTAAACAAACTTCACAATCCATATCAATAAAGTCTGTTGCACGAGCGTTTGTCAATGCTTTTGCATATATATTAAACCATTGTCTTATAGTTCTTTGACTGAAATAAGCTCAGTTTCAAAATGAGCATGAGAGGCAAAGGGCCAACATGTCTTGAAAGCATGTATCTGCCCCACTGACAACTGGAATAAGACACAAACCCAATTTATTACCTCCAGCTCCAGAAAAACAGTCGACACTCCACAAACAGTTAACAAATGAGAACTTCTGTTGCGTACGTAGACTCTGAATTCCAAAAATGCTTCCTATTTTCATTTATCTATTATTTTAACCTGCTTAACTAACAGTATAAAAATACTTTCTTTTTATCCAAATTCCACGATTTGGCTGTTCTATCTTTGATTTGAATTCTTGCCAATCATCCGGAAATTTCTGAAGGAATTCACTGCTTCCTGAAAAAAAGTTCTGCAGAGACTAGAATTCATCCAGAAACATATCTATGCATTCAATATTCATATGATTTTGTTTGATTAACAGCACCAACAACTTATTTCAATGTAAGACCTATCAAAGCTAATATCAGGTATGTCCTCATTGATGCATGTGCATCGCACACAACAGCCAGCAGAAGTGACAATGTTGTTTGATTTTGCTCACAGGGGCTAGGATTAACTTAAAAAAAAGCCTCAACCAGTCGTAACCAATATGAGGAGACAAACCTGGGGCATCCTCCTCAGTGACTTAGTCCACAAAAATATCTACAAAAGTATGATCCATTTTTAAAATTCCTTGACTCCTCCTTTGACTGTGCTCATGGAAGTCATTTTAAGATTCTTTCTTGGCCTTTGAGCATCACTGGCAGGATCCGCATATTGTGCTCATTTCTACCAGCCTTTGAGAATTGATTTTAAACTGCATACTTGTATGATCGAGGCCCTGTGGCAAAGCCAAATCACCTAGCTGTTAGGAAAAAAATTCTGGGGTTTTAACCCAGCAACAGTAAAGGAATGGTGATACACTTCCAAGTCAGTATGATGTGTGTCTTGGAGGGAAGCTTGTGAATAGTAAAGTTGCCATGAAATTTGTGCCCTTGCCCTAAATGGCAAAGATCATGGATTTGGAAGGGGAAGTTTGAGGGGTTGCTGCAGTAAACCTTGTATATGGTACACTGCTGCTACTTTGCGTCAGTAGTGAAGGGAATGTTAAAGTAATGGGTGAAGTGTCAATCAATTGGCTGCTTTGAGCTGGATGTAGTTGAGCTTCCAGAGTAATATTGAAGTTGCACTCGTCCAGGCAAGTGGAAAAAATTCAGTAATACTCCTAACTTATGCCTTATATGGTGGAGTCAGGTGGTGGGTGATTGTCTGCAGAACTCCCTGTATCTGTAAATTCCTATTTGAACATCACCTAAAAGGCACATACAAATATTGGCAGTTCTAAGCTATCTGACAAAGGAGTTTTCAATATATTTTGATCGGGGATTGTTGTTAAGCTTTCCAGAATTTTAATTTATAACAAGAGAATTTCTGATAAACGAGAATTTTTTTTTTCAATTTGCCACTCAGTGTCAGCATCAAGAATTCTTGAACCAAATATGAACAAGGCTTATACACAGAATGAACTCTTTCATCTGCCACAAAATGTGACTGAATCTTAGCCTCAGAAATATCAGCTAATTTTACTCCACTTCTTACATATACTATTCTCATGATCTCACTGTGTAAGAGTTTCAGTTTTGTGTAAATGTGTATTCACCTGAAATTCTAAGTACACATCCACTCAAATAGGCTGGGGCCAAGTCTGCTTCAATAAATTTCCTGTGAAACTGATCCGGTGGTCAGGCATTCCTTTAGTCAGGCTGCGCTGGAATTGAGTGGAAGGATAATCTATCTCCTGGATCACTGGATTAAAGTTTGCACTTTGATTACAAATAGATTTCAAACATAAAATTAATTTGAAATAGAAATAACCCATAAGTCATCCAATTTATCATGTAGTCTAACCATCATCCACTGTATTTTCTTCAGAAACAAAGTTGTGTATACCAGAAAATACACTTTAATTCCGAGACTCCACGTTAGCCTTTAAAATCCCAATCACTTGGGTATCACAGACAATATCCACCCTCAGCCCTGCACAGTTATGTCCCATGGAGTACTTGAAAATCTCAGTATAGAATATATCCTTTAACCGCTAGTGCTATTCTCAACAAAATATTGATCCACTTCCTTTTTGAAGTTGTTCACGCAGCTTAAATTGTTATTTCTAAAAGTGTTCCACATTTTCGAGGATCAATTTCACTTGGGGTGGAAAACAAGGAGTCTGGGGAAGGGCTGAAAAAAAGGGAGAAATGTACAATTGTTTCATGATCACCATATTTCTATGTGCTAACAACTAAGACCTCATTATCCAACCGAAGTGCAGGGGAAACTGTTACGCAAAACTACATTTTACCAGATTTTGGAAGTGTAAAATGGCTACACATCAGAATACCATGTATAGACGTATTTGTGTAAATGTTAAGAACTTCAGACCAAGCTTTTGAGCAAAAAGCAGGGAGGGGTTCAATTTATACTCAAGTAATATCTTCTAGAGGTTAAAATCTATTTTCAACCGTTATAACCAGTCAGCATCATTTGGAAGCATGGCTTTGGAGCATATGTGACCCAATAGCTGCTATCTCAACCAGGCTCTACTGCTCCTGGAGAGTCTCTCACACTTTCCATTCCCTGTCTTACTCACTCACTCACTGCTTCCCTACCTGATCCCTTCATTTGTTGCTTTCTTACCCAACTTGCTCTCTGTCTCTACTTTCCTGTCCAACTTGCTTTCTCTGCTTCCCTGCCTAACTCTCCTCTCTCCTTTGCATGCTTGCAGCTCCTTTCACCAGCCTCCTTGCTTACCATCCCTCTTATGAGCTCAATGCGTGAGAAAGCAAAGAGAGCAAGGCAGGGAGCAGGCAAGTTAATTTCTTTAAATTATAGGATCAGAGTTATATGACATGGAAACAGATCCTTTGGTCGAATCATCCATGCTGACCAGATACCCTAAACTGATCTAGTCCCATTTGCCAGCATTTCACCCATTTACCTCTAAACCCTTCCTATTCACATACCCATCCAGATGCCTCTTATAAGTTGTATCCACCTCCACTACTTCCTTTGGCAGCTCGTTCCATACATGCACCACCCTCTATCTGAAAACGTTGCCCCTCAGGTCCCTTGTAAATCTTTTCCCTTCACCTTAAACCAATGTCCTCTAGTTCTGGACTTCCTTAGCCTGGGAAAAAGACCTTGGCTATTCACCCTAACCACGTTCCTCATTTTAAGGTCTCCTCACAGCCTCCAACACTCCAGGGAAAATAGCCCCAGCCTATTCAGCCTCTCTGGTCTGTCAAATCCTCTAATTCTGGCAACATCCTTGTGAATCTTTTCTGAACTCTTTTAAGGTTAACAACATCTTTCCCAAGGCAGGAAGACCAGGATTGAATGCAGCATTGTAAAAGTGGCCTAACCAATGTCATGTATAGCTGCAATATGACCTCTCAACTCCTATACTCAATGCACTGACCAATGAAGGCAAACGTGCTACATGCCTTCCTCACTGCCCTGTGTACCTTCCATCTGCAAGGAACTATGCATCTGCACCCCAAGGTCTCTTTGCTTGACAACACTGGCCATGACCCTACCATTAAATTGTATAAGTCGTGTCCTGATTTGCCTTAAAAAATGCAATACCTCACATTTATCTGAATTAAACTCTATCTGCCACTCCTCAGCCATTGGCCCACCTGATCTAAGTCCCTTTATGCTCTGAGATAACCTTCTTGACTGTCCACTGAACCAGTAATTTTGTTATCATGTGCACATTTATTAACCATACCTCCTATGTTCATATCCAAATCATTTAAATAAATGACAAAAAAAGCAGTGGACCCAGCACCAATCCTTGTGGCAGACCACTGGTCACAGGCCTCCACCACCACCTTCTGTCTCCTATCTTCGAGCCAATTTTGTGTTCAATTGGCTAGCTCCCCCAGGATTTCTTCTCATCTGACCTTGCTACCACGCAGTCTACCACGCAGAACCTTGTCGAACATCTTGTTGAAGTCCATATAGACAATGTCTACTGTTCTACCTTTATCAATCTTCTTTGTCATTTCTCCAAAAAACTCAATCAAGTTCACGAGACTGCACACATGCACACACACACCAAGCCATGTTGACTATATCACTAAGCAGACCTTGCCTTTCCAAATACATGTAAATCCTGTCCCTTAGAAACCACCCCACCCCTCCCCCCAACATCAGCGAACCTCCAGTCTTCTGGCACCTCGCCTGTGGCCATTGATAATACAATTATCACAGCAAAAGACCCAGCAATCTTTTCCTGGCTTCCCACAAAGTTCTGGGATACATTTTTGATCAGGTCTCGGCGATTTAGCCACGTTTATGCATTTTAAGACGTCCAATGCCACCTCTCCTGTAATATGGACTCTTTTCGAGATATCACTGTTTATTTCCCCTAGCTTCTAATCCTTCTCTACAGTGAATATTGACGTGATACTGATACTTATCTCCTGCAGTGTCACACACACACAGCCTTGTTGGTCTTTATTCTCTCCCGAGTTAATCTTTTGCCCTTAAATGTATTTGTAGAATCTCTTTCGATCCTCCTTAACCCTGTTTGCCAAAGCTATCTCATGTTCGTTTTTTACCCTCCAGATTTCCCTCTTCAGTATATTCCAATTCCCTTATACTCCAAGGGATTCACTCAATCCCAGCTGTCCGTACCTGACATATGCCTCCTTTTTCTTGACCAGAGCCTCAATTTCTCTAGTCATCCAGCATTCCCTACACCTACCAGCCTTGCCCTTTGCACTAACAGGAACATACTGCCTCTGGGCTCTCACTATCTCAGTTTTGAAGGCCTCCCACTTTCCAACCATCCCTTTACGTGTAACCAACCTCTCCCAACAACTTTTGCAAGTTCCTGCCTAATACCATCAAAACTGGCCTTACTCCAAATTAGAACTTTAACTTTTTGATCAGATCTATCCCTTGAAAATTATTACAGAAAAAAAAAACTACTGATCACCTGTATCATGATCCAATTGTGCAATTTATATTGATGACTGTGTTTTGAAAATATTTATTGATTTGTAGTATTTTTCAATAACTTTGACTTAAACAAGTGAGGAATTAAGTTACATTTTGTTTAATTTTGGTTACACTTTCTGTGAGGAAGAATGGCCATGTGGCCCAAATTAAAAGAAAGGTCAAGAGTTATGGCCCAAGCTAATATAGTTTTTTAAATTGACCTGTCTGAACATGCACATACCTCTGAGGCAGCTGGAACTTAAACTCGGATTATCTGGCTTAGAGATAGGGACACGACTACTGCATCATAAGACTTCTCCCAAGCTGAAGTAAACTAAAATGCATGAGAATGAGAACATCCTTTAAATTAAAAGACTTTTACTCAAAGACAGTCATGTTTTAAAATGTAACTTAAATTATGTAACGACCTTTATATTTGTTTCCTGTGGATATGTTGAATTTTAACTTATTTAGGTGTCAACAGTTCCTGTAGAGTCACACATGATGTTGATAGGTTTTACAGAATGCTCAGATATATCACTGAGGATATTATAAGCAATTTTAAACCACAACATATTCCAAGCAGATATCCAAATTGCTCTTTTAGTGTTCATTATCTTTCTAGAGATCCATGAAGTTAGTAAGCTGAAAGCGACCAATTGCCATCAACTCCAAACACTACAGAAAATCCTGGCTATCCATTGAAATATTTAATAGTTTTATTTCAGGAACATGGGAAGGGTGGGCTTCCAGCACCATGTTTATTGAACCAATGTCAAAGAATAATGACATTTGATATAAGCTTGATATAACTTGCATTTAAAAGTCTTTTTTTCTTTTGAGTTGGTTTGGCCAGCGTACACTTTCAGTCTTGATCCGCCACATATTTGAACACACAGTTACTATTGGCTAGGCTAGGTTTAGTAAGTGGCCACTTGAATATTCAGTAACTTGATTCAGTCCACAGCAGGATTAAACATGCGACAAAGTATCAATACTTACTATTAATACAGATCGACAAAGAAAAAAAAAAGATACATTTCAAAGACATATAGTTACATAAAATTGTATAACCCAAAAATGAGAAAGCAACTTTTATAAAAGGAATGTGGGACAGCAAATTTCGTAATTAGTAATCAATCAAGATTTAGTGACTAATTATCTATAAATGACTGGACATTTTTGAATTTATGTCTAGCTTCAATATAGATTTCAAACTATACATAGCCATATATAATTGCAAGTTAATATTTGGTAAATTATTCCTTCAATAAAAAACCTTAAATTTAAATATCTGGCTTAATTCATTATAAAATATAGCAGCATATTTCTAGGCTGACAGGTTAAAGAGCACATAAATTATGGAATTACTTTTTGTGTGGCCATACTAAGATGTATTTCTTTGTAAACTCATGTTCTCGAGGAACTAACCAGCATCCTGACAGTATCTAATATGAGCTGAACTCTGCAGGAATAGATATAGTCAGTGTTTTATCTTCTTTATTTTGATGTGATGATTGTCTGATTTGATGTTATGATTAGAAAGGAGGATGTATCATTTAATCAAGTTGAATATCTGATGGCATATTTATAATCTTTGCAAAGCTTAAGACAAAATTAAAATCATACTGACAGTTACGTAAAAGGTTTATATCTACTACCTGGATATGAAGATACATTATTGGAAGAAGGCAAAGACTAACTCTACAGAAACACACATTGCATAAAAAACAGATGTTGATATTTCAAACTAGTTTCTGTAAAGTGTGAAATTGTGAATATTTCATAATAGGTTAATTTGTCTTTATTGTTATCTCTCTTCCTAGGACCATCGTGCTTTTTTATTTATTAGTTCTAGCCAAACAATTGCTGCTGTAGCAGCCGTCTCACAGTCACATAAAATAAATAATTCCTACCCTCTGCCCCAAATGTCCCTCTGTTTACACTGCTTCAAAGCCTGCCACCAACTCCTTTGCATGGACATTAATCAGAATCTGAAAGCCACTTGCTGTTGGGATCCATGCTTAATGCATAAAATAAATCCAGTTCTCTCTCAGATGCTGCCGTGGCTTATAATGACTAATCTCTGCACTAATACAATGTTTTGTTAAAAATATGGTATAGAGCAAAATATCAGGCTAAATTATAGATTATTAAGTTAGGCATGTCATGATACTTGCTACACAAAGTATTAACTGCAGTTGGTACATACCCAGATGTTGCCATCCTGATGGTAAGGTTTCCAGTTCCGTCCTTTATCGCTATAAAGTAGTCTGTACTGTGTCACCCAGTCTGAACTGCTGTACCTGCCTTGTGTCGCTACAGCCGTGACCTGTTTCCTGTTTCCAAAGTCCATCTGCAACCATTGGTAATGATCAGAATCGAGAGGGGACCAGCCACCAGCACCTATGCAGTTTGGTGGGGGGCGGGGGAGGAGAAAAAATATGTAAATACCCTTGCATCAAGGTTATTCCTGGAAGAGAAATCGACATTAAAATAAAAGCACTTTAAATCTATCACAAATAACATCAAGTTGCATATTGTCCATACCATCTAGTATTTTAAATAGATGAATGTAACCTAACTATGTTATTTATACATTTCTTGTTACAGAAACACAGTTGGTGCGGGATACAGAGTTACTGCTCATGGGGAGGAGTTTTTATTTATTCATGGTGTGTGGGCATCACTGACTGGGCCGGTGTTGAGAGCCCATCCCTTGTTACCTTTTTGAACTATTGCAATCCATTTGGTGTAGGTACACCCACAATGCTGTTAAAGAAGGAATTCCGAGATTCCAATATTCATAGGCATAGCCAGTTCAATGTTTGGACAAAGGTAACTCTGATAGCATTGATAATGGGGGATTTAGCAATGGTGATGCAACTGAATGCCAAAAGGCAATGGTCAGACTCTCTCTTATTAGAAGTGGCAACGCCTGGCATTTGCATGGCATGAATGTTACTTAGCACTTTTCAGACCAACCTGGATATTATCCAGGTCTAGCTGCATGTGGACATGGACTGGTTCAGTATCTGAGGTGTTGCAAACGATGTTGAACATCATTCAATCTCCAGTTCTCATTCCTCCTTCTACTTCAGGATAAGAACAGGATGATAGAAATTAGAACACAGGAATTTAATGTACTTTAGAAAATACTGGTAGTAGTCTAAATTTTTCTCTGAAGTTGTAAGCGGGTATCTTGTCCCGTTAATACTGAGCCAGAACTTGCAGGATGAGGACATTTGATTCTGGTGCCCTCTAGCTAGAAATTTTCCGCACCCTTCAACTTGTAAATACTTTGTCAGAACTCATTGAAGGTATACCCAGATAATTGAATAGGGAAGGAGACATTTAGGCCTCCGTCAAATGTCGAGTATGAGTGTCTAGCTCCTTAACCTTGAGATTTAAGGTTGGCAAACAAAAATGGATTTACCAAAAAGCAAACTCAATAAGAGGACATTTGGCAAAATAATGCTTAGTTAGGGATGGAATAAAAAACTGGAGTTTGTAGTTGCGATTAACAAACTATTCAATGGTTTCAACTAACAGTGCAAATGATTGATGCCACTGAGAGTGGATCTCTAAGGGCAGACATTCACTTTGCAAGGTCTATGGGTAATGACCTGACCTAGGTGGCAACTGTCACAATTCAAGCTGTTCCTCATGTTCTATTTGTGAAGGAAGTGGCCACATCTTCCTTGGACCAATCTGACCAATGAGTACACTGTGTTTAGCTGCAATCGAACTTTTTTTCTTCATTTCTCTATTCTGTAACTGGGGATTGTACCTGGGTACTTTTGTACCTGAGATGGTGCTGTAAGTGGAGATTGATAAACTTTCACTGTACTCGTTTGTGTACATGTGACAATTTAAGCTAATTCAATTCAATTCAATTCAATTCAATTCATTCAAATAGTCGAGGTTTGTCAATATTTTCCAAAGGACGTTGAAATTTGAAACTTCACCACTTGGAGTTGTTACCAGGTTGGGTTGAAGTTTGCAGTCAATCAGGAGCCATCACGAGTTCAGACTGTTATGAATTTTTTGTGTATGGAGTGTATTTCAGGAGGTCCTATATGAAAGCACATTTTGTTTTGAGGTCCTATTTCAATACAAGTATATTGTTAGTTGTTTGTAAATGATGATATTTCAAAATATTGCTTGATGACGTTGGATATTTGCTATGCATGTGTGGTATACACTGAACCAGGTTGAGTAGATCAAACTAAGTGAAGCAATGTGTCGTCCTTTTGCTCTAAGTGATACTAAGAGTTTATGACTGAGATTCACCCATGTCTTAACTTTCATCTGGTGTTCACAAGCTGCTACTGGTAGATCACTGAATGGACAAGAGTGATGCCAAGTTATTTTGAGGTTGGGTCGTGGGGAGTTAAGACACAGAACTAGACACAACGTTCTTCTGTGGCCTTCAAACTGTTCAAGAGGAAGTTTGAAATGCCATTCTTGGCAGTGTTTATTCAAGGTACCAATTTTTTAAGGCTGACTTCTGGAGAACACAGAATATTGGTGAGTTTTTTCCTTCATGTTCTGAAAGTTTTTCACCCTGGAAAGTCATCAGCACATGGAAAAAGCATTGATTTTGTGGAAGGCAGATTACTGGTTGAAAGAGAAGCAATTTGAGGACAGATCTCTGTGGGAGCCCATCATTCATTATGCATGGGTGGTTGATTTGACCTCAAAGATTCACATAGAACCATCAGTTCCTGATGATGGAATCAATTACTGCAGTTTTCACGCAGCAGATGATTTTCAAATATTTCAGCAGCATGTCTGTGTATCATGTTGTGTCATACGCACGGGATAAATCAACAAAGTTGATTCCAGTCTCCAAAGCTTTTCGGAAACAAGCTGTATGAGGTCAGCATCAGGACTTGAATGAAGTTGTTGCAACCTAGAATTACCAAAACTACTGAGAATCCTTGCCTGTTGACGGGCCATTGCTTCTTTTAAGACTATGCTCAGTTTGCTTACAAAGTTTCCAGGACATTATATGTTATTCACAGCAAAACAATGGGAGGTATGGTAGTTGCAGAGGTCATTAAGAGGACGTCCCTTGCTTGACAATGGACATTACCTTAGAATGGTGCCAGATACTTGGAATATTGGATATGCTAAGGATTTTAATTAATAGCCTCGCTAGCCATTTCTTTCTTTGTGATCAGAGATACTTCAGGAATTGTGGGTAAATCCTATGAGTTGCCACTGCTTTGTCTGATTTGGTTGCTGTGAGGGCATTGAACCTTTCATTCAGAACAGGAAGGGGAGAGAAGAGATAACACAGTGTGGAGCTGGAGGAACACAGCAGGCCAGGCAGCGTCAGAAGAGCAGGAAAGCTGATGTTTCGGGACGGGATCATTCTTCAGAAATGGCGAGGGGTAAGGGAGCTGGGAAATAAATAGAGAGAGCAGGGGTGGGGTTGGGGAAAGGTAGGTGGAATAGTGATAGGTGAGTGCAAGTAGTGAGTGGTGGGGATTGGTCAGTGGGATGGATGGGGCGGATAGGTGGGAAAGAAGATGGACAAGTTGTGTCGGGTCAAGGAGGTGAGAGGGAGGAGAGGGACGTTTGAACGTGGGATGAGGCCGGGGTGGGGAAATTTTAAAACTGGTGAATTCTATGTTCAGGCCATTGGGCTGTAGGCTCCCGAGGCAGAATATGAGGTGTTGCTCCTCCAGTTTGCGGGTGGTGTCATTGTGGCACTGGAGGAATCCCAGGATGGACATGTCATCCAGGGAGTGGGAGGGGGAGTAAAATTGGTTAGCAACCAGAAGGTGTTGTCGTTTATCGTGTAAAGAGCGCAGATGCTCCACAAAATGATCCCTGAGTCTATGCTTGGTCTCACCAATGTCGAGAAGGCCACATCAGGAGCAATGGATACAGTAGACCAAGTTGGATGTGCAGGTGACCCCTGTCAGATATGAAAGGTTTGCTTTAGGCCTTGGATGGAGGTGAAGGGGGAGATGTAGGGCCAGGTGTAGCACTTCCTGCAGTTGCAGGGGAAGCTGCCGGGGGTGGTGGGGTTATGGGGAGTGTGGAGTCGACGAGGAAGTCGTGGACTGAGTGGTCCCTACAAAAGGCAGATAGGGATGGGGAGGGAACTATCTCTTTGATCCTGGTACTGGACTGCAGGTGGCAAAAATGGCGGAGAATGATACGTTGGCTTGAGGGCAGAAGTGCGGGAAACGCAAGAGATGTGGTTGAGGGCATTTTTGACCACTGGAGGGGAATGTTGTGGTCCTTGAAACAGGAGGACGTCTGGGATGTCTGGGAGTGGAACGCTCCATCTTGGGAACAGATGCGGCGGAGGCGGAGAAATTGGGAGTAAGGGATCACATGCTTGCAGGAGGGTGGGTGAGAGGAAGTATAATCAAGGTATCTATGGAAGTCAGTGGGTTTGAAATAGATGTCGGTGTTGAGGCTGTTACCAGAGATGGAAACGGAGAGATCCAGTAGGGTAAGGGAGGTATCAGAGATGGTCCAGGTGAATTTGAGCTTGGAGTGAAAGGTGTTAGTAAAGTTGATGAACTGTTCAAGCTCCTCGTGGGAGCATGAGGTAGCACCTATACAATCATCAGTGTGGCAGAGGAAGAGGTGGGGGATGGTCCCACTGTAACAGCAGAAGAGGGGCTGTTCCACGTATCCTACAAAGAGGCAGGCATAGCTCGGACCCATACGGGTGCCCATGGCCACCTCCTTAGTTTGTAGGAAGAGGGAGGAGCTAAGGAAAAGTTGTTTAGGGTATGGACAATTTCTGTTAGGTGGATGAAGGTGTTGGTGGCGGGGACTGGTTGGGCCTGGAGAGGTGAAGAAGCAGAGGGCTTTTAGGCCGTCTGCATGGGGGATACAAGTCTACAGGGATTGGATGTCCATAGTGAAGATGAGGTATTGGCGGCCATGGAATTAGAAGTCTTGGAGAAGTAGCGGGTGTGGGTGGTGTCCCAGATGTAGGTGGGGAGTTCCTGGACTGGAAGGAAAAGACAAAGTCAAGGTAATCAGAGGTGAATTCAGTGGGCCAGGAGCAGGGAGAGTGAATGGGTCAGCCGGGACAGTCGGGTTTGTGGATTTTGGGAAGGAGATAGAAGCAGGCGGTGCGGGTTTGGGGAACGATGAGGTTGGAGGCTGTGGCTGGGAGGTCACCTGAGGTGATGAGGTTATGGAAGGTCTGAGAGATGATGGTTTGGTGATCAGGGGTGGGGTCATGATCAAGGGGGCGGTAGGAGGAGGTGTTGGAGAGTTGGCGCCAGGGCTCTGTGATGTAGAGGTCAGTGCACCATACTACAACTGCACCCCGCTTCTCTGCAGGTTTGATGGTGAGGTTGGGGAGGGAGTGGAGGGAGCAAAGAGCTGCAGATTCCGTGGGGGAGAGGTTGGAGTGAGTGAGAGGTGTGGAGAGGTTCAGGCGATTGATGTCGCGATGGCAGTTGGAGATGAAGAGGTCGAGGGAGGGTAGGAGGCCTTGGGGTGGTGTCTAGGTGGATGGGGTGTGCTGGAGGCAGGAAAAGGGGTCTGTAGAGGGTGGGTTGGATTCGCGATTAAAGAAATAGGCACGGAGGCGGAGGCAGCAGAAAAACTGCTCGAAGTCCAAATGTGAGCAGCATTCATTGATGTGTGGGTGAAGTGGGATGAAGGTGATCGTTCATCCTCATTGAGGGGGAGGTCTGGAGGAATGGTGAAGACCCAGCAGGGCTTGGGGCTGGGGTTGGCTGTCGAGCTGGGGTTGGGAGTGGGGGTGGAGACTGCCTCAGGAGCAGCTGTGCCATCGGCAGTGTCAGCGGTGGCAGCAGCGGTATGGTTGGTGCCAGAGTAAGTGACGTGAACGGCAACAGCAGAAGTGACGTAGTTGGCAGCATCATCCGGAGAGACTGAGGTAACCGCATAGTTAATGGCATCAGGCACGTTGAGAGGGAGGTCCTGGATAGGGTTGGGTTCTGGGGTTGTTTGAGGAGGCCTGTGTTCGGTGGTAAGCACAAGCAAGTTTAGTGTACTTACGGTTTTTGATGTCAGATAGGGTGCAGAAAATGTCTTTTTGCTCTGAAGTTATTCAAAATAACTTCAAGGCTAACAGTGAGATGCTGTTAGTGCAAAGTAAATTGTTCTCAGCAAGCGTCACTAGCTTCGAAACATTAACTCTGTTTTCTCTTACTGATGCTGCCAGACCTGCGGAATGTCTCCAGCAATTTCTGTTCTTGTTTGTTACAGAATGATGTAAATTGACAAATTCTAGAGATTAACAACTCATAGTATATCTCTCAGTTTGTTGGCTGCATGGGTTAAAGCCTCACTTTTCAGCTATATCTAGCGGAATCTTATGTAATACAGCTTGTAGTCATCATAGCAACAATGATACTTCAATGAAACGTATACTAAAGGTTTGGAGGATGGAGAAGACTGCACAAGTTTTGAAATCAACAACATCTGATTGCTGTAGGCCATTTGGAACTGGTACATTTGCAGCTCTTTTGTTCATGTTTGGACCAAGGCTTTAATGAGGTCAGGAGTTGAGTGGCTCTGGTAGAACCCAAACCAAGGATCAGTGATTAACTTATCAATCATTTATAGCATATTAACTTAAAGGGGAAAAAGTACCTTTTGCCTGAATTTAGCAATCCATATTTTTTTTTTCCGGGCATGTAATATGTCAGATGGAAGGAAGGTGGATGCTGACCCTACCTCTAGTCTAGAAGCTCTAATTTCAAGTTCAATTCCAGGACTTGGTGACTGTAGAATGTGTGTCCATAATGTGGTCAAACAAGAAGGCTATCAGCTTGTAACTCCTTCCGGTAGGCAGGAGTTCCTTCCTGATGTAGGCAATAAGAGGAAGAAGTAGAATTGTACAAAACCAGACCCGCCATGATTTTATTGAATGGTGGAACAGGTTTGGTGGCTGGCGGTCTACCTGTTCCAAAATCATATGTACCTACGAACAACTAACCAGTTCAACTATTAAGTTCAGTTATACTGGCACACACATTTGATTCATTGTGATATGAATCACAATGATTCATATCATTGTGAATGTCAGGACCCCATCTCCATAATGTACATTAGAAAATGGTCAGAAGGTACGTGGATAATGGAACTCTAACAGCACTTAAGAATGTTAACAGGACTGAGCAGACCATTTGCTCAGCATTCCATCCACTAAATTAAACATTCGGTCCCTTCACCAATTATAGAGACAGCGATGTGTACTATTTACACGATGCATTGCAGCAATTCAGAAAGCTTCCTTTGAAAGGACTCAAGTCCTACAATCTAAAACACCAAGAGCGTAGATCTATGGAAACACCATCACCTGCACCTTCCCCTCAACATTAGAAACCTTCCTAACTTGGAATTCTACCGTTGTTCCTTAACTGTCACTGGCTCAAACATCTAAAAGATCCTTCCAAGCCTTCCAAACTGTTGGTGATCTACAACACGTGGACTGCAGCAACTGATTGACATATAAGAAAAGGAGATACTGAAGTTGGTTAGGATTATATTCACTGGATTTTAGAAGGCGGATGGATCTCGTGGAAACCTATAAAATGCTGAAAAGTCTAGACAGGTTAGATGCAGGAAAGATGTTCCTGATGGCGGGGAAATCCAGAAACAATGGTCACACTTTAAGGATAAGGGATAAACCTTTTAAGAATGTGACCGAGAGAAAATACTTCAACCCAGAGACTGGTGAGCCTGTAGAATTCACGATCAGGCCAAAATGTTAAGTATTTTCAACAAGGAAACAAATATAGCTCTTGTAGCTAAAGGGATCAAATTACATGGTGACTGAGCAAGATTAGGATAATGAGCTTGATGATCAAATTGAATAACAGAGCAGGCTCAAGGGCTAGAATAACCTGCTCCTATCTTCTATGTTTCTATGATTCAGGAAGGCAGCTCACCACCACCTTTGCAAGGGCAATTTGGATCTAACAATAAATGCTGACTTTGCCACTGGCGCCTACATTCTGCGACTGATCAAAATAAATCCAAGATCATGTTCCAAAGTCCAAAAGTAGCTAACATACAGGGGAATAACAGTAACATTATGGCGTCTGTGATCATCCATTTAAACATCAATTGGCAATCTTTCACTGCACTGGTTAATAAATTTTCAATATTTGTATTATATGACCACCACTACTGCAGCATATTCAGGTGTCCCACCACCATTTTCTCAAGGCATCTAGGATAGACAACAAAAGAAACCTTGTCAGAATTTCCAACTTCTAAAAGTCTCGGAAAAAACCTCCCTCCCATCATTGACTTTTATAATGTACAGATCTGAATAATGTGGTTGTATATAAATTATTTGTACTGTCAACAAATTAATTGATACTAAATGCAAGAGCATTAAGCTCAATTTAAAAGGTAAATGTAATTCAAAACAATGAGATATGCCCTTGTGAACAATTTAATCAAAACCTGAATCTTGGTGAAAAGAAAGAATGTTGTCAAAGCTTATCAGGACTTGCACAAGAATGCCAATTTCAATGCCATCATAACAAGTCATATCAGAAGGCAAAGTGCTGGCTGGGTATTTCACTCTGTTCGACCGAGGTATGGCATGGAGAAAGTAGCTGAGAACTACAGCCACCTCAGGCATCTGGATATTTCCAGAAAAGACACAAGACTGCAGCATATTGTTTTTGTCTACAAAGAACAGAAACCTGCATATGCACATAGATCACTTTTTGCATGCCTTAAATATCTTAATAAGCATAAAACATTTGTTGGTATATCAGTTACCATATCCTAGGGTATTTTAAAATGAGTTGTCCACAGGGTACTAAAACAAATAACTGTCCCTTGGACCAAAGGTACAGACCCTCCAGTTGACATATTGGGCTCTGCATGAGGTCTTTGATGCCTGCCATGTGATTGTTGAGAGTTTCGATCTTTCATCTACAATGGATTCCAGGAAGTGTGACGGGGAGCAGATAGCTGATCTGTTTTTACTTCAGCCATGGAAAACTTTCCCACTGGCAGGAATGTGTCAGAGTGCCATGCTAACACAGGTCTCTTCTATTGTCCAGAATTGACTGCCATCACCTTCAATGACCCCACCAGGGAGCTGGGAAACGTTTGCCCACTGTTTCCAAAGCAAAAGGGTCTGTATCATTGCATGACCATGATACATATAATAAATTCACCAGTAATAGTTTGGAATAACTTATCCACAGTGCCTAATTTGTAGTTTATTTTATTGTATTTTTTGCTTTTTTAAAAATATCGAAGAATAATAGCTATAAAAATGCAGTGGTGTATCGTGTATTTATTAAATTGTTTTCTCTGACAGATCTTTGCACATCCCTGAGCGCCAACAAAACATCAATTTTTCCCCATTCTGCTTTCTAGCTTCACTCGGCATTTTATCCGCACTAGAACTCTTCTCATTTTCAGTTTGCACTTCTAAACACTAGCTAATCTGGCTTATTTGGCCTTATCCTTCATTGCCATATCAAATGAAACCATGCAATGAGTCGAGACCCAAAGGTCCACCCACATCTGGTTACTAATCATTTCTAGCAGACGACTGAATGCTAAATCCAAACTGTTTAATATGCAGTAACAATCAGTTACTTATTACCTATGTGAATTGCTTTAACTTTATCCTTCTTGTTCAGTTACCTAGTCTACCTATTTGGAGCCTAAAATATTATGATTTCCCATGATTATCGCATTGAATTTCCCTGCAGCCTCCTTTGTTTGACTGAACAATTCATTATTCACCTAATCAACTTCAGGCAGCAGTCAATATCAATTGGCAACTTTTATTTTGCTGCCCTTTTCATTAATTAATTTACAGTTTGCTTCGCTATCTGCTCTTGTCATGTTATTTCCAGTCTTATGTAGTTATTCTATCACTGTCCCACCATAATGATACTTTTTCCTACATAGCAGAATAGCTCTATGTTTGCAAAACATTCTACTCATGGACAGCTTTACTTAATCAAACTTCTGCTTGCAGCCACATTCCCATACGCTGAAAATGTTTTTAAATTTGCTGACTACATATCCTTTAAATACTAATCCTTTATGCCCAATGTTCCTTGCATTGATACAAAGATATTCAAAACACATATTTCAATATCTGCTGATGCCTGCTTGAACCTGATATTGTACCTTTTCAATAGAACACCACTTCATTCTCCCTCACACACACATCAGTCATAACCACTTGCTTATTTTTATTTAAGTCCTAGAATAATAATTTTATAGTTCCTTTCTTTGAGAAAATATCAGAAAGCACAGCGGTCTAATAACAGAAAAATGGATGCCAAGCCAAATGGAATAATAGGAGGAATGAACTAAACCATGTTTAAAGAACTGGGTTTTAAAAGAAAGAAGTAGAGGAAGGTGGAGAGATTTTGTGACAGAATTCTGTAAAATGGAGCCGAGAGTTCTTTTTCTGTGCAAGTTGGCATCAACAAAACACCAGCCTCAATACTCCATCATACCTGCCCTCAGACCAACTCACACATTCCTTCAGGCCTACATCAATTTACTTTGAAACCACCAGACCCCTTTTGCAAAGTCAATATGAATTCAGGAAGAGACATCTATCTCATACAGGATACTCTTGCACTGAAATACTCACATGCATCTCACACTCTTAGCTTTCCATCTTCACACTCACTTACTTTTACACTTACCTGGAGGCTACCAGCCTCCGTCTACCTTGCATTGCATTTTTGATTTTAAAAAAATGCAATTTTCTTATGTAAAGTTTTGATTTTAAATGAGTGCTATTGGAGCGTTGTTTGTATTTGTGGAGGGCTTTAGAAATTAACTGTGTCAGTTTTACCAGACCATAAGTTTAGATAAGTATGGGTCAGAGAAGACCGCTTAAATGTTAATGGAAGTTTATTTATATGGTGGGCGTTTGAGGCAGGAGGTGAAAAACATGGAAAGACATTAGCTTGCTTTTGGGTTTAGAATAATCAAAGATTGATCTTTAGCTTAGGCAAAGGCCAAGGGATTGGCATGTTTTGGACAGTTTGAAGTAGACCTGACAGGAGTCGAAGACAAGAATAGTCTTTCCCAGAAAAAGGAAATAGTTTAGGGGAGTTAAGGAAATAAGTTACCCCAGACCAGGAATGTTGGTTAGATATTCTCAGCTTTGAATAACCAGTGAAGGTTCCTAAGATTGTAAATGTGAAAGTCGTCAAGGGAAAAAGGCCTCATAGCTTATTGGACTGGAACTGAGAAGAAGCAGTTAAGTCAAATGCACTGATTTCATTGCAAAGAACTTCTCCAGATTGAGCACATTGTCTTCCGAGACAAACAAGTCATAATTTCACAAGGTCTATGTCAAGACATGCTCAACCACATAGATATATGTCACATGGGAGCAATAAACATGCAAGAATGCATTTATTAGCTCAGCATCAATATGAGCATTGATCGATTAATCACTCCTAACAAATTCATCAAATTCCCTTTTAACTGTTGCTGCCACTGTGATGCCATGTTCGGCGCACCCAAACCAATTGTTTTGTCTTATATGGAGAAATTCAGCAGTTTAGGCCTACACCCTCGAGGGTTTAGAAGGATAAGACGAGATCTAATTGAGGCATATAGGATGCTAAAAGGCCAAAGTAGACGTAGAGAGGATGTTTCCCCTTGTGGGGCAATCAAGAACAAGAGGTCAGACTTGTAGGCTAAGGGGAGGCAGATTTTAAACTGATAAGGAAGAATTACTTTTCCCAAAGCATATTGAATCTGTGGAATTCACTAGCCCAGAGTGCAGTGGACGACGGAATACTAAATAAATTTAAGGAGGAGATAGACAGATTTTTGATTAATAATAACTTACAGGGTTGTGTGGAGCAGGCAGAAAAGTGGAGTTGTGGCTGAGATAATCATATTAAATGGCAAAGCAGGTTTGAGGTGCTTAAAAACAACAGACCTCAGTATACTGGTGCACCCCTACAATTCGTACAGAAAATGTGTTGCTGACTATATATCTCTTTTCCTCACTACCTTCAATTGAACGGTCTCACAGAATGCACTGTTTATATCGTGAAGTCCATCATTAAATGCAAAGTGACTTGCCAGGATTTAAGTGACAAATCTTCATGCCTCTGTTTACTGTCACTGACTCCTCTCATACTTTGGAGACAGATCCACACAGTTCTTCCCTCTCACATTCTCACCACCCAACCACATATGCAGAACACATTGTTGAAAAGAAGGGAGGAAATGGTACAAAAACATGCACAGCAAGCATGCAGACAACTGTCCTAACTTGAAACAGGACATAGCATTCGAGTTTGAGATTTTCATGAGAACACATGGATTCC
The DNA here is from genome assembly GCA_024137785.1 of Ginglymostoma cirratum. Taxonomy (NCBI): domain Eukaryota; kingdom Metazoa; phylum Chordata; class Chondrichthyes; order Orectolobiformes; family Ginglymostomatidae; genus Ginglymostoma; species Ginglymostoma cirratum. Next base: position 52,637,553 of record JAHRHZ010000013.1, read on the forward strand.
TGGAAAGATTATGCCATTGCGTCCAGCCATTGCTCTGAAAATGGTCAAGTCCTGCAAAAAAATAGATAGCATACCTGAACTCCATACCATCAACCACTGACAATGACACTGGCACTGAAGATATCATGCCAGACAACAATCACACATCCATGACAAATTGAAACAAGTCCATCTACAACAACAGATAGCAACACTGCACAGTGAAGCTACACTTCCAAATTGTAATAACTATACAGGCTCCAGTCCTGATTGTGTTGTATACCAACAGGATGGTACCTAAATTTATAGTAAAAATATATCTAGCCACACACTTATACACACTTCAGATAAAAGGGCTCCCATTCTTAAACTGCACTGCAGGAATTCCAAGAGCCCTAGACAGTCTCTTCCAACTCTGTGGCTACCATCATTTTGAAGGACAAGGGGAGAAGCTAGTTGGGAACACCACCACCTGCAGATTCCTCTTCAATCCAGTCACCATCCTGACTTGGAAATATTTTGTTGTTCCTTCAATGTTGTTCAGCCAAAATCCCAGGTTCCCTTCCTGACAGTATTGTGGGTCTTCTGACAACACTGTACTGCAGAAGGTAACTCACCACCTCAAGGACAACTGGGATTGGGCAATAAATGCTGGCACAGCCTGTGAGGTCCACAGTCCCATTAGTAAATAAAAAAGGGAAAAGGGGTGCAATGTTGCATTACGGAATAGATCCAAACCAGACAGGCCAATACTTTTCAGGCAGTTGCATGACTTCACAACATGCGATGTTCCAGTATAAAGACATCCACCTCACATTCACTCACTCCCTCTGTAAAATGGTGTCAGTGTAGTCAGCTAGTTTTATGCATAATACAGAGTAACATCAGTAGACTATATCTGAGATATGGTAGTACTTTAGGAAGTTATTATTGTAAATGAACTTCAACATATCTGACTCAACAAGAACCCAAGTCCTTGCAGTTTATGTTACATGGGCTAACATCCAGGAATCCACAAATCACATCAGCAGCCATGAGAACTGTTCCCTCACGATCCTACAGTGGTAAGGCCTTCTGCTTTCTTCTTCCTTTTCCTCTTTCCCTTAGCAGCTTGCCTGTTCTGTTTCTTGTCCCCATCATCTTTTGATGTTATTCAGAAGTGGGACTGAAACGACAGCCCCAAAACCTGAGAGATGCAAAGCACTTAGTAGGTTTTCAGTGCACATGTCTTCACAACACTCAAGATGCTTCCTGCTGACATCGCAACCTGAACTGAGGAGGAGGAGAAATCACCATGCAAAACGTTGTCAAGTTTTGGAATTCTCTACCGTACAGGGTTGTGGATGTTCCATCATTGAATACAATATATTTAAGGCTGGTTTAGATACATTTTTTTGACTCTCTCAGAATCAAAGGATATGGAGAGCAGGCTTGAAAGTTGAGGTGAAGCCCAAGATCGGACTTGATTGTGCTGAAAGGCAGACTCAAAGAACCATAAGGTCTATTCTTGTACCAGTTTCCTGAGTTTGAGTTCACAACACTTCCATTTAGCCCGGAAAAACAAGTAGATTATCAAAAGCAACTCAGGTACAAGTTGGAAGGTTGTGTTTTAAATCTCTCAAGCGGAGGCATTTTGGTGAGGCGTGTCTCTCACGCAGGTGGATCCATATTCAGTTGGGTATGTTTAAGAGAAGGCATTAATTACTGTTGCCATACATGATGCCAGTTTTGACATTACATAAGCATTAGTTGCTGATTGACATCACAATCTACGTAATTCTGGAAGATGAATGGAATACCCACATTGTTATCTGTATAAACATGGCAAATCACCATGGACTCTCCAGAACTGACGGAAACAAACCCCAACTACTTTTCAACACAACCAGTTTTTATAAAACAATGCTGCTGCTTCTGGGCCAATTTTGCAACCTATTGTTTCTTGTGTCTGCTATTTCGTACATCTGCATTCTTATTGCTGCATTAAATTTATTGCTTTCTAAACTTGATTATTGTACACTATATCCCCTTCATTCGGTAGTCTCTGGTCCAACAACATCTGTGGTCCAGCACTCTCAGTACTTCTGCTTTTCCCTATGGCAGCATCAAGTAGCTCTGCATCAATCTTTATTCATATTATTGTTTGCAACACTTTGTGTAGTTTAGATCTCCTAAATCCGAGTTTTTTGGTGCCCAACTGAAAAAACATTTCTCCATTTACAGGTGTGATTAATACAAGTCAAGGTGAGATCGTCACTCAATCCTGGAATATATTATACATCTTGGATGGCTTAAAATATTTCACCAGGACTTCAGTCACTGACCACAGGACTAAAGTGAGTAATTTGATTTTGATTTCTGAATGTTTTGACCCTAACATTCACCTACAGTGATCCAGCAAACTCTCTGGTTCCAAGGCTGCTGGTTTAGGGAAGTATAATCTCTAGATTTATGTGCAACTGCTTTCTTTTTCTACAACATTCTTCTTTTCAGCTGGTTTTCTACTTGTGGGACATTAAGAGCACGAGATCAGGAAAACTCATGAGTTTTAATGGGCACTCCTAGATTTACAACAGGAAAAGTAACTGATGAAGGGACAAAGCAGGCAACTACACTTTGAACATCATGTCTCCACCTGCTTTCACCCCAGAACTTGCAATTACGGATCCAGATGGTTGTTACTGTGTCTATCAAAAGAAAACTGTCATGATCAATATCAACTGCAGGCAACTTCTACCACACAACTTTTTCCTTGTGACTGAAACACACTGAAATCTGTTTAATGCCTAGGATTTGATTGAGAGGATACAGAGATAAATGTTTCCTCTTATAGGAAACAGCCTATTGAGAGGCCATAAGTATAAGATCGTTGTCAAGAGATCCAATGGGAATTCAGGAACAAAAACATTTTCCCCCCAAGAGTGTTCAGAGTGCGAACTCACTATTACCCAGGAATGGTTGAAGCACTTAAGGGGAAGCTAGATACCCATATGAGTGAGAAGAGAACAGGATGGTTACAATCATAGATTTAGTTGAGAAAAGATGGAGCTTGACTGGAGAACAAGTGTCATCATGGGCTAGAGATAGTAGGAACTGCAGATTCTGGAGTATCTGAAATAACAAGGTGTAGAGCTGGATGAACACAGCAGGCCAAGCAGCATCAGAGGAGCAGGAAGGCTGACGTTTCGGGCCTAGACCCTTCTTCAGAAAATGAAAATGCTCCTCTGATGCTGCTTGGCCTGCTGTGTTCATCCAGCTCTACACCTTGTTATCTCATCATGGGCTACATGAGTTGAATAGCCTGCTTCAGTGCCATATATCGTTTGTTACAAATGAACACTTTCAGATAAAAATTGGTTGATCTTGTCTCCATCTCAACATTCCCTCTGTGTTCTGATGCCAAAAGGAGTATGCAAAAGGTGAAATTATAATTGAAAAGAAACAGATGCAAAAATATCATTTAAACAAATAAATTGGCATTAAATGTAGATGTCCATTTTGGAGCTCTAAACGTCTGTCCAAACTAGCATGTTGCATGGGTTTACACACTACTGCAATCTCTAGATATACATGAGCACCACACCCACAGGCAGAGATGCACAAGGAGATTGCAGCTATATTAAAAAAAAAATTACTGGAGGATGTCCATCCTCCCCCTTCTTTCTAACAACAAACAATGTTATTCCCACAGTGATCAACTGCATTAATTTGTGAACAACCGTGTTAATCCAAGCAGCTGAAATGTCATCTAAGTTGGTTTTGTGAACTCCCATGAAGAAGAGAATTTAAGGTTTTGAGCATGAAAGAAATTTGCATGTTGCGCATGACTTGGTGGCTGTGGTGTTTTGTCTCCATGATACCTGGTGACATAGTAAGATGAATTCCTGCACTGTAGGTCATCTGGCCTGAGAACAGTGCGCACTAGCATAATGACATCAACAGAAAAACACTGTGATCATAATGAATTTAAAGTAATCATTCCTCTTTTTCTGAATGAAACAAAGCACCGCCAAGAACACGCATTCAACCACTGAATTCTATTCATAATTGCAGTGGTTAGACTGAGGATAAACCATCTAAGGAAATAATTAACCCTGAAAAAACTTCTCAGAAACTTTATTGTCCGAACATAGGTATTGAATTGAGTCAGCACACTGTTGTTACCATCTGAACTGGTGAACAGATTGCACAATTTTCTCAGCAAACAAATATTGGCAGATTATGATAAATGGGGATTCTCGAATGCATTGCAATACTAGGCTGAATGCCCATGGGAGGTAGGCTTAATCTGTTCCCTTACTCAAGTTCATAATCATTGTAAGAGATATCATCAAAAGGGGCATCCTCTTTGCCAATGATATCAAATGAGTTACCTCTCAAGTTGGACAACAAACAGTGACTGAGCCACTTGATTGGACATTAAGCAGACAAATGTTATACTTGATAACAAGGTGTGGAGCTGGATGAACACAGCAGGCCAAGCAGCATCATAGGAGCAGGAAAGCTTGACGTTTTACTTGCTTCAGCACTGAGAACACTAATTCAAGAACTCTGTTGAGAAACATTAACCGTGCTGTTGCACATCACTTTCAATCTGTACAGGTACCAAGCTGACATCTATGACAAGTATTCAGTTCCTCGGTTTGATAATTGCACCTGACCTATACTATATAAAGACAAGTAGAAAAGGAAACTGAAAATGGCTGTTGGAAAGAGAAAGAATCATGTAAAAAAAAAAGTTCTTGTATCAACAATTTCAGTGTGAAGAGACAAACCCTACATCTACCTGATGATGAAATTATGCAGTTTTGCTGACATCAGAAGTCCAAAGTCCTATGGATGAATGGAATTCAGCTGATCCCATATCAGATTCTCCCTCTTTTGATCACTGGCCAGGTTGTCAACATTCTGTAAAATCCTAACCATTTTGTTATTAACTGTAAATGAAATGTGTTTGGACAAAATCCAAACATTCACTTACTATTTAAGAGTTTTACTTCAAACAATACCCACCAGAAAACTCTATTAAATCTTGGTTGACTCTCCTTTATATGTAGGTATTTTCTAACCATCTTGCTCAGAGATGTTATTACACACCTTTGGAGCAGGTTGGACTTGAATTCAGGCCTCCTGGCTCACAGCTAGGGAAACTGTACCATAAAGAGCCCTTCCTTTATGTATATGTTTCTTTTTTTAATCAACTTGTCCATACATGTTATGACACACCACTTAAAACTGTGCCTCCCTGCTCAGTCATTGCATCCCAAGACCTCTCCATTTTGTATTTTACCTGTTCAAACATGCTGTGACACATGTGCAGGGCAGGGGAGACTTGAACCTGGGTCGCATGGCTCAGCGATAGAGTCACAAGAACCCTTTCTTTCTTTTATTTAACATATTTTTCCTGTTGAGAGATGTTATGTTGAACTGGAACCCACGTCTCCCAGTCTAGGGCTAGGAACTGCATGTCTGTACCACAAGACCCCCACAGTTATCTTCCTTTCTATACATATACATTACATACATATATGATTAATTAGCCTGTAAGCACCTGTTTACAATGTTACTTTTAAATCTTAATACTTAATTTTATAATAAGATGCTAAATACCTAAGAGATTCCTCTCTTTATATTAAAAAAAACACAAAATTACAACAGGTTGTATGTTTTTTTTTATTCAATCTTTAAACTACATTCCACCCCATCTTGGAAAAAAACATAGATTACAACATGAGTATTTCTTTACATTCACAATTAATTATAACACAAGGTGACCTATTTGAGGACATCCAGCAATTTTTCAAGCAAGTAATTCTTTTCGTAAAGCAATCTGATAGTCAATTACTTGTATCATTTTTTTTTTTAAAAATCCTTCCTTTCTTCTGTCTCTTTCGTACTTGTAATGATCAATCCTCAATCACTTTTCTGCAACACTCCTCGCTGAGCGGACATTATTTTATATGATCATAAGCAATGGGAACAGGAGTGGGCCATTTAGCATCTCAAACCTGCTACACCATTCAATAGGATAATGGCTGATCCAACATTCCTCATGTCCACTTTTTCCCCCTTTCCCTATAACCCTCAATTCCCCGACTGGTAGAAAATATATCTGTACCAGCCATCTAACCTGAACCTGGGATAGGTACATTATGACTGTACCACAAGAACCCTGAGCATTCTCCTTTACATTTGAATGGAATTAACTCGTGAGTTCACAACTTCTTTGCCTGGTTACATATAACTGCTAGGTATTTAGTGTCCTATTAACGGTATTCAATACTAATAGACAACATCAATTTAACAGCCCAGATTTTGTCCGAAGAGCAACAGTGAGGCTATTAATAAGCAGTAAATTGGACAATTGTTTGTATACAACCTACATACGCACATGAGAGGATTCAAATCCAGATATTTCTGAGCAAGTTACAGTGCACTACATTGCAAGAGTTCTCACTATTAAGGCATTGAAATCCCTATAAAACTGTAAATCTATTGCACTTAGCCACTTAACATGTCAGAAAGGTTCAAACTGATGCACTCAGATGCAAGTACATTTTGTAGTAGTGTCAGAAATCACAATTACTGCCAAAGAGCCTTTCCAAAATGTTACTTTAGAAAAATGAAATTTAACTACTTCAGAATTTAGTTTCTCTTCTAATTATTGTTTACAAAAGAAAGTGTTTTTGTCTTTCTTTACTCTCTTAATCCCATTTGTCCTCCCCTCTCTAATTCCTTTGTTGTGCATGATTTAAATCTAATTTATATTCTCCAGTTTACAATATGCACGGTTACCTAAGAATTCTACAATTTGATAGTTGATTGACGATATTGTTCTTTGCCCTGCTCGCACATGCCACTGTTCTTTTTGAGAGGGCACTAAACTAGATCAATTTCCTGACTGCAATCAATTTCTTCTCAAAAACCTGCAAAACGTCCCTTAGCAGCCGAAAGTACATTGAGCAACGAATGCTGTTTCTTCACTGACTGCAAAATCTGAGCCATTATCTCAGGTTTATGGTGAAACTAAAGAGCGAGACCAGTTAGATTCTAAAAAAAAATCATGTCATACAATAAGTAAGTATCATGCAACATAAGCCCTTGCCCAAGTTGTCGTCTGAATTAGTTTTGATTGCCTTAGGGAGCGTGGAAGCGGTGGTGAAGATATACTCAGACTTCTTGATTAATCCTGGGTTTTTAACTGCTTTATTCCTTCTGCCAAAACATGAGCTCGTAGGGAATGTCTCAACCTGTTTCTCTGTTGAATCTCTCTCATTTGTATTTACAGCCATTGCTTGGACTTTGTCATCTCACATGCCTTCTCTACTTCCATTATCTTTAATACACAGACAAGGCCAGTTGCAAACATGTTCTTCCATTCCCTGATCCTCTGCAACATTCCCCTTCAACATACTCTGCAAGTCACTTGCAGAAACTGTTTTAAACTACCGACTGAGTCCAGATGGAGTTCGACCACTCTGTTCTACCAGATGTGGGCTTCAGTTTACAGCGGGGACTGATGTTTTTGGCTGAATCTGGGTGGAGGGGCAGATTTGGGTCTGAAGTTGCCAGTGCCCATGGACCAGGGTGGAGCCTGGTCTGCCAAGCTTCAAACCAGCTGGCACCCTACAGGCCAGGGAAAGAGAGGGACTGTAAAGCTCAGGGGTGCAGGGCACCCTGCTGCTGGGATGGGTGAATCCATCATGTCTGGATGAGTCCTCAGAGAAACAGCATTTTCTCAGGTGCATTTTCAGGCAGTGGCTGGATCATGGCCAGCAGTGAGGGGCAGCACTGGCAGGGCTCTGGGTGTGGAGTTCCTGGTAAACTCCTCTGGCAGCAGCGTGGCATGGCAAAAGGTCACATGATCAAGAGAGAAAAATCACTCCAAAATGGTGCCAATCTAGAAAGGCAATGAACATTATGTGCTACCATAAACAACCTAATAATGAATCTCAATGATATTGCCAGCCTGAATAATTTACTACATTTAAAGCGGAAAAAACTAAACCAAGTGAATTTAAACATGTAAGCACTTTTGTCTCAGTGCTAGAATCACTCTAAATTATTTGCTTTTTGTCTTTTAGTTTCACACCCATGCTAACTCTAAAATGTATAAATGTGTATTAAATGTATTAAAACCTCAACTTAACATTGTAGGACAAAACTTCACGCCATTCAGCAATAAAAATGAGACCAATAGACACGCCAAATTAAATAGCAAAAGGATAAAGTATACCAGCTCAATTTCAAATGTTTTGATTACTTTCCCTATTAGCAGAAGAATTGAAGTCTATTTGTATGTAGTCAGATCAAGCTTCTGTCCTAAATCCATTGGCTTTCTTGCAGTTGGAATGAAAAAATTGCTGAAGTATTGCCCACGAGGACATGGACCATAGACAGATACGAAGAAAAACAGAGGTTTTCTTTCTAATTGCTATTTAAAATTTCTTTAGGTTGTAAATTGTGCTGAAACAAGGCAAAGTACCTTCTACATACATCAATCAAAAGGAATCTCACTCCAGTAGTTCAGAAAGGCAGTGGCATAGTGGCATTGGCACTGGAACACAGAGTTCCTCTGGGTGTTCCATTTCCTCCCACAGTCCAAAGGTGTGCAGATAATGTGGATTGGCCATGCTAAATTGCCCTGTAGTTTCTGGGGATATGCAGGTTAGGTGAGTTAGGCATGGTAAAGTCCAGGTTACGGGGTTAGGGTCAGGGACTGTGTCTGGGTGGGACGCTCTTTGGAGGGTCAGTGCAGACTTGATAGCTGAATGGCCTATTTCCATACTGTAGGTGTTTTATGATTAATATGAATTGTTCACCATGTCCAGCCAACATGTAGTTCTAGATATGGAGAACTGACTCTTAACTACCCTCTGAATTGTCCTTGCAGGCTACTTAGTTGTATTGAGCCACTTACCATCTGGTACTGACTAAGGCTCTGGAAGCAACAACAAACCAGTTGAACATGCAAAATCCTTCATACTAACATCTGGGATTAGTGCCAAAATTGTGAGACCAGTCTCACACACTGGTCAAGAGCCTAACATAGCCATGCTTACAGAATCATACCTTGCAAACAGACAAACAAACAAATAATGTTCCAGACTTCACTATTGGTTCCTAGCAAATGTTGTGGCACAATGCACTCAGTCAGGAGGGAGTTGCTCTGGGAGACCTCAGGATTGATTCCAGACTCCATGGAGTCTTTTGGCATCAGGTCAAATGTAGGCAAGGAAATGTCTTGCCGATTATTACCTCCCAACCCTCTCAGATGACAAACCTGTGCTCTTCCAGTTGAACACCATTTGGAAGATGCACTAAGAGTGGCAGCAAACACACAGAATATACTCAAGATGGGGAACTTCAATGTCCATTATTGAGTCACTCAGTAGCACTTCTACTGACTGAGCTCTCATTGTCTGAAAGGACATACCTGCTACTTGAGCTCACCTTCATCAATCTATTGGCAGCAAATGCATCTCTTCATGACTCAACGGGAGTGATTGCCAAACAGTCCTTTGGAGTTGAAATCTTATCTTCACATTGGGCATTCCCTCTATGGCATGGTATAGCGTTGACACTCTGTGCTGAACAGGATAGACTTTGAACTGATGTGGCAATTCACAATCGAGCGTCCATGAGTTGTTCTGATCCATCAGCATTTTGAAGCCCTATCTGTGAACCCATGGCCCACAACATTCCCCACCTTACCATTACCATCAAGCCAGGAGATCGATACTAATTTAACATGCAGGATGACATGCCAGGAGCAGCACCAGGCTTTCCTAAAATTGGAGTTCAATCTGGTAAAGATACAACACAGGACTGCTTGCATGCCAAGAAATGGAAGTGGCCATGCAGTAGGTAGAGCTGAGCAATCACAATCAACAGATCAGATTTAAGCTCTGCAGTTCTGCCACATCTGTTTGTGAATGATGATGGACAATAAATCAACTCACCGATGAAGGAAGCTTTACAAATATTCCCATCCTTATTAAATGGGACAGCTTTGCACTTCAGTGCAAAAGACCACACTTAAGCACTTGTAAGCATCATTAGTCAGTAATACCAAGTGGACAACCCTTCAATGGCCTCCTTCTGAGGTGTCAGATGTCAGTCAGTTAGTCAGTTCAATTCATTCCACTTGGTACAAGCAATAGCTAAAGGTACTATATACAGCAAAGGCTATCAGCTGTGACAACATTCTGGTCATATTACTGAATACTTGTGCTCCAGAAATAGCCATGCTCTGAGGTAGGCTATTCCAGTACAGCTACAAAATTCCCATCTACCTGACAATGTTGGAAAATCACCCAGGTGTATCCTATACATAAAAAGAACTTATCTAGGCCAGCCAATTACCACCCAATTGGTCTTTTCTTTATCGTCAAGAAAGGGATTCAAGGAGTGAAGGTGAATGACAGTGCTATTGAGCTGTACTTACTCAAAGTTAGCCCGCTCATTGAAGCTCAGTTAAGTTCTGCCAGGCCCAACCAGCTCCTTATAGTCTTGGTCCAAACATGAAACTGAACAGAAAAGGGGAAGGGAGGATGACTGCCCATGAATTCTCAGCAGCATTTAACAGAGTGAGTCATCAAGGATACCTTACAAAACAAGTCAATGAGAATCAGGGGAAGCCTCTCCACTGGTTGAGTCATGTCTCACACAAAGGAAGATTGTTGTGGTTCAAACTTCACTAGCAGATGGTGGAATTTGAATTCAATAAAAAAAAAGTAATTTGGAATTAAGAATCCACTGATGACCATGAAACCATTGGCAATTGTCAGAAAAATCCATCTGGCTCACTAATAACCTCCGGAGAAGGCAATCTGACATCCTCATCTGGTCTGGCCGACAAATGACTCCAGACCTGCAGCAATGTGGTTTATTCTCAACCGCCCTCTGAAATGGCCGAACAAGTCTCTCAATTCAAGGGCAGCTAGGTCTGGGCAATATAAAAAACAATCTGGCCAGCCATCAAGCCATAAGGGCATTAAAAAAGTCTACAGGCTCTGCATTGTCTAACTTGCTTGTTACCTCCTCAAAGAATTCTAACAGATTTGTTAGGCATGGCCTCCTTTTGACAAAGCTGTGCTGACTCAGCCCTATTTTACCATAGACTTCCAAATACACCATAATCTCATTCTTAAGAATAGAGCTGATAAAATAGCAAGCAACATCCAAAATCTTACCAACAAGCAGGGTCAGGCTAATTGGTCTATAACTTCTTGTCTTCTGCTTCCTTTCCTTATTAAATAGGGGTGTTACATTAGCCAGTTTCCAGACATCTGGGACTATCCCAGACTCCAGATTTCTGAAAGATCGCCACCGATGCCTACCCAACCACCTCAGCTATCTCCTTCAGGAGTCTGGGATGTAATTCATCGGATCTGAGTGATTTATCCAATTTCAGATCCCTCAGCTTCCCTAGTACCTTCTCTTTAGTGGAGGCCTCTACGCTTACCTCTGTCCCTGATTCTCTTGAAGTTCTGGTATGCTGCTGGTAAGGACAGCAGGTTTTCTTCCATATAGGATGTTAGTGGACCAGATTGGTTTTTAAGGCACTCAATGTTGGGATAGCAATGGAATTGGCACAATGGCTCAGTGGTAAGCACTATTGCCCCACAACACCAGGAACCCGGGTTTCCTTCCAGCCTTTAGTGACTGTGTAGAGTTTGCATGTTCTCCCCAAGTTTGCATGGGTGTCCGCCAGGTGCTCTGGTTTCTTCCCACAGTCCAAAGATGTGTAGGTTAGGTGGACTGGCCATGCTAAATTACCCCATTGTGTCCAGGGATCTGCATGCAAGGTGGGTCAGCCATGGTAAATGCATGATTACAGAAACAAGGTGGGGGCCAAGGTCTGGTTGGGATACTCTTTGGAGGGTCGGTGCAGTCTCAGTGGGCTGAATGGCCTCTTTCCACTCTGTAGGGATTCTATGATGCTATGAATGGAGTTTCGTGGTCACCAGTACTGAGACTAGTTTTCAACTGCAGATTTTCTTTATACATTCCGCCAGATGCTGAGGTGGGATCTTTTTATTAATCCATGGGCCATGGGTTTTACTGGATGGGCAGTATATATGTCTAGTCTTTGTGGCAGTGGTGAGCTGCCTCTTGAGAAGCTTCAGTGGGTTTAATGTAGGTATACTTTCAATGACATTTAGGGAGGGAGTTCCAGGATTTTGAGCTAGTGACAGTGAAGATATGGCAATTTATTTCCAAATCAGGATGGTGAGTGGCTTGTAGGGGAACTCGCAGATGGTGGTGCTACCATGCATCTACTGCCCTTGATCTTCAGATTGTAGTGGTCCAAGATCTGGAAAGTGCTGTCTGAAGAGCCTTGAAGAGCTTGTAGATGGTACACACTGCTGCTAATGACCACCGGTGGTGTAGGGAGTGAATGGTTGTGGATATAGTCTTCAGCAAGTGGGCTACTTTGTCCTAGATGGTGTTCTTGAGCGTTGTTGAAGCTGCACTCATCCAGGCAGGTGGAGAGTATTCCAACACATTCCTAACTTATGTCTTATGGTTGAAAAGATTTGAGGGGTCAACAGGTGAGTTACTACTTGCAAGAGTCCGAGCCTCTGACCTGCTGTCATACCAACAGTATTGAAATGGTTAGTCCAATTCAGTTTCTGGTAATCATAGGATGTCGATAATGGGGTATTTGGTGATAACGCCACTGAATATTAATGGTGAATAATTAGATTCTCTGCTGTTCAAGGTGGTCATTACCTTGCACTCGAGTAACATGAATGTGGCTTTCCACTTGCCAGCCCAAGCCTGGGTACTGTCAAGGTCTTACATGAATGGTGCTGAACATTGTGCAGCCATCAGTGAATATCCCCACTTTTGATCTCATAAATGGAGAGAAATTCATGGGTGGCGCTGCTGAATATGGTTGGACCTAAGACACTGTATTGAGGATCTCTTCAGAGAGGTGCCACAGAGTTTTCCCTTGATTCCTGCTGACACTAGTTTTGCTAGGACTCCTTGATGCCACACTCAGTCAAATGCAACCTTTACGTTAAGGGCAGTTACTCTCACCGTTTATCTGACCCCATGTCCACAAAGCATGAGCCTGGGCCTCTAGATTACCAGTGCAATGACATGACTATTCTATCTCCTCTATCATGTGACAACGTGTCCACCACAGTTTGTTCAGAGATAGTAGGAACTGCCGATGCTGGAGAATCTGAGATAACAAGGTGTAGAGCTGGGTGAACACAGCAGGCCAATCAGCATCAGAGGAGCAGGAAAACTGACGTTTCAGGTTTGGACCCTTCTTCAGAAAAACAGTTTGTTTCTTCCTTTCTATATATTCAGTTGTGCTTCAAATTTTAAATGTTATCTCTGCCCTTTTGATCAAATCTTTGTGTAGTAATTGTAACAAGGTCAGCCAGCTGGTCTTCATAGAATATGAGTTCCATGATTTGGGCTGTTACAGTGGTCCAATCAGGGAGCCCTGGCTGACATATCAAAAGAAGAGTGTCAGAGACTCAGATGAACTGTGCCAGAGACAAGGACTTTCCACGTGTAAATAAATGCTTGGTGACGGGATACCAGCCTCTACGGAGTTATTTCACTTTGTTAGTTCCTTAGCATTCGTCAGAGCAACCAAAAATTTGTTGTCTCAGTTGTGAACAGAAGTTGCAAAATATAGTGTTCATATTTCTTGCAAATCCAGGTAGCAGCTAATTCCTCTGTTTTCATTGTTTCAGTCAAAAAGAACAATATGTGTGATACACCAATTTATGCTTACAAGCCCCTTGAAAAATACGGCTCCCAATCCAGTTTATGATGCACATGGCAACATTTGTTGGCAGTTCTGAATAAATAATGAGCCACTAATGGGCCAAGTTGTGTGGTGAAATAAACTTTACCTGCTCCTTCCAAATGACATCAGTTGACTGTACCTGGGCTTGCCTCAGCAACTGATAACAGTCCGACTTAATTCCCTTGCACAAAATTATATAAAAACTTATTCACTTGACTCAAAGTGTGAACTTTCTATGGAATTTCAAGGAGGTGAAGATTCCTTAGTTTGTTTTAGTGAGGATTCGTACTGATCCCAGCTGCATGCAGTGTCCCCTTGAAACTTAGTTGTTGGGTAAGAGATCTCACATTTATAATCAATGCTAATTCCTGCTTTAAATAAGCACTGGAATCATGCTCTGTTTTAGTGGAACCAGCAATTAGAATGTCTTCTATGTGGCAGATTATTCCCTTCAATGCCTCAAGATCGCTTGTTGTCAATGGCTGAAAAATCATAGGTGCAAACAGGATTCAAAAGGTGTAGTTGATTAAAACACTGTGTTGTAAAGGTTGTAAGTCATTTCCACTCCTCATCCAAAGGTAATTGCCAAAAGTCACTATTCACTTCTAGCTTAGTGAAAGTTGAACTCTTTCCCAGCTTTACCGAACTCACATCCACAGATGCCAGTTGGTGAATCCTTCTTCCAACAGCTTTGTTTAACTGCGTGATATCTACATAGGTTCTCAGTGATCCATTTTGTTTTGGCACTGGAATGACCAACTTGTTGGCTTTGTTACAGCTAACATAATGCCTTGTGATAATATGGAGTCCACCTCTTGCTTTATCTTCTGTAGAAGTCGCTGAGAATATTTTCTTGGGATAAATAAACACACAGTCTTGGCTTTTCATTGTAAAATGACTTGATTAGTTGGTTTCAGCTTCCCAAGTCCTTTGAACAATTGTACAAATTCAGCACTACATTCTTTAAGCTTCCTTTGGCATTCCAATTCCTCCAATTTGTAAACTAGTTGTAGATCTGATAAGGTCTTCCATTTGAAAGGGAATGGTCAAGATACTGAATTATGCATACGATTTCAGCAATATTACTCTTTTTGTTATCTCAAGTGTGGCAGTCATTTTGCTGTAAACAAGATTCTACGTTGGAAATAACCAAAAGTCCAACCCCGACACCAAATGTCTATCAACTACAGTTCCTGCAGCCCAACAGCTCCCCACTGACCCTTCAATCTCCCATATGAATTGCATCTCTCTGTTAATAAAATCTGCACTTTCTTGGAATTTGCTTCCACATTTGTGGATTTTTCTTTTAGTTTCTGAACTGGGAGTTTCTTGCTGTAACACATTACTTTAAAACAAACCTTGTCTTTGTAGGAATGGTGCTCTGCTTTTTCAGTGGAACAATTTCCGTGTCAGTGCAGCATTTTCCCTTCATGTTTAAAACATTAGTTAGGATGGTTACCTGTGTGCATTCCCTTTTTTTAATGTGCACAAATTTCCCTCTGGAGACAGGCAAAATACACAGAGTCAGTCTCTCTTCTCTACTAAGTCTTCCTGTCACCTTAAATTATTGCACGGCTTTGTATTCTAACAACTCCTTGCCCGGTCATTTGTGCAATCTTCAAAATTTCCAGTCATCCCTTAACTTAAAAAAATGTCTGATGAGGCTTCACTGTAAATATTGTTAAAAGCAGACAAGAGGCCAAAACCCTTCATCTTACTCATCAGGACCAGGATGCAAGAAACAAACTTGAAAATAGGGACAATGATATATCCAGCAACGGAAGAGTGTGTTGGTTAGTTAGGCTGTTGTTGGCTTGGAGATGCAGTAAGGACAGTTAACTGTCAATCTTATTTCAGTTATTGGAAGTCTGAGGCCCTTTTTATTTCTATTCATTAAAGAACAAAGAAAACTATAGCACAGGAACAGGACCTTGGGCCCTCCAAGCAGGCACCAACATGCTGCCCATCACAACTAAAACCCCCTACCCTTCTGGGGACCGTATCCTTCTATTCCCATCCTACTCGTGTATTTGTCAAGACGCCCTTTAAAAGTCACTATTGTATCTGCTTCCATTACCTCCCCCAGCAGCGGGTTCCTGACACTCACCGCCTTCTGTGTTAAAAACTTGCCTTGTAAATCACCTTTAAACCTCACCCTTCACACCTTATAACCTATGGCGCCTAGTAACTGACTCTTCCACCTTGGGAGAAAGCTTCTAACTGTCCATTCTGTCCATGCCCTTCATAATAATAGAGACATCTATCAGGTCGCCCCTCAACCTCTGTCGTTCCAGTGAGAACAACCCAAGTTTCCCCAATGTCTCCTCATTGCTAATGCCCTCCATACCAGGCAACATCCTGGTAAAGTGCAATATATTTATAAATTACATTTGTCTACATAAAACAGAGTCCTGTGATTCTTTTTTTCTATTTGTTCATAGGATGTGTTGTAGTGGCTAGGCCAATATATATTGCCCATTCCTAAATGCCTGCTGCTGCTTCATCAATGACCTTCCCTTCATTATAAGGCCTGAAGTGGGAAGGCTCGCTGATGACTGCACAATGTTCAGAATCATTTGCCACTCTTCAGATACTGAAGCAGTCTACGTCCACATGCAGAATAACCTAGAAAACACCCAGGTTGATAAGTGGCAAGTAACATTCACAGCACACAAGTGCTGGGCAATGATCATCTTAAACAGGTGGGTATCTATCCTTTTCCCCTTAACATTTAATGCCATTATCATGACAGAATTGCCCTATTATCATTATCCTGGGGTCTGTCATTGCCTAGAAACTGAACTGGACTATCATATAAATACCATGGCTACAAAACTTGGTCAGATCCTCGGAATTCTGCAGGGAGTATCTCATGTCCTATTTCTCCAGTACCTGTCTACCATCTATAAAGCAAAAGACACAATACTGTCCATTTGTTGAGATGAACATAGTTCCAAAAAGGACCAAATAGGTCAAGCAGCTTGATGCCATCCAGAACAAAGCACTTTGCTTAATTAATACTCATTCACAATTTTAATACTCACTCCCTTCACCACCATTTCACAGTGGTAGATAACTATGTGTATTATCTACAAGACACAATGTAACATCTCACTGAGGCTTCTTTGGCAGTGCCTTCAAAACGTGTGACCTCTACTGTCTAGAAGGACAAGGGCAGCCGATGCATGGGAACACCACCCCCTGCAAGTTCCCCATTCAAGTCACACACCACTCTGATTTGAAACCAAAACACTGTTCCTTCACTGTCGCTGAGTCAAAATCTTGGAGCTCACTTTCTAACAACATTGTGGGATTCCCAGATTCTAAGAACTGCAAGCAGTTCAAGAAAGCCCACATTCTCCAGGACATTTGAGGATGGGGAATAAATGCTGGCCTAGACAACAATAACAAAAGAAATGCAGAGGAACGTGTTTTATGTAGACAAAAGTAATTCATACATACATTGCACCCCTTTTTTTATTGGAAATAAAAGGAAGTACAGGGCCACCTGATCTCTGCAGTATTTCCATGACAATCCCATTAACAATCAGAGTCTTCCTGCCTGGTCTGATAACTGAAGTTGATAGTTAATTGTTCCTGCTGCATCTGCAATCCAATGATGACCTGATTTATCAACACCGTCACATTCCGTGTTAATTGGCATCTCTTATCGAGACTGTTTCTGTTTCCTGGTCCAGATGAGTGCAAGACAAAAACTTTCACTTTTGTAATGTCTAGCAATGTTTTAGTTCAATACGAGCAAGTAATGCATGTCTTATCCAAGACAGCACAACAATTTGGTCCCAAATTTATTCTTATTTTAAATTACCATATTTACAATTTTCTGCCAGCTTGTTTAAGTTAACTGGGAGACAGTCTCAGTCAGAGACAGGCAGGTTCTAATTTGATATTCACTTTCTTGTTTTGTAAATATATTAATTCTGCTTAAAAAAAAGTTCTGAGGAAGGGTCACGGGACCTGAAATGTTAACTCTGTTTTCTCCTCAACAGACCTGCTCAGCTTTTCCAGCAACTTTGTTTTTGTTCCTGTTATTAATTCTGCTTGTTTATTTAATAAAATCAGAGTTTTCTTTGCCTCTGAAACATCTGCCTCCAGTTTTTTTTTCCACCACATTACATTCTACACATCAACCCAGTGTCAGAACCAGGGAGCTGGTGAACAGTGAACCTGGCAGCACTCCCTACACTTGTCTAAGTTATTAATAAAGGAGTCAAAAAGGAGTCACTCATTAAGTGCACCAATTAAATTTCATTCAGTCAATAATAACAGTTCTCAAAAGACTGAAGATAATATTGAATGTTTAACTATTTTGTCATATGGACCTATATCCACATCAATCCTTTGCTAAAGAGGAAATATCAGTGCAACTATCAATAATGTAGGAAAGAGTATTGATCTATCTACTCCTGATGTGGTAAACTTGCAGTAGCTGTTTAGCCCCTGTTCATCATGGTTTGAGCCTGCAAAGTGTGTGAAATACTCTGGCATGGATCCAAATGATCTTCATTTGGAGCAAGGAATAAGACAGAACATCAAAGATGAGCGGTTTCAATGCCTCACTGGGTGTTTTCCCTTTGCATAGTTGTGACATCTACCTTTCCTGGAGGATTACTTTTGGGTCCAAATAAGGCCACACTCCTTTAGTGAATCTATTCCAGAATGAAGTGTAACTCTTCAGTATCAAAACATTGATTTTTATGCCCATTATCACCACCACAATGTTCCAATTATCAGGCCAGTCACAGTTCTTTGTGAGCACCATCCTCACTCAACTGTGCTTTAAAACAGTTCCCTATATAGGTCTTTCCCTTTGACAGTAGCCTATGCAAAAACAGAAGGCAAGGCCTCCTATCACAAGTCATTGTCCAACTTACCCCACATGATGTGCGCCCACAGCTTGGAGATGTTTCAGGTTGAATACTGCTGGGACTGTAACATGGAAACTTTTAAGTCAGCAATCTCTTTTGCTGCTTTTCTATGGCCCAACTATTATGTACCTACTCTATGATCTGTCCGTCTTTCCCAATGAAGCAACTCCTGCAATCCAGCCGGCATAGAAATTTGCTTACCTCACAGTTGACCTTCCATCAGATCTAATATCTTGATTTATTTGCTCAGCAGTGCTTCATAAAAATCCCACATATTTCTTTTAATATCAGTATGAAGCAGTGAGCCAATGCAGTCTCCGCTCATAGCCCCTGTAAATTCACTAAGAAAGCTGCCAAGTGCAACACTATTACAAAATTAGCTGTTATCTTCCTCATTGTTAAGATGTCATCCCTCCTGGTCTCAGCTTTATTTCAAACTTCTGCCTCCTCTTGTCTCTTGCATTCTGATTGTATAGTTGTTAGGTTGACAAGAGAGAAAGCTGAGCTTTATTCTTATTTGCTCCCATAAGGCCCTGGTGTCTCCCTGATCATCCAGCTGTTACTTTGGCCAGATGATCCCTATCTAAGCACAAGAATCTAATTTTTCCTTTTCACAATCTTTCTTGGCTATTCTGTTTTAAATCATTACTCCTTGGAACTGTCCTTTCTTTTTCATACAAGCTGAAAATCAACCATCAAACAGCCAGTAACTTTCCGTGTCTTCAAGTCGAAATTAAGACTCATCACATTATCTCTTGTTTTAACTCATTCTCATTTCAAAACATTAAAACTGTGCAGCTAATGTTTATGGCTTTGGATTTCACCCAGTGTTTTTATGGAGAGGCAGTTTCTGCAGTAGATCAAGTCTCCTTAGAACTGAAGCCTGAACTCCTAGGCATGTCCTTTATTAAAACATAATGGAACAAAGAACACATGGGATAGCCACCATATTCTTCCAATATGAAGTAAATACCAATACTGTGAGATAATTATTCTCAAGTTAAACATAATAGTGAGACTTAATTACTGCTAAGATAATTAAGCACGAGGTAGAAAGACACAGTAAGTTAAGATTTTATGAATAAAATAGCCATTATCTTTCAATGTTATTCTATAATCAAAGAACATGTCTATGATTTGTAAACAGCAGATTCTGGACTCTATTTCTTAAGAAAGTTTCTTAAGAAAGGCTTGTCTCAATTTCAATTCAAGCTGTTTCAAATATATATTTATACTTAACACTTATAAATCGTAGATAAAATATGTTGCTGAATCTCTCGGATGATTAAATCCCTTATCTCCTCATTTATGTTACCTTCAGGCATATAAGACCCAAACGCAGGATTACATGGTCAATACTTCCTCATTGCATTCATCTTTTATAGCCTGACTAGTATGACACATAGGCATGTCTGCAACCAAATTTATGACACTCAGCGTCATATCAACAGCAATCTACAGAGTAATACTTCTGAAGACACTGTTACAGAGCATTTAATAGAGGCATACAGCATGGAAACAGACCCCTCAGTCCAACTAGTCGACGCTGACCATGTTCCCAAACCAAATTAATCCCACTTTTCTGTATATGGCCCATATCCCTCCAAACCTTTCCTATTCATGTACTCATCCAAATGTCTTTTAAATGTTCTAACTGTACCTGCATCCACTACTTCCCCGGCTGTTCGATATGAACCATTGTGTAAAAAGTGTTGCCCGTCATATCCTTTTTAAATCTTTCTCCTCTCACATTAAAAATATGCCCCCTAGTTTTTAACTCCTCCGCCCTATGGAAAAGACCCTTGTTATTCATCTTTTCTATGCCCCTCATGATTTTACAAACCTCTATAAGGTCACCCTCAACCTCCTATGCTCCAGTTAAAAACTGTCCCAGCCTATCCAGCCTAACTCAAATCTTCCATTCACGGCAACATCCTGGTAAATCTTTTCTGAACCCTCTCCAGTTTTATATCCTCCCTACAGCAGGGTGACCAGAACTGCACACAGCACTCCAGAGACACCTCACTAACATCTTGTACAACCTCAATATGACGTCCCAGCTCCTACACTCAAAAGGCCTGTGCAACGAAGGCAAGCATGCTAAATGCCTTCTTAACCACGCTGTGATGCAAATTTCAAAGAATTATGTACTTGAACCCCAAAGATCTACAACTGTTATACAGCTCTACCTCGGGCCCTATCATTAATTGGATAAGTCCTGCCCTTGTTTCTTTTACCGAAATGCAATACCTCACATCTATCCAAATTAAACTCCATTTGTCACTAATAGCACAGACAAAATTAACTCAATTTACACAGTCCTGGTATATTCTTTTCTAGCCTGTCTATCGAATCTAGTCTCATTCTCCCGATATTTCCTTGTATTCTGCTAAAGTTTTCTTTTGCACACGTATCTTTCTCAATGGTGCTTTCTACTGTCTTGTCATAAAAGAAGTTTTCCATTTTTAACGTTCCACTTCAACTTAACACTGATTTGTCAACTAGTGAGAATTGACTCTTAGTCTCTGTTCTCTCAAAATATTTCATAATTTTTGAAAACTCCCAAAGCCCTCCTTAACCTTTTGGGTACAATAACATGCAACAAAGAAACAATATATTTTCTTCAAGCTCTCTTCCCAAAATGAGCCAATTATTTCTCAAGTAATTCCAGCGAACATTTATAATTTTCTTAATCAGGCAACACCAATCTTATGATGGGCAAGCTAAATGTACGAACATTACACCAACAATGGCACTATCAATATTTTACTAAATAATATCACTCCCTTGCTTTTTAACTCAATTTCTTATGCATTAAATCCATGATAACATGCGTGTTTTCACAGTCTTTTCTAACTATGTTCATACTTTAAGGATCTATACATTTGCATTTCTGGGTCACTTTGTACCTCCACCCAAAGAAACATTTAATCCAAAAATGTACTATCTCTGTATTCAGTGGAATCGGCAATTTATACCCTTCTGAATTCTTCTTTATGCTCCAAATCCCCAATCTGCGATCAACAAACTTAATATCATTTCTCTTGTGACTCTCTCCAAATTGTGCTTCGATTTTTTTTAGGCCTCTCCAGATTGCTTTTAGACAAATTATTTATTCCAATATAGATAACTACCACAGGCATTTTTCAACTGCCTTCAATAAATAGTCTATCACCACTTTAGCAAACACAGCTTAGCTACAGTAATAACACATTCCACCTCATTATTTACTCAATTTACCTTATAAATTACTGCCTCTGCTGCTTATGGAGTCATCATTTATAAACCTTGTTTTGGCTGATGCTATTTCTCCCTTTTATGTTGTTTGTCATAATATATTTTCACAAAATAAAAATAGTCTTTGATTAAATCTATGCAGAAATATTTGCAAATAGAGCAATGTGCTCCCCCTGAAAACAACAAAAACTAGAAAATGTTCCAGACAGATTCCTGTATTTGTTATATACCTTATTAGGTCCCATGGCTCTCCTTCACAGAATAGAATCCCTACAGTGTGGAAAGAGGCCAGTCAGCCCATCGAGTCTACACTGACCCTCCAAAGAGCATCCCATGCACAGCCAGTACTGCCCCCTCTCACTGTATCCTGGCATTTAGCATGGCCAATCCTTCTAAACTGCACATCTTTGGACTGTTGAGGGGAAACCAGAGCACCCAACAGAAATCCACACAGATGTGGGGAGAATGTGCAAACACCACAGAGCCACCCAAGGCTGGAATTGAACCTGGGTTCCTGGCGCTGTGAGGCAGCAGTGTTAATCACAGAGCAACTGTGCCACCCTGAAACAAATAAAAACTTAAACAATTGCTTAAGGAAGTACCAATGTAGTATCTGCTGAGAAACCTATTCTGGTTTCCTTTCTTCCAGCTTAATACAGGTAATGCTGAAATTGTATTCTTTGATTCTCATTAGGACTCATAAATCTGATCTTGAATCGAAACATCATTTCAGCTTCAGTGAGCAATCAAAGAATGATTGTATTACATATAAATTTTGCAATCATGTTCTGATATGGATAAAATTCAGCTCTTTGCCCAAAATTTCCTCATCCCACTGGCTTCAGTTCAACAGCAAATTAAATTTGCAATGCTAATGTTCACTTTTGAATACTTCCATAGCCTCCCCATGCTACCTCTTTAGCTTTATGTACCCATTCACAACCTGCTCAGACTTTGGTTTATACCTCATCACCTGGAAATTCACTCTCCACATCCATCTACCTTCTCCTCTGTTTTTAAATATCCACTAAGACTTTTACCATCAAGTGTGCTATTTAAGTTCCACTAATTCTTCTCATTTTCCTCTCCTCTCCTGCTTGGCGTGTACTTGTTTGACCTGTTTAATGTAAAACAGTTTGAGACGCTTCCTGTGTGACAAGACATTCTTGTTCACTTGGATTATCAAAAGAAATGAAAAATAACGTGCAATATGCATTAACTGAAAGAAACAACTAAGCCATTTTTGCTTTCAATTAAGCTTTTGACCACTCCTTGAACCATGGCTCAATCTTAGCTTCTTTATTTCTTTGTTTTCTGTCATGTACTGCCTTCTATGTAGCAATGTGGATCATTTACCACACTAAAGAACTAAATGAAAACAAGTTGCTACTCACTCCAACTGAGGAAAGCAGCTCATTACAATATTAATAATTGACAACAAAATATGAATCAATTTCTATTGAGGATTGCTTCAAGAGCTCTTACCTCCTCTCTTATTCAGTTTAGCATAGCCAGGTACATAGCTGCCTGACATCACAGATGAACTACTAAAGGAAGAGTGGGGAAGTGCGACAGTCAGTGGCTCATCACATTTCTCTGAAAAAAATAAAGACAATGACTTACTTGGTATCGTTTTTACAAAATTAAAGGTGGAAAGTGAATATACAGATTTCATCCCAGCGTAATAAATTTATATAAATAATGGTTATTTATTCAAATCTATGCTCCCCGACTGTTCATTTCTTGCACAATATGATTGCACTGCTGAAAACATGACAAAACAAGTTAAAAACACCACTATATAAGCAGAAGGCAACATGGTTGAAATATGGATGTATGAAACAGCATTGCAAAGATGTTTAAAGCTTCTTTGTTCATTTTTAAAACTCTTCTCAATACTAATAAAAAGCATCTTAGACTTAAGAAAATAAATTCAAATGCTAACTGTTTCGATCCCAAGACAAAATGTGATTTTCTCCACGTATGTTAAGAATATTATTTTTTAAGTACAAATTTTTGAGGGAAGGTAAAGAGTGCGGATATTTGTATCAGCCTACAGAAAGAATGTAATGTCACATTTTCCCTGATGATCGAAGAGAGTCCAGAAAATGGGTATTGGCGATATCAAACTATTTATTACAAGTTATCATGCACAACACCACTCACAATGAATAGCATATTGTCAACCTCCTTAAGGAAATAAAAAAGATGCTTGGTGTAGGAAATGGAAAACTGGCACTGTACCTAATCATCTCTTATTTTCAGATTAAGGCATAAGCGTTTGAGAACATTGAGGGACTTTTACATAAACCATTCTATATCAGCCTAGGTATGCTTGAGATTAACACTGGTAAAACAAATTGATAATTACTCAATTCCCATGCATGAAAACCTTCACTATTTTGCTTAATCAAGTACAAAAAAAGAACAAAACTAGATTTCCCAAAATAATGCTTATAACAAAATGCTGGTTTATAATGACAATAGCATTATACAATAACATACAAACATCATTTGGTAACAGTAGCACCTTGTTTAACACAGTTATCTATAAACATTCGAAGGATAATTACAGATCTTTGCTACCCATGAAGGAGGTTTGCAGATTTGTGGGCATTTTGTATTTGTACACGCTCACACACCAGCATTTGGGGAATTATAGACCTGGGTGCATAAATGACGTTCAACAGATGACTTAATGATATCGCTAGTCATAATATCAACTAAGATCAACGGTGAATACCCCCCATATTATCCCAGTTATATGCTTTAAACATAACTTATTGAGAGCACTCAACTGTATTAGCATATATTTTGCATTTCCGACACCAAAAATGCTTTACGGCTTTCTGAACAAGATTGACAGTGTTGCATCATATTTTCAATAATTTAACTTTGAGCAGTTTAGAAAGAAATTTCAATTCTTCCCTGATGGAGTAGCTAGGATAGGCTGAAAAGCCTTACTCATTAATACCTATTGCCCAAACTTACAATCAAGCCTTAAATGACAAGGGGGTATTTGGATTTAAGAATTATGTAAGAAAGAAGAAATGTCATTCTACTTAATTATTTCTGGCCTGACAATTTACAGAAATCTTTTTTGTATCTAATACTTAGTAAAAACGAGGATGGGTGCTCATAATATTTAAAAAGACACCAATGTGAATTCAGAAGTGCCAATCTAACAAAAATGTTCAACTTTTTTCAAGAGGAGACAAAGAAAATTGACTTACAGAATTCGACATGCACACACGCAGATTATCAATGTGAAAATCAGCCCGCATGTTTAGCGAATCAAGGAGATGTATCATTAGTTGCGAATATCCAGAACCTGTAGATTTATACTGTTTGCTTCTCACAAATGGCATCTCACTCTTAGCATTTGCATTATTATTACATTCTTGCTGCTAACGAGCATTAAGAGGCCTAAAATCCACAACCAAAATTTTGGGCTCGAATCTAACCATACAAGTGCTTTATTAACAATGTTTTAGTTATCGGTATTTTGCCAATCAACCTCTATTGCCCAGAAAAGGAAGAGTTCAGCCACATCTGGAGTATTGTGTCCAGTTCTGGTCACCTCATTATGGGAAAGATGTCGAAACGTTAGAAAAAGTGCAAAGGAAATTTACCAGGGTGTTGCCTGGAATGGAGGGAAGGTCTTATGAGGAAAGGTTGAGAGAGCTAGAGCTTTTCTCTTTAGAACAACAAAGGATGAGAGGTGACTTGACAGATGTGTACAAAATGATCAGAGGTATAGATAGAATGGACAGCTAGAGATTTTTTCCTAGGGTGGAGGTAGCTATTACGAGGGGGCATTGTTTTAAAGTGAGTGGAGGTAGATATAGGGGAGACATCAGAGGTAGGTTCTTTACTCAGAGAGTGGTAGGGGCGTGGAATGCATTGCCGGAGAGGGTAGTGGAGTTGGGCTCATTAGGGGCATTTAAGCGGCTATTAGATAGGCATATGGCTAATAGTATAAGGTAGGGGTGGAGGTCAGATAGACCTTAGGTTTAGGGTAAAAGTTCGGCATAACATTGTGGTGTACTGTGGTGTACATACTGTGCTGGACTGTTCTATGTTCTAATTAAAAATGGTTCAAACTCATTCCTGTATGTAATAAATTATTGTAAGTGATTTTAAAATACCACAATAAACATGTTTAAATTTTGATTCTCACTGACCTCACTGTATCCTTCATAAAGTTACACATCAGGATTTATATACAATGTACCCCCCTCTTTAAACAAACTTGCTGGAGCTATGATCAAACTGATGGTGAAAAGTTAGCAATTGATGGTCATGTTGGCAGGATTTCCCAACTGCACAGATACAGGTCCATCTGAGGATACAGTGGGAATAAACTAGAAATTACGTTCCCTCAATAATGATGTGCTCTTCAGAGTGTGCCTCTTTCTTGAGATGTCCTTCTGGTCTTTTGTTTATGTCAACTGTGCCCACCTTTCCCATGGAGCCTCCAGCTGATCTGACTCTCCAATTTGCCCTTTTGCTTAGACAGTCTGCACAACATCCTTAATTGGATGGGGCACCTAAAAGCATGCCAGTTAATTGGTCATCTTTAGTAAGATTACCTGAATTATGCTCACTTGTGCAAAGTCTAGGTTAAGTCCCGTAAATATTGGTAAACTCCATGCTTTATTTCTCATCCTCTCTTTATTTTTGTACCCAATTTAATTCGAATTCGCTCTCTTCCACTGTTACTTCTTTTTCAAAATATAATCTTGTCAGATAAGTAGATAGCTTTTGGTCATACCGGTCGCTAATGTACCTGTTGCCTTCTTGCCCTTGCCCCATATTATCACCTGGCATGTCTAGCAAGTTTCAACCTGAAGGACACAGGAGAAAAAAAGAACTTATTGCATAAGGCAATGGTTCTGAAAGAATGAATGCAGAAGTTGCATTAGCTCCCCCGACATCGCACCATCTTGACATGGAGAAACACAGTCTTGTACTAGGTCCCAACGAAGAAAGACATAACATATCTGGGTCCTCATATTTGCAAATATCACTAGCTAATTAATGTTAATTGTATCCATTGCTGTCATGCAAAAATAAATTCACCATGTAAGACAAGAGTTTTCTTTTGTTAAAACTTTACAGTTGTCTATCCTCTACCACTGATAATTTGACAGGACCTTAGATTCAACATAAAGAGGATGACTGGTGGCTAAAAACCACGCCAGCTACCAGCTCAGCGTGGCTGGTACCCAGAGCACAAGATGACATGGCGAGCAGCAGTGTGGATTCAAATTCCGTTTGATCTTGAAGAAAATATTTTCAGGAGACAGTTGACTTTAAGACTTTAGGAAAATGACTGCTTCAAGAAAACATAGAACATAGAACATAGAACAATACAGCGCAGAACAGGCCCTTCGGCCTTCGATGTTGCGCCGACCTGTGAACTAATCTAAGCCCATCCCCCTACACTATCCCATCATCATCCATATGCTTATCCAAGGACTGTTTAAATGCCCCTAATGTGGCTGAGTTAACTATATTGGCAGGCAGGGCATTCCACGCCCTTACCACTCTCTGAGTAAAGAACCTGCCTCTGACATCTGTCTTAAAACACAGCAGCTGAAATATGAAAACTATCATGGGACCAGCAACAAGAGAAAAGCAGCATTCCAGAAGAAGACGAGATAACAAGCATGGGGCTGGATGAACACAGCAGGTCAAGCAGCATCATAGGAGCAGGAAAACTTGACGTTTCGGGCCTAAACCTTTCTGATGAAGGGTTTAGGCC
>JAHRHZ010000013.1:52681254-52713859 GCA_024137785.1 Ginglymostoma cirratum
AGGGTTTAGGCCCGAAACGTCAAGTTTTCCTGCTCCTATGATGCTGCTTGACCTGCTGTGTTCATCCAGCCCCATGCTTGTTATCTCGGATTCTCCAGCATCTGCAGTACCTTTTATCTCTCACCAGCATCATAGACTTATGCTTTGGGGACACATGTTCAAACCTGCCATAGTGGTGGCAGAATTTAAATTCAAATAATCACAATGGAATTGAAAGCTAGTCTCCATAATGTTGAGTAAAACACCTGGTTCACTAAAGTCTCTTAGGGAAGGAGATCTGCTGTTGTTAACGCAGTGTGGAGCTGGAGCAACACAGCAGGCCAGGCAGCATCAGAGGAACAGGAAAGTCAACGTATCAGGTGGGGACCCATTTCTGAACAAGGGTCCTGACCCGAAATATCAACTTTCCTGTTCCTCTGACGCTTCCTGGCCTGCTGTGTTCCTTCAGCTCCACACTGTGTTATCTCTGACTCCAGCATCAGCAGTTCTTACTATCTCTGAATCTGCTGTTGTTACCTGGCTTGGCGTACCTGCGACTCCGGACTCACATTAATGTGGCTGACTTTTAATTGCCTTCTGAAGTGGTCTAGTAGTCACTCAGTCCAAGGGGCAATCAGGGATGGGCTATAAATGCTGACCTTGCCAGTGGTGCCCAAATCTCATGAATCTATTTTTTAAGGAATATGTGGCTAACTGTTTAGAGGACATGGTGAGCTCAAACATTTCAATAAAAATAGAAGAGTGAAGCATCTGAAATAATAGTCATGAATAATGTCAAAGTTGTGGTTTAAATTGTAACAATGGTCTCTGAGTCGGAAGGCAATGCATTATTATTTTATTGAAAAAACATAAGGATAAAAATCAGAGATAAAAGGTACTGCAGATGCTGGAGAATCCGAGATAACAAGCATGGGGCTGGATGAACACAGCAGGTCAAGCAGCATCATAGGAGCAGGAAAACTTGACATTTTGGGCCTAGACCCTTCATCAGAAATATCTGGATTGACACTTCAATGCAATACAGAGGGTGTGCTACACTGTCCTAGAGGTGTTATCTTTCAGATGAAATATTGAGGCCAGGTTTTCTTTCTCAGGTGGATATAAGATACTATGTGACACTACTTGGGAGAAGATAGAGGAGTGGCACGAGGTGAATTGCTCCTTCAGAGAGCCAGCAGGAATATAAAGAGTCGAATCCCTTGTTTTTTTTTTCTATGCCTTAACTATTCTGCAATTCTATGATGAGAGGGGTTGGGCTTGTTCAGGTTTTCCTAAAAATTAACACTTTCCAGAGATTATACTTTACACAAACTACTCAGGATATGAGTTATATTTTATGTCATCAAATGTTTAATATTACTGGCTGATAAAGTTGTAAGTGTAAGTGATTTTGATATCACCAGATCATTCCCAGTTATGCTGTTTAATCTGCCTCAGAGCCTATTCTCTGGAAATTTTTACTCTGGTTTCTGGAATCTTTTCTCATTCATGTTATTTGAGCATCACTGACTGGACTTGCATTTGAGAACCAATCCTTGAGAAGATGAGAGTAAGCTGTTTTCTTGAACAGCTGTAGTGCTTATGGTATAGGAACACCCCACAGTGCTATTAGGAAGGGCATTCTAGGATAAAGTCACTGAGGAAAGAGGACTACAGCTCAAGTCAGAATGGCATGTGGTTTAGAGGGGCTTTTATAAATGGTGGTGTTCCTTTGCAGCTGCTGCCACTAGCCATTTTAGTTGGTAGGATCATGGGTTTGGCAGATGTCTTTGACAGACTTGGCATGTTATTGCTACACATCTTGTAAATGGTACACACTGCTGTTACTGTGTGTCAGTCGTGAAGAGAATGAATGTTAATTTGCTTCTTTACAAGTCCTCTTTATCTTCTTGGTGTATAATGGCCCATTTATATTTGTGGTTTGCTGCTGTTGCCACTCCTTGAACACCAACAGCAACAAGCAAAGTAAACAGAATGTTGCTGCTGCCTTTAAAGCAATACACGCAGTCAACTACAAGGGACTTTAGCTGCTTTAAGCTAAAGGGACTTTACAATCAACTTTGAATGTAATTTTTAAAGATGTATCATCAGTGGCAGGGAAGGATGGAGACATGGCTGAGTGAACTAAGCAGAAAACGCAGTCCTACTTATCCCAGAAAGGCAGCAAAATGTTTCTGCAGTCAAACAGCAGCACTGACCTTCTTCAGTAATGTGGACGATAGCAGCTTTGAACAAAGTAGTTATAAAGGCCAATGAAAATCCAATGTCTGAAAATGGTTCTAACTGCTGCCCAAATTGATCATTCTCCAACAGAAACAGACCCATGGCCTGAATTTTAATTATCCTGTGGTGACGAATCAACTGGTAGGTCGACTGGCTAAAAGATGCAGGAATACAGCAAGAGACTCATATTATTCCTGTCCCCTATACCATTCTTCCAGTGGTTATGCCAGCCACCAACTGGGATTCCAATTCTACAACTTAAATGGTTAAATTAGAGTTACTTTCCACATCCATAGGCAACTTGCTTGTGTCAGAAAAGCCCCTACCACAAAGGGAAACCATCCAGCGAAACCTAGCAACCTCCTACAGAGCTCTGTAGTTAGAGCTCTGTGGTTAGACTTTTGTAGGCACTTCACAGTTCACAAAGGAGACTTTACCCAAATAAACATCCCCTCCCTACCACAGAATGCCAGTTCCTGAGGCCTGTCTGCCCTGGTGCTTTTGGATCCATTCACCTTTCTTTAAGGATGCCTGGATATTGATCTCCATCTGGCTGGATATGGTGTCTCAGGTTAGAGCAGTATTAGCACTCATGCTAAAACAATATTGGGGGGTGTTCAATAATATTGACCTGGCTGCTCTTCTACTCTTCGGGGTGAGACACTATCCTGAATTGGGATGGCAGCACCCCTGACACCAAGATTTTCCAGCTTGCTTCCAATTTCCCTAATTGATGGTGACCAGTTTAACTGCATGTAGCAGCAAACCGAAGGGCCAATGCTCTGGATAATCCTGCAGGCTATCCCTGTCTGCCTAGGTGTGGGGTGTATCCTGTATTCATTCTCAATTCAAAATCTGAAAGATTTTGGTGAGAGGGTGCCTCCAGGTTGTAGCAGCCCCTCAGTTGTTAACTATCATTGGACCCATAGAAAGTGACTGGCCTGGATGGAGTCCCCAGCCATAGAATGATCCTGTGTGGACCAGCTGGCTGACATCTTTAACCTCTCCTTACTACGATGTGAGGTTCCCAACTGCTTCAAGAAGACCAGCTGCCAAAGAGAAAAAAATCAGGCAACATGCCTTAATGACCATCGCCCAGTGCCTCTGACCTCCATCATTATGAAGTGCTTCAAGAGGCTAGTCATGGCTGACAACAACTCCAGCCTACTATATTACCTTGATGCTTTGCAATTCACATCCTGGCGCAACATGCCTATGGCAGATGCCCTCTCCCCAGCCCTATGCTCATCTGGGTAACAAGGATACCTTGGGGACCTCGATGCTTGTGAGGACAGCGTAAAACAGGCTGATATGCATGAACAGATTGATTTTAGGAAGGAGGATGTGCTAGAAATTTTGAAAAACACGAGGATAGATATGTCCCCTGGGCCAGACAGGATATACCCAAGGTTTCTTTGGGAAGCGAGGGAAGAGATTGCTGCCCCTTTGGCAATGATCTTTGCATCCTCACTGTCCACTGGAGTAGTACCAGATAATTGCAGGGTGGCAAATGTCATTCCCTTATTCAAGAAAGGGAATAGAGATAATCCTGGGAATTACAGACCAGTCAGTCTTACTTTTGTGGTAGGCAAATTATTGGAGAGGATTCTGAGAGATAGTATTTGTAATTATTTGGAAAAGCACAGTTTGATTAGAAATAGTCAGCATGGCTTTGTGAGGGGCAGGTCATGCCTCACAAGCCTTATTGAATTCTTTGAGGATGTGACAAAACACATTGACGAAGGTAGAGCAGTGGATGTGGCATATATGGATATTAGGAAGGCAGTTGATAAGGTTCCCCATTGTGGGCTCATTCAGAAAGTTAAGAGGCATTGGATTCGAAGAAATTTGGCTGTCTGGATACAGGGTGGTAGTAGATGGAAAGTATTCAGCCTGGAGCTCGGTGACCAGCGGTGTTCGCAGGGATCTGTTCTGGACTCCCGCTCTATGTGATCTTTATACATGACTTGGATGAGGAAGTGGAAGGATAGGTTAGTAATTTTGCCAGTGACATGAAGGTTGGTGAAGTTGTGGATAGCGTGGAGGGCTGTTGTAGGTTGCAACAGGACATTGACAGGATGCAGAGCTGGGCAAAAAGTGGCAGATGGAATTCAACCCGGAAAAGTGTGAAGTGATTCATTTTGGAAGATCGAATTTGAATGCAGAATACAGGGTTAATGGCAGGGTTCTTGGCAGTGTGAAGGAACAGAGGGTTCTTGGAGTCCACATCCATAGATCCCTCAAAGTTGCCACCCAAGTTGATAGGGTTGTTAAGAAGGCGTATGGTGTGTTGGTTTTCATTGGCAGGGGAATTGAGTTTAAGAGCCGTGAGGTTATGCTGCAGCTCCATAAAACCCTGGTTAAACCACACTTAGAATATTGTGTTCAGTTCTGGTAGCCTCATTATAGGAAGAATATGGAAGCTTTAGAGAGGGTGCAGAGGAGATTTACCAGGATGCTGCCTGGACTGGAGGGCAGGTCTTATGAGGAAAAGCTGAGGGAGCTAGGGCCTTTCTCTTTGGAGTGATGAAGGATGAGAGGTGACTTGATAGAGGTGTACAAGATGATGAGGGGCATAGAAAAGAGTGGATACCCAGAGATATTTTCCCAGGGCGGAAATGAGTATTACGAGGAGTCATAATTTTAAGGTGATTGGAGGAAGGTATAGGGGAGATGTCAGAGGTAGGTTCTTCACACAGAGAGTGGAGGGTATGTGGAATGCGCTGCCGGCGATGGTAGTGGAGTCAGATACATTAGGGACATTTAAGCGACTCTTGGATAGGTATATGGATGACAGTAAAATGTCGGGTATGCAGTGTCATTTGATCTTAGAATAGGATAACAGGTCAGCACAACATCATGGACCGAAGGGCCTGTACTGTGCTGTACTGTTCGTTGTTCTATGATACACTCAAGAGAGAAATCAGGAGGGTAAAAAGGGGGCATGAGGTAGCCTTGGCAAATAGGGTTAAGGAGAATCCAAAGAAATTCTACAGATACTTCAAGAGCAAAAGTGTAACTCGGGAGAGAATAGGGCCTCTTAAAAACCGACAAGGCTGCCTACGTGTGGAACTGAAGGAGATGGGTGAGATACTAAATGAGTATTTTGCATCAGTATTTAGAAGGACATGAAAGCTAGAGAACGTGGGGAAATAAATAGCGATATCTTGAAGAATGTCCATATTTCAGAACAGGAGGTCCTGGATGTCTTAAAATGCATAAAGGTGGATAAATCTCTGGGACCTGATCAGGTGTACCCCAGAACTTTGTGAAAAGCTGTGGAAGTGATGGCTGAGTCCCTTGCCGAGATATTTGTGCCATCGATTGCCACGGGTGAGGTGCCAGAAGACTGGAGATTGGCTAATGTGATGCCAATATTTAAGAAAGGTGATAAGGAAAAGTCAGGGAACTATAGACCAGTGAGCCTGATGTCAGTAATGGATAAATGTTGGAGGGGATTCTGAGGGGCAGGATTTACATGTATTTGGAAAAGGAATACTGATTAGGAAAAGTCAAAATAGCTTTTCGCGTGAGAAGTCGTGTGTCATTAATTTGACTGAGTTTTTTGAAGAAGTGACTTCGAGGATTGAGGAACACAGAGTGATGGACATTGTCTGTATGGACTTCAGCAAGGTGTTTAACTGAGTTCTGCATGGTAGACTGGTTAACAAGGTTCGATCATCGGAATACAGGGAGCGCTAGCCATTTGGATACTAAATTAGCTCGAAGGTAGGAGACAGACGGTAGGGGTGGAGGGTTGTTGTTTTGGACTCGAGGCCTGGGGCCAGTCACGTGCCGCAAGGATCGGTGATGGGTCCACCACTTTTTGTCATTTATTTAATTGATTTAGATTTGAATATAGGAGAAATGGTGAGTAAGTTTGCAAAAGACACCACAATTGGTGGTGCGATGGACAGTGAAGAAAGTTATCTCAGAGTACAACAGTACCTTGATCAGATGTGCCAAGGAATGGCAGCTGGAATTTTAGATAACTGCAAGGTGTTGCATTTTGGTAAGGCAAATCAAGGCAGGACTTATACTCTTAATGGTGTGGTCCTGGGGAAGGTTGCCCAGCAAAGAGACCTTGCAGCGCGGATTCATAGTTCCTTGAAGTTAGAATCGCAGGTAGAGAGGGTAGTGAGGTGGCATTTGATACGCTTGGCTTCATTGGTCAGTACATTGAGTATAGGAGTCGGGATGTCATGTTGCAGCTATATGGGACATTGGTTAGACCACTTTTGGAATAGTGCATTTAATTCTGGTCTGCTTGCTATAGAAAAGCAGTTGTTAAACTTGAAAGGGTTCAGAAAAGATTTACAAGGATGTTGCCAGGGTTGGAGGGTTTGAGCTATAGGGAGAGGCTGAATAGGCTGGGGCTATTTTCCCTGGAGCATCAGAGGCTGAGGGGTCACCTTATAGACGTTTATAAGATTGTGAGGGGCGTGGATAGGGTGAATAGCCAAGATCTTTTTCCTAGGGCAGGGGAGTCCAAAACTGGAGGGCATAGGTCTATGGTGAGAGGGGAAAATTTAAAAGCGACCTAAGGGGCAATTTCTTCACACAGATGGAGTGTGTGTATGGAAAGGGCTGCCAGAGGAAGTGGTACGAACACAACATATAAAAAGCATCTAGATGAGTACATGAATAGAAAGGGTTTGGAGGGATATGGGCCAAATGCCTGCAAATGGGACTAAATTAATTTATGATATCTGGTCGGCATGGATTGAAGGGTCTTTTTCATAGAAACATAGAAGATAGGAGCAGGAGGAGGCCATTTGAGCCTGCTCCCCATTCTTGATGATCATGGTTGATCGTCCAACTCAACAGCCTAATCCTGTTTTCTCCCCATAACCTTTGATCCCATTTGCCCCAAGTGCTATATCTAGCCACCTCTTGAATACATTCAGTGCTTTGAAATCAACTACTTCCTGTGGGTAATGAATTCCACAGGCTCATCACTCTTTGGGAATACCTCCATGACTCAATAAAATTCGGCGAGTATGACATACATGTGAAATAGCATTGATATATTTTGAAATGGTCAAATCACTGTAGCTAAATTTCTGACACCATTGGTAAAAAACAATTTCAACAATATTCTTTTTTTGGAACATGAATTACAACTTACAATCTTGTATCTTTAATTTAATACATCTCATATTCTTTAAGAAAATGTTTACTTCATAACATTATCCATATCATATCCATTGATTAGATTTGGATGGTGTATTTTGTGCTAAGCTTTCAGCACATTGTTAAGGAGCACTTCAGCAAATAAGTGCTCGCATTTGCAGAGGCACAGTTAAACAGAAAAGCCCTGCTCCTTCAGAGCCTAAGTTGTATTTTCAGCTGAATATGGATGAAAGCTTGAGGCTGTCATCAAAGAGGCACAATGGGGAAAAGTTGCGATCTAAAGCTGAGGGGCTGGAATGAGTGGGATTCTTGGGCTCTACATCTGACAAGGAATATACACTGGAAGCATCAAGAGAATTGAAAATGTATTGAGACACCACAGAGTCAGATATGATACATGGAGAAAGGTTTATTTATATTGCTCTTCCTGTAATGCTTTGCCTTGGGCTATATGCCTGATATAGAAGTGTATTATAAATAAATGGCTATTGCAATTGTATTAAAATTGTTAAATTTTTTGCATCTTCTGTAATTTTCAAATCAAAATATTTTAAAATACACCTTTTCAAATTTTATGATTAAATTATATTTTTGAAAAAATATGAAGGCGGATCTCCCAGGTCAAGGCTGGCTCATTTCAGCACACCCAAAGTATAATATTCCCAAATGTGGACAATACTTGACTGCAAATTTTGTGGTTGTATGGGACTGTGATCATGCTCTCCTGATTACAAATCAAAAGATAAAATTGAATAATCAATGGTTTCTCCTGCAGCATTTTTATGATATCATATTTCACAAATACACCTTTATTTGCTCAACCATATACACTATAAACATCAGATGCAACTGGAGGGCCATTGACTTTGGGAAAGATGCTGTCTGAGCTGCCTGACACTGAATGGTCCTCAAGTGCAGAGAGGTGTCAATGACCCATTGTTAGAGAAAGGCAGATCCCAAGGTTCCCATCACCACACCATTGGAAGTACGTGGAGACTGTGGCAAAACAGGTTGACCGGACAGGGGTGGGTGTTGCTTGGATTGAAGTCTATTAGTTATTCAGAGTTTGGGTGGCTATTCAGTAGAAATCAAGTGGAATTTCTCAGTTGCCTTGCAGGCTCCTGACGTGACAACATGGCCAGAAGATGGTAGTAGCCATCAGACAACGGATTGGGGCGAGGTTGGGAATCTCATGCTGCATCTCATTCAGTCACCATGAAAGCCATCAAACCACAGCTAAGGCCAATGGACAGGTTGCTCTTCTGCTATGATAGCCCAGCAATAGTGGCCTTTTACAAATTGAAACATTCTTACTCATCCTTCAGAGGGTCCCTCAATCCTGAGGCACAATCTTTTACACATGCAATGCCATCTCCCACCTTAGGCACTGAGGCTGCCATGTGTCATTGTTAGAGAGGCTACTGTTGGGCCTTCCAGCCTTTCAAGATGGAAAAATTAGCAAAATCAAAACACAAGATTGTAAACATTAAACATAATGATCTGACTCATCTTGTAGATTTCAAATTGGAGGATTGGTGTGATCAATATGCTCATTTCCAAGTATTACTTTTTCTTACTGATTCCTTCCCCAGCTTGCTTTAATACTGACACCACTCTCTGTTGGGAACTGAAATGATTCTACTGCTTCAAAACAAATGTCCAGCCCAGTATGTCTCAATAGGAATTTGTTAAACATAACTGATTGAGGAAACATGCTGCTGCTTATCCTTTTCTCACAGGTCCCAGCTCTTCTGTTGAATATGATGAGGCTGTCTTTCTATTGTCACACATTGCTATTCCATGGAAGGTCATACATGCAAGCCATTTTTCTGCTATGCACTGCAAAATTTGAGCATTAGGTACGTGTGTATGTTTACTTTGTCATTCATTTAAGTTGAGGATGATTGTATGTGTAAGACTTGGAGCAAGTTTACTACACAGAGTACTTCCATGAAAATGTAGGCTTATATTATACTAACGCAAGATAAATTTCCCTCAGTCACTTTGACTTTACTGCAACAAAATACAATTCTGAAATTTTTCAGAGTTCCCAAACAACACTATAAATGCTAAGGTTTGTTATTCATGCCAAAAAGGCCAACAAGATCAACTACATTGTTAAATTAAACACTTTCACTATCAGTCAGATATCAATGAACAGAAATTTGTACATTGGTTTAAACGGAACAAGAACAGAAATTGCTGGAAAATGTCAGATGTGGTAGCATCCATGTAGAGAAATCAGAGTTAATGTTTTGCTTCCAGTGACCCTTCTTCAAAATTGATGGTAGCTTTTATTATGCAAGGAAGGGTAAGGAGAAAACAATAGGCAGAGATAGAGCCCAAAGATAGAGAAGAACAGTTGCCCAGACAAAGGAGTAGATAACAATCAGCCTAGGGGAATGAATTTCTGCTAATGGGGACTATTCTTGGCTAATAATGGGTGGGTGTAATAGCAGACCATGTGATAACAAGGCCTGATATGCAGGTGTTGGAGTAAGGACATGGGAGATGGGGCCTCAACCCCTAAAATTGTTGAACTCGATATTGAATTCAGAAGGCTGTAGAGTTCCCAAGCAGAAAATACGGTGTTGGTCATTGATTGAACACAGAAGCAGGTCGGAGACAGAGATAATAGAAACTGCAGCTGCTGGAGAATCCGAGATAACAAGGTGTGGAGCTGGATGAACACAGCAGGCCAAGCAGCATCATAGGAGCAGGAAAGCTTGACATTTCGGGCCTAGACCCTTCATCAGACAGAGATGTTGGCCAGGGAACAGAGTGCTTTGTTGAAGTGGCAGGCAACTGGAATCTCAGAGATAAAAAGGGAAGGGTTTAGGCCCGAAACGTCAAGTTTTCCTGCTCCTATGATGCTGCTTGACCTGCTGTGTTCATCCAGCCCCATGCTTGTTAACTGGAATCTCAGGGTCTTTTTTGCAGACAGAACGTAGGTGTTCTGTGAAGCTGTCACCAAGTCTGTGCTTTGTTTCCCCAATGTAGAGGAGGCCACATTGTGAGCAGTGAATGCAGTAGACTAGATTGAATGAAGTGCAGGTAAAGTGCTGCTTTCACCTGGAAAGTGTGTTTGGGCCCTTGGATACTGAGGAGAGAAGCAGTAAATAAGCAGGTGTTACACCTTCTGCAGTTGCAGGGGAAGGTGTCATAGGGCTGTGGGCTTGGAGGCTCGGGGAAAGCAGGGGGATGTTGGGAGTGAAGGAGGAGTACATCAGGGTATCGCAGAGGAAATGATCCTTGTGGAGAACTAGCATGCAGGGGAGGGGAGGGAATGGGTGTCTGTCTGGTGGTGGCATCCTGTTGGAGGTGACGGAAATGGCAGCTAATGTTCTTCTTTACCATGGAAATGCATTCCTTTTACATGTGAATCCCCCATCAGTATGGTCTCAGAGCTCTCCACTTCTCGGAAAAAAAAGGCATGATCCGTACCCATCCACCACCACACTCATCCTCCCAGCCAAGCTCATACTCCCCCTGAACAACTTCTATTTTAACTCCTCTCACTTTCTTCAGGTCAGCGAGGTGGCCATGGGTACCTGAAAGAGCCCCAGTTGTGCCTGTCTTTTTGTTCCAGTCCTATTCTGGCCCTCACCCACAATTCTTTCTCCAGTGTATCAATGATATCATCGGTGCTGCTTCCCTCACTTGTCCTGAATTGGAAAAGTTTATCAATTTCGCGTCCAATTTCCACCCTGCTCTCACCTTCACTTGGTATAGCTCTGGCTCCTCCCTTCCTTTCCTCGACATCTGTTTCCATTTCTGGCATTAGGCTGGCCACGAATATCCACTATAAACCCACAGACTCCCATAGTTATCTTAGCTTTCCATCCTCACACCTTATTTCCTGTAAAGATTCTATTCCATTCTCCCAGCTCCTCAGTCTTCGCAGCATCTGTTCTCATGATGCCAACTTCTACAAGGGGACTTCCAAAAAGTCCACCTTCTTCCTCAACCAAAGACTCCCCAGCACCATTGTTGACATGACCCTCAGCCAGGTCCGACCAATTTCCTGCACTTCGGCCCTCACTCCTCTTTTCTCTCCCATAACAGTGATAGGGTCACCTGGTCTTCACCTATCATTCCACCAGCATCCACATCCAGAGGATCACTAGCCACTGTTTCTGCCACCTACCAGATACATAGTCCCCTTCCCTCCCTTGTCCGCCTTCAGCAAGGACTTTTCTCTCCAGGACATCCTGGTCCACTCCTCTTTCATTCCCAACACCCTCCCACAGCCCCACATCACCTTCCCCTGCAACTGCAGAAGGTGTAACACCACACTGTTCACTTCGTCCCTCCTCACTATCCAAGGCCCCAAACATCTTCCAGGTGAAGCAACACTTCACCTGCACTTCACACAAGCTAGTCTCCTGTATTCACTGCTCACAATGTGGTCTCCTCTACACCAGGGAAACAAAGCATAGGCTGGGTGACCACATCGTGAAACACCTATGTTCTGTCTGCAAAAAAGACCCTGAGCTTCCAGTTGCCTGCTACTTCAATACACCTTCATGTTTCCCGGCCAATATCTCTGTCGCAGGGACAAAAACAGAACTTTCTGGAAAAGCTCTGCAGGTCTGGCAGCATCTGTGAAGAAAAAAAATCAGAGTTAATGTTTCAGGTCTGGTGACCCTTCCTTACATGCTGCCAGACCTGCTAAGCTTTCCAAGCAACTTCTGTTTTTGTTCCTGATTTACGGTATCCGCAGTTCTTTCAGTCTCTGTCTGAGACTTGCTTCAGTGCTACAGTGAAGCTCAGCGCAAGTTGAGGACCTCATTTTCCACTTAGGAGCTCTACAGCCTTCTGAATTCAATATCAAGTTCAACAATTTTAGGGCTTGAGGCACCATCGCACATTCCTTACCCCAAATCCCACACACCAGACCTTGATACCAAATGGTTCATTCTTAGACACATCTATTGTTAGCCATGAATAGTACCCATTAGCAACCATTTTCCTAGTACCCATTAGTACTCATTCTCCTTGGCTGACCGTTATCCACTCCTTTGTCCAACCATCCTCCCCTCTCTTGGGACTCTATCTCCAGCTCTCATTTACTCATTACCCACCTCTCCAACCCCATTTCCAGCATAAGAAAACAACCTGAAGAAGGGTTACTGGAACCAAAACGTAACTGATTTCTGTTACAGATGCTGCCAGACCTGTTGACTTCTTCCAGCAATTTCTGTTTCTGTTTCTGCTTTCAAGCATCCGCAGTCCTTTTGGTTTTTGACTTAAAAAGAAGACTATGTATTTACATATTGCATTTCCAGAACTCAGGATGTAATTTACACTAAACGAGGTACTCTTAGAAATGTTCTAACATGGGGAGATATGGCATCAATATACAAGGAGCAAGGTTCCGAAAATCAGTAATGTGATTACGAGCCAGGTCATCTGTTATGCTAGTATGAGCTAAGGAATATGTGTTGACCAAAACACAGAAAATATGTCTGATCTTACGCTAGTAGCTGCAAAAGATCCCCAAATGGTATTTGAATGAGTCAAACAGTTTAATCGCATCGAATAATGCATTACTGCATCAGTTGTGCTTCAGTGTCTGCATAGATTAGGGTTCTTTTAATTCACTTATGAACTCACTTAATTCACCTGAATGCTGACTAGCATTCATTGCCCGTTCTTAATTGCCCTTGATGTGGTGATGGTGAACTGTCCTCTTCAAGTGCCGTAGTCGATATACTATTGGTAGTCCCACAATGCTCTTCGGGATTTTGATCCAGCAACACTGAAAGAACAGCAATATATTTCTAAGGATGGTGCATGACTTGAAGGGGAACTTGCAGATGGTGGTGTTCCCATGTATCCACTGCCCTTGTCCTTCTAGATGGAAATGGTCATGGATTTAGAAGGTAACAAAGCTTGGAGCTGGATTGCACCTCAGCACTCGCATTCCCTCCCCGCAATAAAAACAAAGACAGAACTCCCCTTGTCCTCACGTATCTCCTCACTACCCTCCAGATTCAATGCATCATTCTCCACCACTTATTTGGGCTGCATTTTCCTGGATGGTGTCAAGCGTCTTGAATGCTGTTGGAGTTGCACTCACCCAGGCAAGTGAGGAGTATTCCATCACACTCCTGACCTGTGCCTTGTAAATGAAGAACATGCTTTGGAGTGTCAGGAAGTGAGTTACTTGCCACAGTATTCCTAGACTCTGAATTGCTCTTGTCGCCACTGTATTTATATAGTGACTCCAGTTGAGGTACAGGTCATTTTTAACCTCCAGGAAGTTGATAGTGGGGGATTCAGTAACGCCATTGAATGTGGAGATGGTCATCATCTGGCATTTGTGAGGTGTGAATGTTACTTGCCACTTATCAGCCCAAGCCTCACTATTGTCCAGATTTTATTTAAAAACCGAAAGAACTGTGGATGCTGTATATCAGGGACAGAAACAAAGTTGCTGGAAAAGCTCAGCAGATCTGGCAGCATCTGTGAAGGATATAATCAGTGTTAACGTTTCTGTTTTTTTTCCTTCACAGATGCTGCCAGACCTGCTGAGCTTTTCCAGAAACTTTGTTATTGTCCAGATCTTGTTGCATTTGAACATGGACTGCTTCAGCATCTGAGGAAAACTAAAGAACTGCAGTTGCTGGAAATCAGAAACAAAGACAGAAATTGCTGGAAAACCTCAGCAGGACTGGCAGCATCTGTAGAGAGACAAAAAGCAGAGTTAACATTTGGGTCCATTGACCCTTCTTCAGATATTTTCTGTTTTCTCCTGGGCAATTTTCCATATTGTCAGGCCGGTGTCAAGATTGTAATTGCACTGAAACAGCTTGGCTAGGGGAGAGACAAGTTCTGGAGTTCAGTATTATCGCCAGAATGTAATCAAGACCCGTAACGTTGGCAGTATGCAGTGTCTCCGACTTTCTTGCCATCACATGATTTGAATCTAGTTGGCTGAAAACTGGCATCTATGATGCTGGGAACCACTGGTGGAAGCCAACTTGGCACTTCTGGCTGAAAGTTGCTGCAAAATCTTCAGCCTTATCTTTTGCACTGATGTCTTGTGCTCTTCCATTACTGAGATAGGAATGTGTGTTGAGCCACCTCCTCTCGTGAATTGTTTAATTATCCACTGCCACTCATGACTGGGTGTGGCAGGACTTCAGAGCTGAGATCTGATCAATGTGGAATGGAATCACTTAGCGCTATCCCTTGCTGCTCATATCTGCAGAGTGCAGCTTCCCTTGAACTCTTGATTCAATAATAAGTCTTGAAACAAGGCTGATTCTGAATTACATATTGTACTGGAAATAATAGTTGGTGGGTTTGAGCGACAGGGAGAGGCTAAATAGGCTAGGGCTATTTTCTCTGGATCATTGGAGGTTGAGGGGTGGCCTTTTTCACACAGAGGGTGGTGTATGTATGGAATGAGCTGCCTGAGGAAGTGGTGGAGGCTGGTACAATTACAACATTTAAAAGGCACCTAGATGGGTATATGAATCGGAAGGGTTTAGAGGGATATCGCTCAAATGCTGGCAAATGGAACGAGATTCATCTAGGATATCTGGTTGGCAATAAGGAATTGGACTGTCTCTGTGCTGTATACCTCGGTGGCTCTATGGCTCTATAACTATGATCTCTCAGAGGATTTTAGGTTCAAACCCAACTACAGAGACATGACCACAAAAATCTGAATAGGCACTCTCGTAAGGGAATGTTAAACTGACGAGCTTTCAAAAGAGACATTAAACTGAAGCTACATCTGCCTCTCAGGTGAACAGAGAAGATTCTGTGGCATTATTTAAGGGAAATACTTGGGAGTTTACTTACCCTTGAATCAGCATCACAAAAGTAGATTCTGACCGTTATCACACTGCTGTTTATGAAAGCTTTCTGGGCACAAGTTAGCTGCTGCCCCCTTACTTGACTGACAACACTCCAAAATTACTTGGCTTGTCAGACCTTACTTTGGAATTTACTGATTGCACGAAAGATGATATCTAATATAAGCTTTTTTTAATATCCCACCATTGCTGCATAATTCTTTAGAACAGTGGGTATCAACTCATTGATCACCTATCTATGCCACATATGATGAATGTTCACAAAATGATATCACTTGGA
Source organism: Ginglymostoma cirratum (assembly GCA_024137785.1). NCBI lineage: Eukaryota > Metazoa > Chordata > Chondrichthyes > Orectolobiformes > Ginglymostomatidae > Ginglymostoma > Ginglymostoma cirratum. Next base: position 52,696,720 of record JAHRHZ010000013.1, read on the forward strand.
AACTTGAGTTTTAAAATGTACAGAACCATGTACAAACATAAAGTACAGAAACACAAATCAAATTTAGTGGGCTAAGAAAGGGAAAGAACGTTATTCCTATTCTTAAATTCAATGAGTGGAATTGAGGTGTCTGGAAATGTGTTCGCATGCATTTAAATGAGTCTTTAAAATTAACTGGAAGTTAATGTGTAATGACTTCATAAATAAGGGTAGAAGACAGGAAAAAAAATGGGCTGCGCCTTCTGACACCAGGAGGTAAACACAGAGAAAAGAAACAGAACTATCCAGAAGATAGCAAGTGGGAATGTTTCCTTCCAAGGAAAGCAGACCATCCAAATAGGAAAAGGCCTATAAAATCAGTGGTGCAGATTAACTGTCTCAAAAACCATTAGGACAGAAGAAGAGAAGTCTTGAGTGGTTTAAAGGTTAGTAGGATGAATGCTTCAGAAACAGAAGGCTTTCAGGTGGCAGAAAGTGAACTCTCTGACAAGGCAGTTGAATGCATGACAACAAGGAACACATTTGGAGAAGTAAGTTTACGAGTTGATTAGTTAATGTCTCTTCATGAGATTTTAAAGAACACAGCAATCAGGGGAATTGCAGATGTTTGCCAAAAAAAAGTGCAGTCATGGCAAAAGACAACAACTTTCAGGTAGAAACGCTGACCCTTGATTGAGATCTGAATGTCTAAGATTATAGTTGAGGGCGAAAGGGAAGAGCAACTATTTCGGATATTTTTCATAAGACTGTTTTAACAAGTTTTTAGCAGTGTAATTTTATTTTCTCCTTTTTGTGTTTAACAGATTTTGCTGTTCTTTAGTCAAAACTAGTTTGACAGCCTTTTGTGAATATGTTCAACGATCACCACTGCAAACAAGTTGCAAAAATAAAAACTTGTGATCAAGCTAGGTTTCCCTCTGACCTCTGACTTGGCAAAGTTATTAGGCAGTTCGCCTTGAAATAATTTTATAGCTGGGGTCATAACATGTACATATTTTTGTATACTTCTTCCAAGTACCTTGCTGCTCTCCCTGTTCTCAATTCTCCAAGATCACTGCCATCTACCCACTTTAGTAGAAAGAAAAGTGTCTCATTGTGAAGATCTGCACAATCATCTCACTGTAGGACAAGAGAGACAAAGGATCCCCTTGAGAGAGACAACGAAGAAAACGATAGCCAGACAAAAGCACTACTGAAGGAAAGTGAAGGGTCCAGGCCCGAAATGTCAAGCTTTCCTGCTCCTATGATGCTGCTTGGCCTGCTGTGTTCATCCAGCTCCACACCTTGTTATCTCTATACAGTAAAGTGGGTTGCTTAAAGTCAGCTATTCTTTGCAATAACCTTCTTAACGGCTTATCTGTTTCCCCCCCTCATTCTTCAATAATTTATTTACATTTGTCTTTTAATCATTGCAGAAATTTGTTCCTGCATGCCAGCATGCCTATTTTCTTCATACAGATCTTTGATTAGGAGCATAACTCTGAAGAGAAAATAAAAGGAGCCATCTTTACGCATTTCTGGAAAGTGTCCAGTCGTGTTACAACTGAATCCAATAATAAGCAACAAATTTGATTTTTGCCTACTCTGTACTGTTTTCTGGGTAAATTTCTAGCTTTAGAATCACAGTCATGCTCTATTTGAGGTAAGTTGAGCAATTACATCGCTAATTAATTTTTCCCCAATTTCTAGACATATTTGCTCAAAGTGAAGAATATTACTGCACTTCGGTATTATGGCATGCATCCTATCAACAACATGAAAGATCCCAATGCAGGTGTAGTGGGTCTGGATGCAGATGAAGCTCTATCAATTGTGTCATTATAATGTGCTTTAATAAATCACAGAAGGGTACTCCACCTACAATAATATATTTCCCCTTATCTTAACTAACAAATCCTACACTTGCCTGACTGACTGTCAGATACAGGCAGTTTTTGTGCTGCAGTTGCATGTTGCATGACAATTTTATTGAAACTACCCAAACTCATTTTATTTTACATAGAACCCTTACAGGTAGAAGCTGGAGAAGGCATTTACCACAACATCTAGGCTGAATTTAAGCTCAGGCCCCAGAGATGAAAGGTATGAACCTCATTCACAACAAAATAATCCCTAATCTTAGTTGATGGTGTCTTTAACATGACCTAATTCTAAAATCAAATTCATCATATTTGAACAATGAATATTCAAGGGTTACATCAAGGAACAAATCCCATCAAATATGAGTTTCTATGCTAGTTATACTCTATCAGGTCAACATCTTTCCCACCATTTCCTGATGAGCACACCCATCCCCTACATGTTTGTGTCCCTGCCTTTGTCCAAATACGTAGCTAAATGTTCTAGGATCCACATATAAAACAAAAATTCTTCTCTGTGTACAATTGTGGGAATAGAACGTTACTTCAGAAAACCAAGCAATATATACTAAATTAGACGAAAAGACAAATTTATATAACATCAAACAGATAAATGAACAATACACAATACAAATAGCATACTTATATTAATAGTGTTATTATTCTTCTGAAATGCAAAAAAAAATTCTAAAAAGCTAATCCCCATACAGCAGGCTCTTAATGGTGACATTGCAAAGGAATCTTTGATAACTTTGTTATTCAGCATCACCACAGACTGACTGCTGACCAAGAAAAAGTCAGTCTCAGATGTAGCCATTTAAATCTTCTGTAAGTAAATGAAACCAAAAATTAATAATTGCAACTCATAACTATACTTGCTGGTTTGTCATTCCCAGACGTTTCATTGATCAGGAGCTTTTGTTTTAATCTCTATAGATGGTTTGTGAATCCTAGAACTTAATCAGTCTCCAGAAAGCACTCGCCCAGAATGGCAGCATTCAGCAAGCATGAAGCTCCCTCTTGTTCATGAGAATAAATCACAAATGCAAAAAAAATTCTTCCAGATTACAAAGTATTTTCCCTGAAGCTTGCAGAAACAGATTACTATAACTACTATGAAGTCAGTGTTGTGTTCTGCATGAATTAAATTAATTTCTGACAAAAATGCTTAATTTTTGTTGCAATAACCTCATCAGAAGATTTATCATTAACCTTGGCACTGATAAAAACAATCATTTGGAAATTTTTCTGAATTTTCAAATCTCTCTACCATGATCTTTTTACACCAATATTTATGAAGTGTAATTATTCTGTACAGAAATAATTTCACATTTGAGTTAGTATCAGGTTTCTTTTCAAACATCGATCATGATGAATTTCAATGGCCAGTGAGCTGTTTTCTTTATGCATGATTGTACACACTGTGAAGGATGAAGTACTGTGATTGAATAAACTTGTCACAACAAGAATCTGTTTCAGACAACAATAGAAATGTGCAGTATTATTGATTCGCAGTCGAAGTGGAGCTGAAGATAACACATTTTACAAGTTTAATCTTTGAATTACAAGGTATAACCTGTTGGCTGTTTCAGAATGAATTGTGGAGCGGTTGATTAAAAGGACCTATTGGACAACTATTACACTATCACCTCTAAGTAACTGATAATGACCCAAGTTATAGAAATACTGATCTAAATGCCTTCTTATGCCTTCCATTAGAATGGAGGATGACATGTTCCCTTACAATTTCATGTGCTCTGAGATGGCTGATATGGTATTTCTCAGGTAACTCTCCCTGGTACCTTGTGGTATTTGCCACCACTGCCGGTGTATGATTCAGGTTTGCAGTGAATAAAATGGAGAAGACAGTTGTTGCAATGCAACATTTTTGTCTGATGCCAATTTCCACTGAAATAGGGTTTGTGGTGTCTTTATTGGTAAGGGATGGAGGCTTGTGTGATTAAGAAATAGGCAGAAGATGGTGACAAATTTCTGAAAGCAGCCAAATTAGAATGGGATACAAAAGGAACGTTGAAACTAGGTGCAGGCCATTCCACCCTTCAAGGCTGCTCCACCATCCAATATGATCATGGCTGATCCTTTACCTCAATTCCATACACCCTGTTCTCCCAATACTCTAATACTTCCAAAATTTTAAAAGTAAGTTATCTCTTTCTTAAATCGATTCAGTGACTTAGACTCTGGTGCCTTCTGTAACAGAGAATTTCACAGGTTTGTTACCCTTTGAGTGAATAAACGTTTCCTCATCTCAGTCCTAAATGGTCTACCCTAACATGAAACTGTTCCCCCGGGTTCTGGACACCCAGAGAAATTATCCTCCCAGCATGTAGTCTGTCCAGTCCTGTTAGAAATATCGACAATTCAATCAGATCCACTCTCGTTCCTCAACACCAGAGTGAATAAAGGCCCAAACAATCCAGCAGCTCCTCATATGACAGTTCTGCCATCCTGGATGTCAGCGTAGTGAATTTGTGCTGCATTCTCTATGTCAAGTATATCATTTTCAGTAGGTTCCAAACATGGTCTCACCACGGCCCCATTGAATTGCAGTAAGACATGTCTACTCTGAACTACAATCCTCTTGCAATGCCAGCCGAAAACTGTTCGCCTTTCTAATTGTTGCTACACCTGTCTACCCTTATTGACCAGTGTACAAGAACTCACAAATCCCTTTGTACATCCATGCTTCCCAGTATGTCACTGGTTACATAATGTTCTTCCTTTCTGTTTTTAAGACCAAAGTGTATAACTTCACATTTAGTTACATTCTGCACCATGTGCTTGTCCATTTACTCAATTTGTCTAAATTTTATTGAAGTCCCCTTGCATCCCTCCTCACAGACACAATCAGTTTTGTTTCATCAGCAAACTTGGGAATTTTGCATTTGGCACCCTCATCCAGGTCATTAAAATATTGTGACTAGCTGAGGCCCAAGTGCAGGAACTCCACAAATGTCTGGCTGCCAATGGGAAAAAGACCCAGTTTATTGTTATACTCTGCTTCCTGTCTGTAAACCAATTCTTGATCCATGCCTATATTACCCTCATTCAAGGCGCTTTAATTTTGCTCAATCGTCTTGTATGAAGGACCTAATCAAAAGCCTTCTGAAAATCCAAATACCACCACATCTACCAGTTTTCCCGTATGGAGTAACTAATAGAATAGACAAGACTTCATGGTTAATTTAAAAGCTTTCTTGAAGCTGAGAAAGGTCATGTACAGTTCTTGATGACAGTCCTTGCCCTTTTCTTGAATTTGCTGAAGTGTGAAGATGATAGTTATGGTCTGACTATGGAACGAGCCCCTTTGCCACTGTGAAGTGTTGTTAATGGAAGGGACCCAAGGAGTGTTGTTGAACACCAAGACCTAGGGGTCCAGGTACATTGTTCCTTAAAAGTGTTGTCACAGGTAGACAGCGCAGTGAAGAAGTCGTTAGGTGTGCTTGCCTTCATTGATCAGAGCATTGAGTACAGGAGTGGGGACGTCATGATGCAGCTGTACAGGACATTGATGAGGCTACTTTTTGAGTATTGCTTACAATTCTGATCACCCTGCTATAGAAAGGAAGTTATTAAACTGGAAAGGATATAGAAAAGATTTACTAATATGTTACCAGAACTGGAGGGGTTGAGTTACAAAGAGAGGCTAGATAGGCTGGAGCATTGGTGGCCAAGACGTGACTCTATAGAGGTTTATAAAATCATGAGAAGCATAGATAAGGTGAATAGCTAAAGGGTCTTTTCCCTTGGGTAGGGAAGTCCAAAATTAGAGGGCATATGTTTAGGGTGAGAGGGGAAAAATTTAAAAGGGGCTTCAGGGGCACATTTTTCACACAGGGAATGATGTGTTACGTAGAATAAACTGCCAGAAGAAGTGGTAGAGGTGGATACAATTACAAGAGTTAAAATCATTTGGACAGGTACATGGATAGGAAAGGTTTAGACGGATATGGGCCAAACAGAGGCAAATGGGACTGGTTTAGTTTAGAAAATGTGGTTGTGATGGATAAGTTGGGCTGAAGAGTCTGCTTCCATGCTGTACAACTTTACCGTTTCAGGATTAAATTCCATTTGTCTCTGTTCAGTCTATCTGACCAACACAACATGATTGAACTGAGCACTTCCTTTATATCTTCCTTCTCACTCATAGACTTTTCTCCATCACTAACTGCTTACAGGAAACATGAAGCCAAAGATGTTTATTGTAATCACAGACCAAAATATGCAAAATTATGTTTTGAATATATTTTGCTCCTTGGAGAATTTTACCTTGCAACATAATCAAACCGAAAAAGTAGTCATTCAAAGGCTTTGAATAGGCTAAGTATGCAAAATGAAATGAAAATTAATGTTGAATAGGTCAAATATTATAATTAGTAACAAATTGCTGGCGTGCACAGCTTGAGTTTAGTAATTGCACACCTTAGTGCTGACTGATTAAGCAATACCAAAATATGATCGTAATGAATTGGTCCTTCACAGCAGCCCAGTAACAGGGAGTATGAAATCAGACTCTGCTTACTAACTCAGAGTATGTTTAAAATCAAAGTCTTAAGCCTAGATTGTTGAGTGAGCTCAGTAAAACCAAACATGCAAAGTTTAGGGCCTTTAGAGAGGCATGCTTGACTCCTGTGTGGCTTTGCCAGGGATTTTTGTTCTTTCACATAGAGTTTGGGTGTGCAGTACATTTTGAGAGTCACAATGGAACATGTGAGGATTATGGGTGCACAGATGGGCTTCAGGTCTCGAACAATGAAGCTCAGCTCCTAATATAACTTTATGGCTCCACAAACTCAACCCTCATCTCCTCTCTCCTTCATCACACACCACCCATTCTCCCTCAGATTGGCCAAGATACCCTATTTGATCTCAGATTGCCAATGCGACCAACATAGTGCATGCCAGCTCTGTGTCCCTCATGTATCCTCCATAGTTCTTTATCTGGAATGCATTATGAATAATTCTCATGAGATATGCAATAGCAATAGGAATTACTTTAAAATCATTGGAAAAATGAAACATCCAACCATCTAATAAAACGCAGAATTTAACAGACCATTATTCATTATCAAAAGCAAAACCATCCCAGTGCGCAAGTAGTAATCCTTTAAGTGCCTATTAAGATAACAAACAAACAAGAAACAGCATCACAGGCATATTGTATAATCACAGCCAGTTAAATGCTTTGATTATTCTTGGATCTAAAGATCATCAATCAAAATGAAACATTTGCATTTTTTGAAACCCGCCAAGGATTCATAATAGCTGCAGATGCCATAATAAGAGCTTCCAGCCACATTGCCTACACTTTATATGCATAATATTCCAAACAAAGCCACAAGATTCAATGGCATCCAACCACCACTTGATATTTTCACTCTCTCCACCGGCAATAAACAGTGTGCACCATATATTAATGGCACTCCTGCAACTAACCAAGGTTCTTCCAACTGCACCTTCTGAGCCCAATTTCTCTAACACCAAGAAGGACAATGGCAGCAGATCCTAAGAGAACCACCTGCAAATTCCAATTCTGGCTTGGCACTATGCTGCGGTCCTTCACAGTCACTGGGCCAACATCCTTGTACTCCCTTCCTAACAGCACTGTGGGCATACCTGAACCATAGGACTGCAGTGTTTCAAAAAAGACAGCTCACTTGTACCCTCAAGGGCAAAAAAGGGATGGGCAAGCAACGCTGACTTCCTGTGAAAGAGTATTTTAAAAACGGTAAATGAGAATATTGGAAATTTAACAGTTAGCTTTGCAGCTACACTGGCAAAAGATTATTTAATTCATGATAATCTAACATTTTCTCATTCACATGACTTAATCCGATTGTGACCAGATACTAGCATTTACAGTTCCATTTTCTTGGACTGCAATGTTGATAATGTTTGACTTTTTTCACTTAGATGATGCAACACCAATTACAAATATATTGGAAACCAATAAACCAGAGAAATAAATAGCGGTAGTCGAAAAGAGCTTTGAGAATTATGTCACCAGAACAGGATTTTCTGAAAACCTGGGTACAAAGCAGCTGTATAGAATAGCATCACAATTCTTGCATTTGAGAATCAATCAACATGGTGGCATGTAAATGTTAACAATGGCTCTGAAATGGTAAGAAAATGTAAGTCAGCTTTAAATTTGGAACATGTTATCCAGTTGTGAATCACTAAACCATCATGTGGGAATAGCATGAATGCCAAGTAGATTGTAAACCATCAAAATAATTGCTTTGAAGAAAATACACTGACGAGTAGTTGTTGTACAAGGCTCTTTCTTTTCTATTCACCTAAGTTCTGGTCCGCCGAACTACGAGTATTAATTAGGCTTCTGATAATAGCAGACAACTACACAGAAAAGATGCATTTTACATGAGGTGCAATAAACATTTGTTAAAGAAATTTTAAAATAGCACCAAACGTTTGACTCTCAATGAAAAAGCAGCTACCTTTGAAAAAACATATGAATGCTAAGTGATTAGAGTTATACACAATTTATACAAAGTCTTCTTGCACTTATTTGCAAAAGTATGTAACTGGTAAGCTGTCATCAACTAGTGAGAAGACACACTGTCAGCCAAAATCAGAAATTTGAATCTTGTGAATTGGAGAGTTAAGCTAGAGAAATATGCATAGGTGTAGTAGAAAGAAACGATGGAAACATTTGCGAGAGAGGATGAAGGCCCCATTGATCCTCCAGAACCCACCAGGAGAGTGCCAGATTTAATCTGCCCATCTCCCCATGAGGAAAAATTCCAGCAGCAACAGGAAGTTCTCATTAATTGGGTAATTAAGCACCGCATTTGGCAGCCCTGTGCATGGCTGCACTATCGAGGTTCCTGCTGTTGGGTTATATGCCATGATAGCAGGACAACATTGGGTTTCCCTCCAGATGTCGTTCCTCACTGTCATACTAGATTATTGCTATAGCACCAGGAAAATTCAGCCCTACAAGTCAGATATCAGGCAGACAGTACATTTGAAGCTTGATAGAATTACTGTTCATAAAAACATACAATTAACATGCAGTTTATCCTTGTGAAACTAATTATATCAATACTTAACTTGACAGAGAAAGAAATACATTTCTATATCGAAAAGGTTTGAGAATAGAAAAGATCTAGATGTGTATACGGATCACTGAAGGATCGTAAACAAATATGTAGAACGTAGAAAAACTGTAAGAAAGCTAACTTGAAATTGGGTTGCATTACTCGAACATTCAGTACACCATTTTGTCACTATACAAGTTGTAGGTCAGGCTACACCTGGAGTATTATATCTAGCTTATATAGTGCATGATAAAGTGACCTTGGTGAATGGTTCCTAACTAAAAAGAACCTTAGACACTTTGATAGATTTGAGTTTCCGGCTCTGTTTACTTTAAAGCAGTGTAGACTTAGCAGTGACCTGGTGAAGGTCTATAAAGTAATCAATGGGCTGGTTAACATGAGATAGGATTTATAGTGAAGGTGCCCCCAGGTAGCAGTGACCATATTATGACTGAATTTTACATTCTGGTTGAAGGAGAGAGGCATGTCTCTGAGACATTTTTAAATATTTATAAAAGGGGATTTATAAGGATGTGAAATCAAAGCTGGCTAAAGTGAATTTGAAAATGAGGTTAAAGGATAAGTCGATAGAGATACAGTGGCAGATATTTAAGAGGGTATTTCAAAACACATTCCAATAAGTAAGGGGAATTCTAAAGGCCCAAATCCTGATCTCATGTGGAAGTGTTAAAGATAATATCAAGGTAAAAGGAAAAGCACATCATTGTGCAAAGACAGGTGGCAGGTCAGAAGATTTGTCAGAATATTTAAACAGCAAAGAATGGCTAAAAAATAAATAAAGAGGGAAATGGGAAAACAGTACAAGACAAAGGTAGCCAGAAATATAAAAACAGATGGTACGATTTCCTATAAAGATTTAAAGAAGAGTTATAAAAAAATTGCATTGGCCCTACAGATACTGGAACTGGCGAATTAATAATGAATAATTGTTAATGTGAATAAGGCCGAGGGGAAGAGGACTGGGGTGAACACACCAATGGTGAAAGGGTCAGTCTTAGGGGGAATTCTCCAAGCAAATGAGGGAGCTTGAGAAAGATGCATTTGCTTGACCCAGTGCCTTGCCTCAGGATGGGCAGGAGCAAGAAAAGAGCTTGCAGAAATATATAGCTTCCTGGCTACAAAAGGTACCTGTGGAAGGCAGTAAAGTTCCACCCAGATAATATAGGAACAATCATCATATCCAGCTTTCTCATTGCAGTTGGTAAGAACAACTGGGTTCTAATCTAAAGAAAGATCTGCCTTCACATTGAGGATACTGTCTGTCATGTTGTATAGCAATACCAATGTGCAAATACTGTAGATTTCAAACAGTTCCAGAAAATCAAGGCTGGATATCCATAAGGTGTTTTTTTTTTCCTTTATTGATTAACAGGATGAGGGCGTCGCTGACCAGGCAGCATTTATTGCCCATCCCTAATTGCCCAGAGGGCAGTTAAGAGTCAGCCACATTGCTGTGGGTCTGGAGTCACATGTAGGCCAGACCAGGTAAGGATGGCAGTTTCCTTCCTGAAAGGACATTAGTGAACCAGATGGTTTTTTTTTTGACAATCAACAATGGATTCATGATCATCATTCGATTCTGCTGTGGTGGGATCCCCAGAATGTTATCCAAGTCTCTGGATTAATAGTCCAGTGGTAATACCACTAGGCCATTGCCTCCCGAGCAGCACCAACTAATTTGTACTCAAGTACAATATTTTAAGAAAGGCATATTTAAATGAGACGAGGCAGAGTCTGTCCACCGTAAACTGCGAAACTCTGCTAACAGGTAAAACAACTGAGGAACAGTGGAGGGTGTACGAAGAAACGTTTTAATGTTATTCAGATGCAGTTTGTACACAAGAAAGAAAAGCTCCAACTCACAAAATAAAAAGCCATGGACACCTAAGGGGGTAAGAGACAGCATAAACTTAAAAGAAAGGGTTTATAAAAATGTGAAGAACAGTACAAACCCCACAAAATGGGGCAAATACAAAGACCAAAGGGTCTTAAAGTGGCTAATAAAAGGAAACTAGCAATGACATAAAAGACAATAAAAAGTGTTTTTAAAGTTGTACAAAAAGGGAAAGTGGCTGGTTAGCAGTGCTATTGGCCCACTGAATGCCGAGATTAGGTGAAATTGACTGCCCTTGACATCAAGGCCACATTTGACTGAGTGCATTATCAAGAAGACATTGAAAAGCTGGTGCTAAAGGGAATCAGGGAACTCTCCGTTGGTTGGACTCACAGCTAGCATAAAATAAAGATAGTTGTGATTTTTGGAGGTCAGTCATCTCAGCCCCAGGAAATCATTGCAGGCGTTCCTCAGAGTGGTGATCTAGGCCAAACTGTCTTCAGCTTCTTTGCAAGCGACCTTCATTCTATTTTAAGGTTAAAAGTGGGAATGTTAACAGATGTTTTCACAATGTTTAGCATTATTCCCAACTCCTCAGATACTGAAGAAGTCCATGTCCAAGTGCTGTAAGACCTACTTTATATCCAGGCTTAGGCTGACAAGTGGCAAGTAACATTTAATCCACACAAGGACCGGCCAATCACCAATTCCAACAAAGAATCTAATCATTTTACATTTTTATTCAATGGCATTACCATGGCTGAATCCCACACTAACATCCTGGGGCTTCCGATGACTAAAAATTGATCTGGACTAGTTCTCTAACTTTTGTACAGAAGGGCGCTTCTGGCACATTGGTAATATCCCCTACCACAGCGTCAGAAGACTCAGGCTCAAGTGTCACCTGCTTCAGAGGTGTGTCATAACATGTCTGAACAGGTTGATTGAAAATATTTTTCAATAGAGCAGCTAAAAGAGCAGGTCAGAGGCTAGGAATCCTGCAGTGGGTAACTCACCTCCTGAATTCCCAATGCTGTCCATTATCTACAAGGCAAAATTCAGGAGTGTAACGGTATATTCCTCACTCACCTGAATGAGTACAACAGCACTCAAGAAACTTGACACCATCCAGGATAAAACAGCCCCCTTGATTGTTACCACATTCACCAGTGTTTACTCCCTCTACCACCAATGCAAAGTGGCAGCAGTGTTTACCACTTACAAGATACAGTGCAGAAATTCACTTCAACAGCATCTTTTCAACCCCACAACCACTCCCACCTGAAAGGACAAGAGCAGCAGATATGCAGCATCACTGTCAACGATATGTTCCTCTCCAACTCATTTCCCAACCTGACGTGGAAATATACGTCACAGTTCCTTTAGTGTTGTGAATCACAATCTTGGAATTCCCTCCCTAACAGCATTATGGGTCTACCTACAGCACATGGACTACAGTGGTTCAAGAGGCAGCACATCACCACGTTAAGGGCAGTTAGGGATGACCAATAAATGCTGACCCAGCCAGTGAAACCTTCATCCCTTGAATGACTGTCAATTTGGCCATTCGCAACGCTTGAAAAATCTAGGAAAGATGTAAATGTGTTTAATCTAATTTAGACTGTGTATTAGTGGTTGAAGAGAAGATAACCTCATGTTTTATCTGTGTGTGTTATCAAATTCAAATTGAAGTCATCAAACTGAAATTTAACATCCAATGTGGAGGTATGAACGTCACAGGCAATTCCAACAGCAGAAAAATCATCAATTTACACAGACATTTCACCTTAGTCTCTTAATTAAGTAAAACAGCACATAACAAACTGCACTCATTTAAAATTTGATCAGGTTGCAATTAAACTTCAATTACAATGTGTAAACATGTATTTCATTATCTTTATCAAAAACTGAAAGACAATTTACCAAAACAAAACAGAGCAAATTCAAACTTTAAATTACAGAGTACTAGCAAACAAAAATGTTTATTTTAATTAATTGAAAATATCTGATTTGCAGATCGGATACACATAGTATACATTCATTTAGCAGTGCAAATCTTGGAAAGAGATACATGTTTCCAAGTGAGGAAAAAAAGGTCCTGCTCATCTATTTTAAAATGGGTGACCTCTTATTCTGAGATTCTATCCTCTGAGACTTTCCCGCAAAAGGAAACAACTTCCCATATATACCATTTTAAGCTTCCTAAGAATCCTACATTTTTCAGTAATGTCTTCTCATATTCTTCTAAATTCCAATATAGGCCCAACCAACTCAAACTGTCCTCATAAGAAAATCCCTGCACACCTGGGATCAACCGAGTGAACCTACTCTGGATCATCCCCTATGCCAAATACACTTCTTCAGATAAAAGGACTGGAACTGTTCACAGTATTCCAACCTTGTATTTTTTTTTGCAAAGCCTCCCTAATTTTATACTACCTTGTTTTTGAAATAAATGCTAACACTCAATTTGCCTTCCCTATTACCCAATGAACTTGGATCCTAGCTTTTTGTGACTCATGAACTAGGACAACCAAATTCCTCTCTATGTTACAAATTTCTGCAGTCTTTCTCTATGTAAATTATCTTCAACTCTTCTATTCTTCCTGCCAAAGTGCACAACCACACATTTTCCCAAATCATCTATCATCTGCCAAGGCTTTGCCTACTCACAACTTGTCTATACCCCTCTGAAGAACTTGTCATCCTCACACCTAATTGTGCATCATCCACAAACTTGGTTACAGTACATTCAGTTTCCTCTTACAATGCACGAATACAAGCAAATGATTGTAGCCCCAGCACTGATCCCCAGTGGTACTCTACCAGTTACAGGTTGCCATACTGATAAACCTTTGGTAACATGTCCCACTTTTCAGCAATTCCACATGTGCTTTATTCATGTTTGTCTAACCCAATTTTCTTATACTATGTAACTATATTTGATTCAGTAGCAGATAGACTATTAGCATTCAGCTAGCCCAGTTCCAACAGAGCAAACCAAATTCTTATCTAGATTATTGGGCCAATATGTGACGTAATTCAGGGCGATGACAATGAAATACTTGGTTGCTCAAGTTCTTTCTATGCATGGGACCATTAAAGCAGTCATTTAGACCAAGCAAAAATATTTAAAGGAGAGCCTTGACATTCAATTTCCACATATATATCTGTTAGTTTCCTTTAATTATATGTATGATTTGTTTGCATATCTTTGATTCATCTTGGTTTGATACATGTTCTGTTCAAATTTTAAACAGTCTGAGCTGACTTGTTCAAATTCAGTATCCTGTCTGAAACCAGAAACATATGGACAGACACACTCAAATGAAGGTCAGTAGCAAGGTGTCACAAAAGGTTGAGCCAAGAACTGTGTGCACTAGGTGTGCACCTTATATTGAATATTTAGTATAGCGGAGGCATAGATGGTTCAAACTGCAACACTAAGTATGTAGTGCATCATTACTACCTATCCATTTACTGTTCAATAAATCTGTTTGATATTTAAAGGCTAAGCCACAGTTTCACAGAAAGTTTAATCGGGTCATAATCTGCCAGCAGAGCAATGAACAATTTCCAATAGCTGTTGACGTGCCCTTTCATGTTTAATCAAGCTGACATTTTTGCCACAAGTTGCTGAATGAGTGCAAAGTGACAACGGCACAGCAAGAGAAACTGTGCACCTGGCAGCTGATTGAACAGGGAAGACTACTGCTTATCTTCCTGATCAAGACTAAAGGCTGGTTAAATTAAAATCAGAAGAACTGAAAAGGACATGCAGCATAAGTTACACAGTAAATTCAATGTCAAAGCAGGTACAAGGTCAGAAATCACATGACACCAGGTTATAGTCCGAAAGGTTTATTTGAAAACACAAGGTTTCAGAGCCTCAGTCCTTCTTCAGGTGTTAGTGAGAGAGGCAGTATCAGACACAGAATGTGTCTGTAAAAGATCAAAGGGTCACACCATTGATGAGGATGTACTAAACAAACTTAAGATCCTGTTAAATCTTTAATCAGTTAGAAAGTTTTAATTGATTAATATGTATGTGTAAATCCCTGAATTTCTTTCTTGTTAGGGTGCTGACAGAAGTAAAGATTTTATCAGAGTAAAGAAGAGGTGACATTTTAGGTCAGAAAATGCATATTAGGTGTGAAACCTTGTTTAGAATCTGGTTGTGTTTTCGTTTCGAGTCAGAATGGTTTTATTTCTAAAGTAGGAATTTATAAAGCGCCAATTGACCGACTGTCCATAAATTGCGTGCTTTTTGAACGAAGTAAAATACATCTTCAAATACAAAATCACCACATAGATTCACATGTGAATGTGTGTTTGTGTGTGAGAGTGTACAGTGTGTTGGGGTCACCTGTAGTGCCACATGAACCCAAGGTCCCGGTCGAGCCCGTCTTCATGGGTACTGAACTTGGCTATCAGCCTCTGCTCAGCGACTCTGCATTGCTGTGTATCCCGAAGTCCGCCTTGGAGGATGGTTTACCCTAAGATCCGAGGCTAAATGTTGTTGACTGCTGAAGTGTTCCCCCACTGGGAGGGAACATTCCTGTCATGCGATTGTTGTGTCGTGTCCATTGTTGTCGTAGCATCTGCATGGTTTCACCAATATGCCATGCATCGGGGCATCCTTGTCTGCAGCGTATGAGATTGACAACATTGACCGAGTCACATGAGTATCTGCTGTGCACGTGGTGGGTGGTGTTTCCATGTGTGATGGTAATATCCATGTCGAAGATTTGAAATGTCTTGAAGAGGGTGCCATGATAGGGTTGTATAGTGTTGTGGTCAATGTTGTCCTGAAGGTTGGCTAGTTTGCTGTGAACCGTGGTCTGTTTAAGGTTTGGCGGTTGTTTGAAGGCGAGAAGTGGAGGCGTGGGGAAAATGTTGGTGAGGTGCTCATTGTCATCGACAATGTGTTGAAGGCTATGAAGAACATGGCGTAGTTTCTCCGCTCCCGGGAAGTACTGGATGACAAAGGGCACCCTGTTGGACGTATCCCATGTCTGTCTTCTGAGGAGGTCATTACGATTTCTGACTGTGGCACATTAGAACTGGTCGTCAATGAGTTGAGCATCATATCCTGTTTCTATGAGGGCATCCTTCATGAGGTTCAGGTGTCCGTATTATTCCTCCTCATCCGAACAGGTTCTGTGTATGTGCATTTCCATCCGGAATGGACACCTCAGCACCTCACTCTACTGCAAGCCCATGGATAACCTCACAATGCTGCACTTCTCTAGTTTCCACCCAAAACATATTAAAACTATCATCACCTATGGACAAGCCCTGCACATACACAGAATCTGTTTGCTTCCACTTCTTGCCTTCAAACAACTGCCAAACCTTAAACAGACCATTGTTTGCAGCAAACTACCCAGCCTTCAGGACAACATCGCCCACAACAATATACAATCCTGCCATGGCAACCTCTGCAAGACATGTCAGATCATCGACATGGACACTACCATCACACATGGGAACACCACCCACCATGTACATGGCAGATACTCATGTGGCTCGCCAACATCTATAGGCAAGGATGCCCTGAGGCATGGTACATTGACAAAACCATGCAGAAGCTACGACAACTGATGAATGGGCACTGCACAACAATCGCCAGATAGGAATGTTCCCTCTCAGTAGGAGAACACTTCAGCGGTCAACAACATTCAGCCTCGGATGTTCGGGTAAACCATCCTCCAAGGCAGACATTGGGACACACAACAATGCAGAGTCGCTGAGCCAAGGCTGATAGCCAAGTTTGGTACCCAGGAGGAGGGATTCAACTGGGATCTTGGGTTCAGGTCGCACCACAGGTGACCCCACCACACTATACACTATCTCTCACTCACACACACACACACATTACTTGCAGATACATTTTATTTGTTAGACAGTTAGACAATATGGCGTTTTATAAATTCCTAGTTTAGAAATAAAACCAGTCTGACTCCAAACTAAAACACAAACAAATTCTAAACAAGGTCTCACACCTGACATGCATTGTCTGACCTAAAATGTCACCTCTTCTTTACACTGCTGAAACCTTTATTTACTAGAAAGGAATTTGGGGATTTGCATATACATATTAATCAATTAAAACCTTCTAACTGATTAAAGATTTAACAGCATCTCACATTTGTTTAGTACACCATCATCAATGGTGTGAACCTTTGATCTTTCACTTATAAATACCGTGTCTGATGCTACCTCTCTCACTGACACCTGAAGAAGGACTGAGGCTCTGAAACCTTGTGTTTTCAAATAAACCTGTTGGACTATAGCCTGGTTAACAAGGTGTAGAGCTGGATGAACACAGCAGGCCAAGCAGC
>JAHRHZ010000013.1:52714259-52757280 GCA_024137785.1 Ginglymostoma cirratum
TGTGTTCATCCAGCTCCACACCTTGTTATCTCGGATTCTCCAACATCTGCAGTACCTATTATCCTTGTTCCCTCTACTTTTGACTATTCCAAAGCTTTCCCAACTTTAAAATCACTCTTTCCATAACCTTGATGTCAGCTTAAACTGTATGGTCCAAATCTTAACCAGCAGCCATTCCTATTCACCTATCACATCTGTGATCAATATTGGCTTCTAGTCAAACAACTTTAATTTTAAAATTCACATTTTTTTTAACAAACCACTCCACAGTCCCATCACACTTGACCTGTGTAACTTCCTTGAACCTCACAACCTTCTGAGATATTTTCACTCCTGGATTCATGAGGGTCCCCAATTGTAATCATTCCATCATTGGTGGCAGTGTCTACAGCTGCCCTAGCCCTTAGGTCTAGAATTCCCTCCTCATACTTTTTTTGCATTTTAAAGCCCTGAAGTGTGCTGAATTGATATTAATTTTTAGTTACGTCTATCACAAAATAAGTGGCAAATAAACACTGGGAATAAGACATCCAGTTAGTGATAAAGTATTAACTTGAACAACCATTATTAAGGAGAAACTAGCCATTGCTCAAATGCAATTCAGAACAAAAAGCATGAATTAATTAAAAAAGGAATTAAGGATTTATTTTGTCCCTCTTATATCCTCAAAACCTCTGAGATGCTTTTAAATTGCAGTCACAGTTGCAATGTGAAATGCAGCAGCCTATCTGTGCGCAGCAAGTTTTAACAATAATAAATCAATGAGATCAGCAGATAAATCTTTCTTAGGTTTTAGTTGAGGAATGAATATTGATGTGGGCAAAAAACATTCCTGCTCTTTTTCAAATCATGCTTTGATGTCCTACCCAAGGGAGGGCTTGGTTCAACATCTCATTCACAAAGCAGCAGCCCTGATAGTGAAAAGTTTAATTAGTCCTACAACAAAGTGTCAGCCTAAGATTATGTGCTCAAGTCTGTGGAGTGGGGCTTGAAACCTTTTGATGCAGAGGGGAAATGCTAACAAGTAAACATCTTGAATGGCAGGGGACGGACTATGTTATTCTGAAAAGTTGATCTATTGACAATGTAGAAGAGTATTTTTGGCCATGGATGTTCAAAGGCCCAGAATTAAAAATGTACAAGAAAGCTACAGATAGGGCAATGGTATTCAAGATGGACTGAAAAGGCTCATACCCAGATAAGTAAGTGTATTCCATTTAAATTTAATATATCTTGCCCATGTCATCTATGACCTGGTATTCAGTTTCTGAGTGAATACATAAAAGTATTCCAATCTACCAGCTCAGTCTTCAGCTGACTGACGAAAAAAATATTTGAGAACCAGGATTTCAATTCTAAGACTTAGGTCACGGTTTGCCAGACAGCAATGATCCCTGTCTACCGAGATGTTCTGAAGATTTGTACGACCTCCAACAGGTACTTCAAATCACCAGAGAAGTAACAACAGCATTTCCTTTCCAAGATCCTTCAAGTTCTTTGGTAGTGTCTTCAAGGCCAAGCTGTCCAGCATTTCGTCACTAATCATTTGAAACCAGTTCTGCTGAGCGAAACAAGAATGTTATTCAAACTGGACCATCACCTGGACCATACCACTCTCTCCTTCCTGGACCTCTATTTCCATCTCTGGCAACCACCTGGAAACTGATATCCATTTCAAGCCTACCGACTCCCACAGCTACCTAGAGTACGCCTCGTCTCACCCATCTTCCTGCAAAAAGGCCATCCCCTTTTCCCAATTCCTTCACCTCTGCCACATCTGCTCCCGAGATGAGGCATTCCACTCCTGGAGAATCCAGATGTCCTCGTTTTTCAAGGACCACAACTTCCCCTCCTCAGTGGTCGAAAACGCCCTCGACCGTGTCTTTCGCATTTC
Organism: Ginglymostoma cirratum; assembly: GCA_024137785.1. Taxonomy (NCBI): domain Eukaryota; kingdom Metazoa; phylum Chordata; class Chondrichthyes; order Orectolobiformes; family Ginglymostomatidae; genus Ginglymostoma; species Ginglymostoma cirratum. The sequence goes on from JAHRHZ010000013.1 coordinate 52,716,154, forward strand.
CCGCAACTCACCCCTCACAGCCCCTTCCCGCAATAACAGCCAAAACAGAATCCCCCTCATCCTCACGTACCACCCCTCCAATCTCCGGATCCAACGCATCATCCTCCGACACTTCCGCCATCTGCAACCCGACCCCACTACCAAAGGCATTTCTCCCTCCCCACCCTTATCTGCTTTCGGAGGGACCACTCTCTCCGTGACTCCTTTGTCTGCTCCACACTGCCCACCATCCCCACCACCCCAGCACTTTTCCCTGCAACCGCAGGAAGTGCTACACCTGCCCCGACACCTCCCCTCTCACCACCATCCCAGGCCCCAAGAAGACTTACCACATCAAGCAGATGTTCACCTGCACATCTGCTAATGTGGTATACTGCATCCGCTGTTCCCGTTGTGGCCTCCTCTACATCAGGGAAACCAAAAGGAGGCTTGGGGACCGCTTTGTGGAACACCTACGATCGGTTTGCAACAAACAACTGCACCTCCTACTTGCAAACCATCTCAACTCCCCCTCCCACTCCTTGGACGACATGTCCATCCTGGGCCTCCTGCAGTGCCACAATGATGCCACCCGCAGGTTGCAGGAACAGCATCTCATATTTCATTTGGGAATCCTGCAGCCCAATGGTATCAAAATGGACTTCACAAGCTTCAAAATCTCCCTTCCCCCGACTGCATCCCAAAACCAGCCCATCTCGTACACCCCTCCCTAACCTGTTCTCCCACCTATGCACTCCTCCCACCTCAAGCACCACCCCCATCTCCTCGCTACTAGCCTCATCCTGCCTCCTTGACCTGTCCGTCCTCCCTTGTCTGACCTATCCCCTCCCTAACTCACTTCTACTGGCTCCAACCCCACCTCCTTGACCTGTCTGTATCCTCTCCATCTATCTTCTCCTTTATCCATCTTCTATCCGCCTCCCCATTTCTCCCTATTTATTTCAGAATTCCCTTCCTCTCCCCCATTTCTGAAGAAGGGTCTAGACCCGAAATGTCAGCTTTCCTGCTCCTCTGATGCTGCTTGGCCTGCTGTGTTCATCCAGCTCTACACCTTGTTATCTCAGATTCTCCAGCATCGGCAGTTCCTACTATCTCTGTCATTCAAATGCCTCATTTCAGAATCTGAAATCAACTGTTGTATTTGAAACTTGCTTAGGACAGGAGGTTCCCAAGGAAGAGAGCTGAATTACTTCAGGGACACACTTGGGAGCCCCTGGATTGTGGCTAACCAAAATGGAGAAGGTTTATTTATTTGGGAAGGCACCAAACACATTGACAAAGTGTGTCAGGAGCATGTAGAGATATAATCAAGGTTTCAAAGAGAGTGGACAAACCTTCAAACACCTCATCTGCTCAATTTTTCAAGTCCCACCTGCCCTGCTTGTGGCAGAGTTTGCAGATCTTATTAGCCAACTCAGAGCCTATTAAACAGAATAAAAGCAAGTCATCCTCAATAGAGGGATTGCCGAAGAGAAGAAGGAATGAGATATGTAACCACAAAGCCATCAGAAACTGAACAGCCTGTATTTCATGCCACCACTCTCTCTGCACACAAGCTACTAAAAGTGGTATGTTGGAAAGAATTATGTTGATTCAAGCCAATGGAAAAGTTAAAATCAAACAAAATGTCTATATAACAGTTTGGCAAGGGCAGTTATAGATCACTGAAGAGCAAGAATAAGTACAAACTTTTGTGGATGCCTAAATACAGTGATAACCTTGCAGTTTGGATGAGTCAGATAAAATAGGAGCATCCTAAACAGAGAGATGTGAACATTTCAGTAGAGATGTTGGACTGAACTTTCACCACAAAGGCAGTGTACAGAAGCTAGTGTGTATTAGATCTGAAACTCACCACCACTGGGAAGCTCAGTAAAGTCAGATTTTCAGAAGAGCGGGAGGCCTGGCATGCCGGATAGGGCAGACCCTCACTGAATCAATGAAGACCTAGGTCTATTACTGGAGGCTATGTAAAAGAGAAAAAAAGGTCCTTTTCCTCAACAATGACAGAAAGAGGTCACCTTGCTGTGCAGCATAAGTCCTCATCAATGAGCATCATCTCCCTCCACTCTCAATTCCTCTATTCTTACCTCGTTTGTAGGAAATAGCCTTATAACCTTACAAAATCTCAAGAAATATAATGAATTCTCATAGAAAGAGCCTCTCTCTTTTGCTCCATTATTACAAAATATTCCACAGCAGCCTGCTACAGAACAGCATGATAAAATAAGGAACTGCAGATGTTGGAAGTCTGAAATGAAAACTAGTAGTGATGGAGAAACACAGCAAGTCTGGCAGTATCTGTTGTTTAAAAAAAAACAGAGTTAATGTTTTGAGTACAGAGACCTTTCATCGGAACAGCTTAGAACTGATATCTCTGCCAAAGTCAAGATTCTAGTGTAGGCTTTGAAATAAGATATTCCATAACCTGATAAATCTCAGGACTCACGTAAATCCAACTCTGAGCAAAGCTAAAACAGAATGTCTGAGCACATGTAAAGACACAAGATGATATGGCTTTATACTAAGTAGTTGGGTGTAGGATTCCATTGCAAGAAAAAATAAAGAAAAAGTCAAAGGGGTGAGAGTTCAGTAGAGGTTAGAATTAGAATTAGATTTGATTGTCATGTGAACAAGGTTGCCAATCCTGGTGCCATCTTAGATACAAAAGTACCTACGTACAAAAGTAGAAAAGTAAAGAAATAAAATTAAAAGTTCAATATTGCAGACCTTATTAAGTGCTTACCCATGCTGAGCTCGCACTCCCCACAAGGGTTATTAAAGTCTCTAGAAGTAGTAATAGGGCAGAGAATGGAAAAGGTCAGGAATCTAACTTCAGACACTATAGATAAGGGGATAAATATGAGAAGGGGGCAGGACTAAGGGTGTTTTACTTAATGCATGCAGTAAACTAAAGGTAAATGAGCTTGAAGCACAGATTGAAATTGGTGGGCAAGATGTTGTCAGTATCGGAGAGAGGCTGCAAGGGGATCAGAGCTGGAAATATCCACAGGATAGGCAACCTATCAAAATGACAGGCAGACAGGCAGAGGGTGCACGTTTGACTTGCTAGTAAGAAATGAATTTAAATCTATAGCAAGAAGTGATATAGGGCCAGAAGGCATTGAAACTATGTTTGGTAGAGTTGAGGAATGCAAAATAAAATATATGCTCTGCACAGGCCTCCTAGCAGAAGTCAGGATGTGGTGTAGAAACTAAATCAGGAGAATCATAGAAACCCTACAGTGTGGAGACAGGTCCTTTAGCCAACAAGTCCACACCAACCATTGAAGCATCCCACTCAAACCCATCCCCTTATAACCCACCTAAGCTACACATCCCTGACCACTACAGGCAATTTAGCATGGCCAATCCACCTAACCTGCATATCTTTGGACTGTGGGAGGAAACCAGAGCACCCAGAGGAAACCCACACAGACACAGGGAGAATGTACAAACACCACACAGACAGTCACTCGAGTCCCTGGCGCTGTGAAGCAGCAGTGCTAACCACTGAGCCACCGTGCCACCTGAGATAGGCACTATTATGATAATCACGGGATCTTCAGTACACAGGTGGAATAGGCAAATCAGGTTGGCAGTGGATCTCAAGAAAAGAAATTTGTGGAATGTCTATAAGATTGTTTTATTTGAAGCAGTTTGTAGTTAAGCCCACTAGGGAATAGGCAATTCAGGATTTAATGATGCGTCACGTGACAGACTTGATTAGATTAAGGTGAAGGAACCCCTAGGGGTCAGTGACCATAATATGATAGAATTCACCCTGCAGTTCAAGAGGGAGAAGCTGTCATCAGATATAACAGTATTACAGTTGAGTAAAGGTAACTACAAAGACATGAGGGAGGAGCTGATTGGAAGCCAAACCTGAGGGAAGATGGTAGAGCAGAAATGGCAGGGGTTTCTTGGTATAATTCAGGAGGCACAGCAGAAATTCATACCAAGCAAGAAACACACTAAAGGGGAGGATAAACAGCCATGGCTGACAAGGGAAGTCATGGACAGCATAAACACAAAAGAAAAAATATACAATGTGGTGAGGTTTGTTGGGAAGTCAGAGGATTGGGAAGGCTTTAAAAACCACAGAGGATAGCTAAAATAGCATTAAGTGAGGGAGAAGATGAAATGAGAGGAAGCTAACTAGTAATATAAAAGAAGATTGCAATAGATTTTTTAAAGATATCTAAAAAGTACGAGAAAGGCAAGAACAGACATGGTACTGCTGGAAGATGAAGCTGGAGAAGTTGTAATGGGAAACAAAAAAGAAGATGGAATAACTGAATAGGTATTTTGCATCTGTTTTCACAGTGGACGACACTAGAAGCACACCTAAGCTTCAAGAGAGTCAGGGGCAGAGGTGAGTAGAGTGTCCATCATCGAGGAGAAGGTGCTGGGGAAACTTAAAGGTCTGAAGGTAGATTAACCATCTGGACTGGAAGGATTACACCTGGGTTCTTAAGGAGAAAGCTGAGAAGATTGTGGAGGCATTGGTGGTGGACTTGGGAATCACTGGAGTCAGAGAGAATCTCAGAAGACTGGAAAATGGCTAATGTTTAGAAGGAACTTAAGCAGAAGACAGGAAATTATAGACCAGTTAGCCTTATCTTGCTCGTTGCTAAGATTTTAGAGTCCATTATTAAGGATGAGATTGCACAGTACTTGGAAGTACATGGAAAAATAGAGCTGAGTCAGCACTGCTTTGACAGCAGAAGGCCATGCCAGACAAATCTGTTACAGTTCTTTGAGGAGGTAATGGGTAAGTTAGACAAAGAGCCCCCCAAGTTCTAGACTCACCCAGAAGAAGAAAAATGCTTTCCATGTCCAACTTGTCAAGACCATTCAGGGTCTTAGTTTAATCAAGACAAACCTCACTCTTCAGTGGAAGCAAGCCCAGTCTGTCCAACCTATCCACATAATATATCCTGCTCGTTCCAGGAATCAATCTAGTAAACCCTTTCTGAGCTTCCTCCAATGCATTTATGTCATTCATTAAATAAGAGACCAAAACTGCACACAATATTTAGATGTGCACTTAACATTTCTCTGTATAACTGAAGCATAACATCCTGACATTTATGTTCAATTTGTCTCTTCATAAAAAATAGCATCCCATTAGCATTCTTAACCACATGCCGTGCCTGCGTACTAACCTTTTGTGACTCATGCACTAGAATAACTAAATCCCTCTGCAGCTGGTATAGTTATTCTCTGTTTAAGTAATATTCTCTTTTATTCTTCCTGCCAAAGTGAACAACTTCATATTCTCCCACATTAACTACCATCTGCCATGTTTTTGCCCACTCACTCAACAACTACAGCAACTACACTCTACAACTTCCTTACATCTTTTTCACAACATACTTTCCTACCTATCTTGGTGTCATCTGCAAATTTGGATACCCTGCCATTCCTCACCTCATCTAAGTCATTCATGTAAATTGTAATTAGTTGATACCTCAGAACTGACCCCATGGAGCTCAACTCATGACATCCTGTCAATCAGATAAAGGCCTATTTATACAAATTGTTTTCTGTCAGCTCGCCAATCTTCTATCTGTGCGAATATTGTATCCCCTACATCACGAGCTTTTATTTTCTACAATAATCTTTGTGGTACCTTTCCAAATGCCTTTTGGATACTCAAGTTACAATATCCAAGCACAATCTGTGTACAGACTCTCCGTCATTTACAAATATTGAACTTGAATTTCCAAAAGGCATTTGAAAAGGTGTCACAAAGATTATGTGGGAACAGAGTTGAGGGCAGGGTGGGGTGATGGTGGGCATAAATATCAAGCCTATTATCAATTTCAAGATGCCAACATTGGAACCTTCTCAACATGCCCAAGGCAAGTTACTCCTTCAAAAAGAGCTCTAATAAATTAGATAATTTTTTCTTTTACAGAACCAAGTTGGCTATTCCCAATTATCTTTAGTATTTCTGACTGTGCAGCTATAATCTCCTTAATGACCAATTCAAATACCTTTCCTAAAACAGATACCAAGTTAACTGGCTGTTAGTTTCTTGTTTTCTGCCTCTGTCCTTTCTTGAATAGGGAGACTATAATTGCCATTTTCTGATGGAATCTTTCCTAATTTTGCAAATTTTGGAAAATTAACACTATCATATCGCCCAGGTCTTCACCAACTTCTCTCAAGACTTTTGGATGTAGTCTGTCCAAATATGTCAGTCTACTGTTCCATCAGCTTACTCAGCACCACTTCCCTTGTGTTTGTAATTTCACTGAATTCATGTTTCCCTTTTGCTTCATGATTTATAGCAATTACTACAAAACATTTTTAAAAAGTCAAAGCAAAATATTTATTCTTTCCATCCACAGTTCCTCATTATCTATTATTAACTCCCCATTTTCACTCTCAAAAGGACCAACTCTTCTCCTTTTTCACTACCTGTAGAACCTTTTGTTATCCATTTTTACATTCCTAGCTGGCTTTTTTTCACACTAATTTCTTCCCCCTCATTAAATATTTAACCATTCTCTGTCATTGCGCATATTCTTCGCAATCATTTGACCTACCACTCAACTTTGCACAATTATTTGCTTGATCCTCAGGTTTGCCGCTTTCCCCTAACTGCTTTAGTTAAACATGAATGACGTATTCTCCCCTTAGAATTTGTATTTAGTGTTGGAATATACTTATCCTGAAATGCTTGCTTAAAAGTCTGCCACTTTGTCTCTATTGATCTAACCCCGAGTTTACTGATCTAGTTCCCTGGTGATGTGCCAGCACAGATTGGCATCTTGAAATTGACAATAGGATTGATATTTTTACCTACTATCACCCCACTCTGCCCTCAACATTTAGTGGACCCCAAAAAATCATCCCATTATGTCTTTACGCTACTGCTCCAAGGAATAGGTGCTTTCCACTAGGAATGGATGTTTTCCATCACACTTTGATTACTTCGAACACAAGTGGTCAAATACTTCATGACCGAGACACATTAAGGAACTAGAAATAGGACACCACAGTATGGGGGTCAGTTAATTCAGTTGTCTAGAGAGCTGGTTTGTGATGCAGAGTAATGCCAATAGCGTGGGTTCAATTCCTGCACTAGCTTAGGTTCATATGAAGGACTCTCCTTCACAACCCTTTGCCCTCACCTGAGGCACGGTGGCCCTCAGCTGGAATCACCATCAGTTATCTCTCGTTAATGACAGAGCATTCCTTTGGTCAGCTCAGACTATGGTGATTTTAATGAGTATGTGAAAACATGCATATTGTGAGAGAGAGTTGGGTGACAATGCATGAAGCAGGTACATAAAATAATCGCAGAAAACAACTTGAAAGGATAAATGGTCATGTTCACATGACAAAATAAATAATCATCATTGGTTAAGGCTTTGCTTAGCTCCATTTATCACATACTACCTCTGTTGTTTTGTACTTATGTAGTCCTATGCTGTTGCTTCACCACTTGGGTGAATACCTCATTATCAGGCATGCCATTTTGTCCTCTTCATTAAACCAAGGTTAACCCTCTCAGCTTTAAGGTAATGGTGCAGTGTGAAATATGCCAGGCAATGTGGTTACAGATTGCAGTTGAATACAATTCTGCTACTGCTAATAGCCCACATCGCCTCATGTCTGTTCAAAATTTATCCCCTTCAGCACAGTGGTAGTGCCGCACAACAAAATGGAGAGTATCCTTAGTGTGAAGACAAGGCTTCATCTGCACTGGACCATGCAGTTGTCATGGGCAGATACATTTGCATTAGGTAGACTGGTGAGAATGAATTGAACGTGTTTTTCCCCTCACCATGGCTGCCTCACTACATGCAGATATGCCCTTTAGGACTCCACTAGCTCAGTCAATTTGGTGCCACTAGATGACTCCTAGAGGTGGACAATGAAGTCGCCACACAGAATACATTTTTGCCCACATCACCCTCAGTGATGTGCAACATGAAACAGTACTGAAACTTCACCGGACAGAAAGTAAATCTGCCACTAAAATGTAAATATTCAACTGCTGACCAAATTGTGCCACTCTCAGTTGTTTTTTGCCAATTCAATTCACGACAGAAAGTGAAGTTTTGTCACTACATGTGTAAGAACCTCTTTATCAAAGGTGTTAAGTGTTAATTATTAAGCAAACACTGGTATTGAAAATTAACTTACAATTGTGGAATCCATTTCTTGTCAAAATTATTTTTTTTTCATTGTTACACTGTCTCCTTATCTTTGCGGGTTACTTTGAATAAATGTAGTGTGTGTATTAACCACAAGTCTTCCCCATTTAAAGATGTAAATATTTAAAAGTTAGATTTAATTTGCAATTTATGGGATATATGAAGATTAACGTAGGTATCAAATTTATTGTGTCCTAATATAAAATAATCTTAACTAAGTGAAGCTGTCAATGAAAAGCCTGTACAGCTCCTTAATAAATATTATTCACACTCAGTATTGAATCCATTATTCATGTCAAGAAATGCTGGCCTCAGAATTTAGTTGACACATCTTATTACAGATTATTTCAGAACTTGAGAGTGTAGGAAAAAGGGCAATAATAATATATGATAGCCATTAGGTTAGGGAAAGATAAAATGCTACAACAAAACTAAACCCAAGTGTAATTTTTCAATTTACTCTTTGGCAGCTCCTGAGGGAAAGCTTACTGAAGGTACATTTATGAGCTTGCCCTCAAGTGTGCCTGCTTACCTCAGTATCTAACCCAGTATTTATTGCTTAACCAACACCGTGAAAGTATATTATTTACTTATTATCAAGTAGCTATTTGAATCCTCAAACTGTGTAAATTGGCAACCACCTTTCCCACATTACAACAGTGACAACACAGCATGAAAACATTATTGGTCATAATGCATTTTGGAATATTCTGAAACAAATAAAGGCCAGTATTTAAATGGAAGACTTCATTTTTCCCACTTTAATCCATTCAGTGAAATATTAACTGCTGGCTCTCCGACCACTTCCCTGGAGATAAAAGTCAGGAAATGAAGTGGAAAGCACAGAATATTATCATTTTTTTCTTCTTAATTGGAAAACTTATCTTGTCCTTTACATTCTGGAAACGCATTCTCATCATTGACGGCTTTGCTTTCACTATCCACAAACCGTGCTCTAAAGTTACCTCCCTAAAAAGTTTTCTTGGCTCGATTTGACCCTCCCTAAAATTCACCTCTTTCAGCAGGTTTTTGTTCATTGCTCCTAAAATCCCCTTCATCGAATCTGGCTGTTTCTGATTGTGCCACTGGGCATTGACTTACGCATGCTTTTAAATTAACAGCAATACACAGGTGCATTGTTTGTTATTCTGAAGAAAAGCATTTTTATCTTTTAAATGGAACGGTGTGAGTGGAATCTTCTCCACTCACTGCTTTGTCCAGATATTCAACAGCCTCCCAGTGTAATGTTTCACATTAGAGAGAGACCAATAGAATGATTCTTCCAATAGACCAAACAGAATATTATAAAATTAATTTGATCCTCCAAACTATTTTCACAGGAAAATTGACACAATGCTGTAACTGACCATTGAACTCCATTAAATGATTTAATGTCTGGGACTTTTGTGGGCTTATTTTATAAAGGAACCAAACCACTGACATAAAATGGCAAAACAGATTTACCAAATGTCATAAAATAAACAAGCATTAGTTCAAGTCAGTCTGAGCAGAAGTTAATATTTTCCCCAAGTGCAAATGAAACCAGTTAGCCAAATCTTCCTGGTAAGGGAGAAAAAGGTACTCATTTCTTATGTGAGTTACACAACATGAGAATCTTCTCATGTTGGAGAGGAAATCTCAACTTCAATTGTCAAGCCTAAAAAAGAACATACTCAGCAGATACAATATATATCAAAACAATCTGCTGTTTCAAAAGGGATTTTTTATTTTGGACAGATCAAACAGCTGGAACATGGACTACAAAACTAAACCTAGGCTGAGAAATTTCTCTCTCTCTCTCTCTGTCTCTCAAGAAGCAAAGCTGCCAGTTCACAGCACTGAGTGAGAAGTAGCAAAGAACAAAGGGTTTAAAAGATCACCAATATTTACTACGTCTGATGGTCCAACAAAACCAATCTATTGACTGTGATCCAGGTTAAAAAGTGCCTCACAAGTCAAGGACACCTAAAGGACTCTAAAATGCAGGTTCTTTTATCTTCCTATGTGCTATGACTATCATTTTTAACCTTGTATATTTGTGTGCATATGTGCACGCATGTACGTATGTCAGCCTGCATGTGTTCCCAAGTGAGCACACAAAGGTTGTATGCTTGATGCTGTGTCTTTATTACTTTCCTTGGAGTTAGCAGGGGGAAAAAAATTCTCTTGTTTACTCAGGAAAACCCAATAATTGGCTCCTTACTTGTTATAGTAAAAATAGTTCATTACATGTTACTTGTATTGAAAAGAACTGAAACCATTGATATGAATGACCAAGAAGGTTAAAAAGAGGGGATAGTAAGAACTGTAGGTGCTGGAGTCAGAGTCAACACAGTGTGGAGCTGGAGGAACACAGCAGGCCAGGCAGCATCAGAGGAGCAGGAAAGTTGATGTTTTGGGTCGGGATCCCTCTTCAAAAATCTTCAGAAACAAGGGGAACTTGGTTCCCCCTTCTGACCTGATAGAAACAAGAAACAGAAGCTTTTGGGTTTTCAGTTTCTTGTGACAAGTCATCTCATTATAATATTCACATTTCTGACTTAATACTAAAGTCACTGGTAATGAAATGTGTCAACGGACAGGCGTAAACTTAACCACTGTGAAATAAACTGCCTGAAAGAACACCATAATCTGAGAACACGTTCAAACCATTGCAATACGTGAAGCATTTTTAAAAAAAAGTTTGTTGACATAAAAAAGAATTATCAGAATGAAGTGATTACAAGCAGTATTGGGTAATTGGCAAGAGTAAATGGAGGAATATTTTCAGGAATGAAAGTACATATAAGAGAGTACAACATTCATATCAGTAAATTATAGTATTATAGATGTCATATAACAAAAGGAGTAAGTACAACAGATTTAGAGAAAGGAAGAGATCAATAGTGGTTTTTTTTCAAACGGTGTCATTTTAATTCCAGTTACATGTTTATATGTTATATTCACAATTCTAAGATAAAATAAACTATTTTGATTGTAACATTCAATATGTTTTGCTGCTGCAAAGAAGGCAACATGATACAAGGCTGGCAATTTAAAGATTTAATATGCTTCCATCTATTTCTGAAGTTCTTTAATTTCTTAGCATTTTTCTGTTGTCAATAAAAACTGTAATCAAAACCTCAATATGTCAGTAATCTTGTTTTAAAATGAGAGTATTAATCTTCTATTGGAGTATTAATATAAAACTAGATATTTTGAAATCATGTGATGAATGAATATCATGCCCAAAGTTGGGTATAGTAATGTAACATCTTTTAAACTAACTCCATTATCCTAATGGGAAGAGCTCCTAATGGCGAGTGTATCATAATGAGGAGCCATCCTGATGGCTGCTGAAATATCTACTTGATAAATGAGTTTGTCCTTGTGTCTATATGTGTCACTCTAACCTAATTGAACAAAGTGGACAGATGCATAATACAAATACTTACCTCTCACAAAACTCCATTCAAAATTTTTCAATCGCTTTCTTACCAACAAATATTGACATGTAACCTACCATTATTATAGGAAAACACAGAACATACAGCACAGAAACTTAAAAAAGGTGCTGAACATATGCAGAAGCTTTAGCAGCTTTCACACAGAGTAACAATCTACAATTCGAGTTGAATGTGACACATTTTGTCTTGAAGAGGAGTCAAATACAATAAAAACAAAAAGGGCCAATTTTTTGCAAAATCTGCAATCCTGCAAATACAACCCAGGGGAAGTGCCCTGAATCATTACGTTTTTGTTTTACAGGGCTTTTGGACGCCACCAAGTATCAAGCCTGTCAACCGCGAGAAAGCATTTAAGATACCCACAGAAGTAATCGGGGTTTTCCTTTCTGAAAAAACACATTTGTACTCAACCTCATTTCAAAGATAGCTATCCTCTTTATAACCATTTGGAGATATCAAACTGTGAACTTGCAGTCTCCTCACTGAGATAATAGGTTGCGGAAACAGTGAAGCAAAAAAATCTTACAAATAACAAACTTCAGGTTAATGTCAACAGACAGTGAAATAGCAACCACATTTTAAAAAAATACAAGCTGGACTGGTCTTTTTAAAATCTAGTGGACTTTGCTTTTTGAATGAGTTGACTAGAAATGGCAATTTCAGAGTTTATCCACCTTTCAATACAGTCGTAAATCTATTCTTAACTATCCCAAAGTGGGACCTGACTCCCCATGAAGGCTAGGTTATCTCTCTCAAAGGAGTTCTCCCAAAATGTTGTTCAACTCATCAAAAGGATATTTTATTTTTTTTAAAATAACTCCAGCATTTTAGACCTTGTCCTCAAATGTCTAAAGCCCACAAGTGATGTTTTGGAAATTTCTAACAAAAATGCTTGTGTTAAAAGGCAGGTTTAATTTTACATTTGCAGTCGCTTCCATGAAGATGATATGCAAAATACAATCCACCGTCCTGCCCCACCCCCAAACAGTGAAAATGGTGGTATCTGGATTTAGGAGGTGAGACTGCATTCATGAGGGCTCTGGTGGTATTTTGTCTATGGCATGGAGCCCTTATAAATTGAGTGAAATTGAGGCCATCGACTCAATTTCTCACTCCACAGATATTACCAGAGATGATTACTTCCATCATTTTCTGCTTCTTTTTAATTTCAAAATTCAAACATCTGCAGTATTATGCGTTGATTACAGAAATAGACCATTTGGCCCAACTAAGTGATATTATGTCTACGTTGGTATTGCCTTTCTTCCTATCTGGTTTATTTCACTTCAGCCTTTCATGATGTCTTGTTATTCCCTTTTCTCTCATGTTCCTATCTCGTTTTCTTTTCTTGATTTTTATACAATTATCCCAACCATTTTCGACAGTAGCAAGTTCCATGAGTTAACTAATTTGAGTTTTTAAAAATCCTGGATGCGTAAATAAGTAAATGGTATCAATCACGCATGTTTTGGATCCTTCTGCAAATAAATACCTTCTCTCCATATGGACCCTGTCAAAAAAATTTATAATTTTAACGAGCGCTATCAGGTCACTTCTCTAGCTTTACTTATCTCCATCCTGACCAAATAACTTTAACATTTCAGTTCTGCTACCATCCTTTTAAATTTTCTTTGCACTGATGCTTCTGAGTCCTTTACATAGGAACATAGAAAACAGGAGCAGGAAGAGGATATTCAGCCCTTCGACCCTGCTCCGCCGTTCTTCACAATCATGGCTGATCATCCAACTCATTTGGCTAATCCTGCTTTCTCCCCATACCTTTGATCCCATTCACCCATGTGTTATATCTAGTCGCCTCTTGAATAAATTCTATGTTTTGGCATCATCTGCTTCCCGTGGTAATGAATTCCACAGGCTCACCACTCTTAGGGTGAAGAAGTGACTCCTTCGCTCCGTCCTAAATCATCTACCCCAAATCCTCATACTGCGACCTCTGGTTCTGGACACACCCACCATCAGGAACATCCTCCCTGCATCTACCATGTCCAGTCCTGTTAGAATTTTATCAGTCTCTATGAGATCCCACCTCATTCATCTTGAACTCTAGTGAAAACAATCCTAATCTAGTCAATCTCTCCTCATGCGTCAGACCCACCATCCCTGGAATCAGCCTGGTAAACCTTTGCTACACTCCCTTGAGAGCAAGAGCATACTTCCTCAAAATAGGAGATCAAAACTGCATACATTCTTCGAGGTGTGGCCTCACCAAGGCCCTGTATAACTGCAACAACACATCCTTGCTCCTGTACTCAAAACCTCTCACAATGAAGGCCAACATACCATCAGCCTTTTTTACTGCCTGCTGCACCTGCAATGCTTACACTCAGCAAGTGGTACTCAATGCATAATAGAAGGGCAAGAAGAAAATCACCCTTCATTATCATAGCAAGGGGCTTGGAACTCCACAGTTTGGTTTACGAAGTTTCTATGTGGCCTGATCAAAATTCCAAGCACGTTTTAAATGACTAACTTTGCAGCTCTAGAATTTACATCCTTCTAAATGAACCCTAGTATTTTGGGATCATTTTTAATTGCTCTGTTGACTGATAATGTTGCTTTACTGAGTTGTTCCTCTGCGTCCCTAGGTACCTTTGCCTTTCTACGCCATTCACTTTCTTAATCACTCGGATGTAAGATCATTTTCTTTTCTTCCCAAAGTGCATCATCTCCCATTTAGCAATGTTAAAGTTGATTTGCTACTTAACCGTGCTGTCTGCAGGTTTTCTATTGTCTTCTTGTTTGATGTTGGTTTCTCCCCCAGCATTAGTTATACCCACCAGATGTCGACATGACATTCAAACAATTACATGGGCATCAAAGCATTAACGTGATTGAGGAGAATGCTGCACATGAACTATAATGGTCAGTGAATGTAATTGTTTTAGCAGAGAATGATTTATTGATTCAGCCAACTAAAATTACTGCAGCATTGTAATGATTTATTTCTCACAAGACCAAAATGTGCATCAGTATTATCAACGAATGCGATAAGAATACACTGCCCTTCTTTTGACAGGTTATCACAATTATGTTACACTAAAGCCAAGGTGTTTATCTGACAAAGCCTGCAATATCAAATATGAAATTAGTGTCACAAGAATTTGTACGTGAATGAAATAAATTACATTTGCATTTAGTAGATTTTCTTTGATGTATTATCATTAATACTTTTTTTGTAGCTTCTACAAAGCATTGGAATGAACAGGAGTACAAATGCTGCAATCAATTTAACAGTCCTAACTAAGCTAGGCAAGTTGTCATTCAACAGTTCTGCCATATTGGAACTTCTCACAGGACATGAAAATGAAAATCATGTGTTTGCGTGTCCAAAATTGATATTGACTTCAGACTCAGAATGAGGAATTGAAGACCCAAAAAGAACAGCAGAGAAAGTGTTAGGACTGGAGGTAAACTGCACACAAATGTAAAACTGGCAAAAGAAATGTCCTCACTGTGGAAAAGTCACACAGATGGTAATTGACCAATGTAAAAATAGCATAAAATTGGAACACAGGATTGCTAGTCCTAAAGAGGGCAAGGAGCCACCTAATGTTCTTTCCTAATATTGTGATAGTCATATGACACAATGATAATGAAATAGTTGAATAATTACAGTAATCAATCCATAATAGATCCAGAAATAAAATGAGGAGGCCACAGTGTTAGCAAGGCTTTAGGGTCGTAGATGCAAAAGTTTTGTTCTACTTAAGCATATGACACATACTGTATGTCATGTTGCACACTACTCACACAGTATCCCAAAATATTGTACCATAATTTACTATGGCAGAATATCTAATGGCATCTGTTGTTAACTAAATTTGTCCTTGCATGGCAAGGTTTTTCAGTTCTTTGCACAACATATTGCTGGAAGTGCAAGCTGATAACAACATAGTGAGTGTAATAGGGGATTGAGCACTTGAATGAATAGGACAAACAAATAACGGTATAACTGTAAATAATGACAGTGAATTATTGCGAAATGAATATGTGTGCACTTGCACGCAGTGCCAAAACAGAAATAACAAGATGAAAATAAATTTGTATTGAGAGGGAGAAGACAGAAAAATAAAATGAAACAAAATTTGTTATTTTCAAATTCTTCAGTAACTGAGGTTGTTGACTTGCTCGCCGAGCTGGCTTGTTTTCGTTCTGACATTTTGTCACTGTGCTGGGTAACATCTTCAGTGAGGCCTCTGTTGAAGCGATACTGTTCTACTCCATTTAGAATTTACACTGTCTGGTCTGATATGGTGAGTAGTGTCATTTCAGGTTTTGTTCTGTATGGGTTTGTATATGGGGTCCAATTCTATATGTTTGTTGATTGCGTTATGGGTTGAGAACCATGCCTCTAGGAATTCCCGTGCGTGTCTATGTTTCCCTTGGGCTACTACAGTTACGTTGCCCCAGTTAAACTGATGGCCTTCATTGTCCAGGCGCGCTGACATATTCGGGAAAGTTCATTGTGTCATTTTGCTGCTAGCTGATGTTCATGTATTCTGATGACTCCTTTCCTTCCTGTCTGTCCGATGTAATGTTTGTGTCAGTGGTTGCATGGTATTTTGTGAACTATGTTGGTAATGCATGTTGTGGGTATGGTGTCTTTAATCCTTAGGAATGTTTGTCGTAGCATGGCTGTGGGCTTGTGTGCTATCATGATTCACCATAACAGACTGGACACCATAAATTCCAAGTGGAGCAGAACAACATCGCTTCATTAGAGGTCTCACTGATGATGTTACCTAGCATGGTGATGAAACGTCTGAACGAAAAAAAGCCAGCTCAGCGAGCAAGTCAACAACCTCACCCACAACCCGAGCCACAAATCTTTGCAAAACCCTCTTCAATAGCTATCAGAAACTGAAAAAATTAACTTTAGACTTGTTTCAGATACCTTCCAGTGCCAGAGAGATTGCTTGATCGCAAGAACATAAGATATAGGAGCTAGAGTCAACCATCAGCCCTTCAAACTTGCTCCAATATTCTCTAAGGTCCTGGACAATATCTGACCACAACTCCACCTTTCCACAGTATTCCAATTTTCCTCCATTTCCATGGTATCTAAAAATGAATCAATCTCTTGCCTAAAACATATGAAATGTCTGAGCATTCACCGTACAGTCAGGTAGGACATTTTAAAGATTATTCACACTTAGAATGAAAACATTTCTTCACTTCTTACCTCCAAATGGCCACTTTCTTATTCTAAGACAATGACCTTTAGTCTACTCTTTGAGATTCTGATCCATGAAGCCCCATAAAACTTTTTGTACATTTTATGAGATAACTTTTCATTCTTTTAAATAATTGAGAACAAACACTGAGACTGGACTTTAATCCTAGAGGCAGGTAGCAGGAGTTGGGAAATTTATGAGCTCAGCATGCCTGCCTTCTGAAAGTGGTGGCTGCAAAGGTGGTATTGTCATTCTGGGCTAGGAGCTGGTGCGTGGTAACTGGGGTTAGGCCAATTGCCCCAGAAAGAGTTGGGAAGCATTCACATGTGGATGTGCACTGCCTGAAAGGTATGCCTCATTTTTGGGTAATAGATAAAAAACTGTAGTCTAGTTCTCATCACTCATCAATACCACACACCTCTCACGCCCACTCCACGCCAAGCTATGCCACTGCAGCCAATCCTATGGTACCTATATCTCCACGCCAACCTATGGCTTCCATCTTTGTTCCCCCAATAAACATTACATGCAGAACCAATTAGCCAAATTGTGCTACACCTGCCCCCACACCTCCTCCCTCACCCCAATCCCAGGCCCCAAGAAGACTTTCCACATCAGGCAGATGTTCACCTGCACATCTGCCAATGTGGTATACTGCATCTGCTGTACTCGTTGTGGCCTCCCCTACATCGGGGAAACCAAGCGGAGGCTTGGGGACTGCTTTGCAGAACACCGGCGCTCAGTTTGCAACAAACAACTGCACCTCCCAGTCGCGAACCATTTCAACTCCCCCTCCCATTCCTCAGACGACATGTCCATCCTGGGCCTCCTGCAATGCCACAATGATGCCACCCGAAGGCTGCAGGAACAGCAAATCATATTCAGCCTGGGACCACTGCAGCCCAATGGTATCAATGTGGATTTCACAAGCTTCAAAATCTCCCCTCCCCCAACCGCATCCCAAAACCAGCCCAGCTCGTCCCCGCCTCCCTAACCTGTTCTTCCTCTCACCTATCCGCTCCTCCCACCTCAAGCCCCACCCCCATCTCCTATCTATTAACCTCATCCCGCCCCCTTGACCTGTCCATCCTCCCTGGACTGACCTATCTCCTCCCTACCCCTCCCACCTACACTCACCTTTACTGGCTCCGTCCCCGCCTCTTTGACTTGTCTGTCTCCTCTCCACCTATCCATCTTCTATCTGCCTCCCCCTCTCTCCCTATTAATTTCAGAACCCTCTTCCCCTCCCCCATTTCTGACGAAGGGTCTGGGCCCGAAACGTCAAGCTTTCCTGCTCCTATGATGCTGCTTGGCCTGCTGTTTTCATCCAGCCCCACACCTTGTTAGCCAAATTGTAATAATGTCAAGTGCACAAAAGCTTTTCTTTAAGTGGTTCATTGATCATTTGAGAAGAATTCCTTTTGCTACAGTCCTATAAAATATGTCAATTGACTCAGCATTTAAAATATCAATTGCTGTAACTAAGTACTTGTCACCTCTTTATCTTCAGCAAATAAACTCTGAACAATTACAAGATTGATCTAGCAGAAAAGGGTGTTAATCAACCAATGTTTCACATGGGTACAGCTTGTTTCAGCAAACTAATGACATCTGATGTCTCATGCAAGCCTAATTAAACAGTTTTGGCCTTGTTTGTAAAGAACCACTTCTGGACCTACACCCTACACTCACTTTTTACTCTGTGGAATCTGGGTCATGGCAAGAAATGAGTTAACCACACAAAAGTTGATGGAAAATTTATGCACAATAAAGTGTAAAAGGGATGTGGAAATCTAACCAAGAAATAAATGAGCGTGTCCTCATCTGAGCATCCAAGATTCCCATTTGCACTGAAACTATGAAAGATTTTATGAAACTGGGATATTGGACATAATTCATGATGAAAACTACCAGAGTAGAACAATTGTCTTATAAATCAAAGAATATAAGCACAAGTCATAGTGTGTGAGTGCCTATAAAAGAATGAAGCATAATTGCAGCTCAGGAATCAAACTTACTTTAAAATCATGTACACTATAAAACACATTTAAGTAAGAACACAAATCAGCAACTACAAAAGATCAGGAGAAGGAAAACAGAGCTAAACATGTCAGAACCTGCAGGCTATTCCAACTATTTTAAATTAAACTAATTTAAATAAAAGTAGGCACAAAACCATCTAATCACATCACTCAATTCCAAAACACCAAAAGACAAGAGGTAATCTAAGACACAAGTTTCTTAGCGGGAGAGAATGAGAGTTAATATCCACGCAAATGTAAAACTAGCAGAAGTAATGTTATTGTTCTGTCAAACAGTCATGATAAAGGACTTTATCACCAAAGGCATATGGTAAAATTCTAGCTTTAGAAATGCTAGACTAAAATAATGCAAATATCTATCTGAGCAAAAAAGAACTGTGGATGCTGGAAATCAGAAACAAAATCAGAAATTGCTGGCAAAACTCAGCAGGTCTGGCAGCTTCTGTGGAGAGAAAGCAGGCTGAATGTTTTGAGTCTAATGATCTATCTACAGAACTGATATCCAACCATTATCCATCTGATTTGCATTTTACTGTCACAATCATCACATTACACAATGATAATAAAGTGGGTGACTCATCATAGCAATCAATCTACTATTCTCATTTTCCGAACACTTTATGCAACATAGATTATACCCTTCCACTTAAATCAGTTCAGAAGTGGTAGTAATGTACTCGCACAAAGGTTTGGCATAAAACCCGAAACGTTAACTCTGTTTTCTCTTTCACAGATGCTGCCAGACCTGCTGAGCTTGTCCAGCAACTTTGTTTTTGTTCCTGATTTACAGCATCCGCAGTTCTTTTGGTTTTTATTTGGCATAAATATGTTTAATTGGCCTGTCATCAATTATTGCTGATTGACAGTGTGCAAATGGTTTGCTTTTCATGCCTTGAGCTCAGCGAAAAATCACAGCATGTCCGTAGAAAGCAGGTGTAAAACATTGTGCCCCCCCTACCACCCCCACAATGGAAAGTTAGGTATCAATACAGTTGTAATTAGATGGGAGATTACAGGGCAGGGATTTTACCACCTTTCCATCTCCAACCCAATTCAGCCATGGCTGGCCTTCCTGCCACTCCAACAATGAGCCCCTTAAAATGGTCAATTAATCTCTTAAGTGTGTCATCCCATCAGAGGATTGTAACACAACAGTGTGCAGGGGCCTTGCCTGGTGGGGAACATGATTTTGTCTGCTTGTTTGTGGGCTTCCAGGACGAGTCCCTGATTCAAAAGGCACTCAGTGCCTGATTGAGGGGCACTGCATCAAGAATGCAGTATGCTGCTAAAATCCACCCTTTACCTCATTCCCAATTCCTCATACCCCTCCCACCATTATCCGCCTGTGATATGGGGTCATATTAACTTGAACTTGCTGCGGGTCTCTGAAATGCTCGATTGAAACAAGATGCCAGACACCATCCCGGAAAGAGGAAATGTAGGATTTGTACTGGCTCCTTTGTCAGATGCCAAGCCTGAACAGACATGGTCCATGATTTTACTCACAAAAATGGGGATTGCTGCAAACCTGCACATGTGTACGTTTTAGCATGGCAACAGCAGTTTGTGAATCTGCATCAACATGCAGTTTCTCATAGTATGGTACTTGGGTGGGTGGCCAAATTGGCAGTCTGCGCTGCATTTTGAAAGGAAACTGATTTGTAGGTAATTCCCCTTGGTAGAAAATTAATTGACCTAAATGTCACTCTTCCCACACAATAATGAAATTCCACATTAACGATTGACCAACTCAGAGAAAAAAAGAGGGTGCTCTCTCCTTCAGGAGGTTCCCTGTACACATTGGGGACAGATCTCCTTTTCTGCTCCTCCAGCAGCATCCAGACTCAACTCTCTAACACCATTATCCCCTCCCCTCCTTGCCTACAGAGCCTGAAACATCCCAGGCCAAAAATCATGAACTCACTTGAATCAATGTTCTTTGTATTTCTGCTGTTGCTGGGTTCCAAGAGCTACCAACCAAGCAGACTGGACAGCAGCCCTCAAGAGTGAGACTTCCTCCCTCAGAGGGGCAGAAGTCTCACAGTGACCTCATTAAGACTGACTGCAGCATACATTCAGTGGAAGAGGGCGAGGCATGGTTAGAAGCAGTTTTGTGAAACATCCGCCTGGAAAATCCAGCTCATGTAAGACAGAGCTGGAGATTCATAACTGATCTAATCAGAACAATTACATTCATCCAGAAACTGTTTGGACTCTTCTTGAACAACTGATCATAGAGGTGGACTTTAGCTGGTGTCTAAAGGGTTTCTTCACTTGTGTGATGTCAAGAAGAGATATCCTAAATTAATCTAGTCCAAATTGCCAGCATTTGGCACATATCTGTCTAAACCTTTCTTATTCAGGTACCCAGCCAGATGCCTTTTAAATGTTTTAATTGGAACAACCTCCACCACCTCCTCTGGCAGCTTACTCCATATTTGCATCACCCTCTGTGTGAAAAAGTTACCCCTTGTGTCCCTTTTAAATCTTTCCCATCTCACCTTAAACCTATGCCCTCTAGTTTTGGACTCTCCTACCTTGGGGAAACTAAAAGAGGTCTTGGCTACTCACCCTATCCATGCTCCTCATGATTTTGTAAACATCTATAATGGTCACCCCTCAGTGTCTGATGCCCCAAGGAAAATAGAACCTGTAGAACCTGTACCAGCACACCTTCTGGTTCAATAATGCTCAAAAATATCACATAGATTATTGCTCAGATGAATGCAAAAATGTGTTGTGTGATTAAAGTGTCAAACTAATGCAATGGTGTTTGCTGGTTTGATATTCAGGCTAAGACACTTATATGGGCACAATAGATGATTTGCTTTAGTCCTTCAAGGCACTTACATCAAAAGTCTAGAATAGAAAGCATTTCATTCTCCACCAGTTACATTGATTTTTTTTTGACTGGCACAAAATCCACCAAAAAAGAACATCTAAACTACAAAACATGATAGTCATCAGCAGAGTTATGCGTACAATTTTTTAATTATACTTTGTACAGCACTTTGTAGCATTTGGTTCTGCTATAATGCATGTTCCATCAATGTGAATTGGCATAACGCAATTGATGAATAGGGGAATGTTATTTCTAATATGCTTGATAATGCAATTCCATCGGTGCGTGGAGGAGTATGTGTCGACATCACATGATCGTTTCATGGTCTTTGTCATGAACATGCACAATGTTAGCACCGAAAGATTCTCCACGCCAGCATCACGCGATCATTTCGCCAGCTTTGTCATGAAGTGCCTTCTGTGAGAGCTACAGTACAACCTCCTTCCCCATCATGTCATCTTGACATCTTTTCAAGACAAAGTGTTACATTTACTTTTATTTTATTATTAGCTATGAATTAAACATTTATTCAAATTGTGCTATCCTTTGTGTTCGGCTTTTGAGAGATTTTTGAGCGATTTTGAGTGATTTCTTTTGGTGGTCTGTACCTAACTCCACGTTTCCCATAGGTCCTGTTATTTCTGTAGCACGATTTTCTGTAACACAATGTTGCACAGGAAGGCAACTATCGTGTTATAGCAGAACTGACTGTACATCAATATAACATAGCATTCTGAAAATCTTTACACCATAGCAACATATCCCTATAGATAATATTTCTTTGAGGGCAGCATTGCCATTTCCATCTGGTCCAACTGTAAATACACAGCAGTCAACTCACTCTCTCTCTCAGGAAATAGCATTGCAAGCACTATTGACACAGTAAATAAATTACTAGCATCGTCAGGACATTCAGTAGTTTTACCGCAGTATATCAGTAAAATCCTGTACAGCCTCTTGTTGATTTACTAGAAAGCACACCAGGGACATTTCTCTCGTATACCAACATGCTCATCTGTGAAGGGAAGTAGTTGTTAGCAAGTTACTAAAATGGTTTCCATTTGGGGGTGGGGTGGGGAGGTTGGTATTTGTGCGATAATGCTTGAACATTTCCATATAATCAAGCAGCACTATTTCTACAGAAATATAACCTTACATGCATATGAGGAATACTTGCCCCAGTATGCAGACCTTGCCTCATCATATGGCTGATCTATGAAGTAAGCTAGGGTACCAGGCATTTAAAAGCGCACCAACTTAATTGTTTCAAACACCAACTAAATAAGGGTAAAAATTCATTATATACTCCTCTCATTACTCCCTATACTGAATGTTGAAGTGGGATTGGGGAGCAAAGTCTTAGTTCATCTAAGCCATCAGAACAGCTTGGGACAGTCAGTGATTATAATTTTCGCCATGACATCCTTATTGACATGTTAGAGCATTGAGCATTGAGTCATAGAGACGTACAGCACGGAAACAGATCCTTTGGTCCAACTCGTCCATGCCGACCAGATATCCTAAATTAATCTAGTCCAAATTGCCAGCATTTGCCAAATATCTGTCTAAACTCTTCTTATTCATGTACCCAGCCAGATGCCTTTTAAACGTTTTAATTGTACCAACCTCCACCACCTCCTCTGGCAGCTTACTCCATATTTGCATCACCCTCTGTGTGAAAAAGTTACCCCTTGTGTCCCTTTTAAATCCATCTCACCTTAAACCTATGCCCTCGAGTTTTGGACTCTCCTACCTTGGGGAAACTAAAAGAGACCTTGGCTACTCACCCTATCCATGCTCCTCATGATTTTGTAAACATCTATAATGGTCACCCCTCAACGTCTGATGCCTCAGGGAAAATAGCCCCGCCAATTCAGCCTCTCCCTATAGCTCAAACCCTCCAACACTGGCAACATTGTAATAAATCTTTTCTGCAACCTTTCAAGTTTAAAAACATCTTTCCGATAGTAGGGCTTCAATCTTGCTGAAACCACTTAACCCCTTAGCTCCTTAGTCACTACTCTGTACTTTCTACTGCTTTCCAATTTCGTCATTTTCTTACTTTCTCTGCAATTCAGTAATGGTGTATGCAAGAGTAGCCTGATAATTTTGCCATCTCCATGGTGATGTAGCCCAGATAGAGACTTGGCCGATCCAAACACAGGACCTCCATGCTACCTGTGGCAGTGTGAAATTTGCTTACATCTTGTTAAGTACAAAATAACTGTGTTTAATTGTATGCAGCTAGTGGGCATTCATTGGCGTTTCATTTCACCAAAACAAAAGGAGACACATCCATGCAATAACTGACCAAGATGCTTCATGGACTCCCAAGCCGCCTGTGTCTTTTTATTTTGCTGTCCTGAGGGGTCCATATTCCACACATATGTAGGATCAATGAGACTGCAGCTCCTCTTCCATCGTATAAGGGGGTTGCTCCTCAGGTTTTGCTTGCATTGAGCATCATGCTTCTGATATTTGGACAGACATTGATGGATTCAGCCACAGGTGATTGAAAGGGGGAGTTTGATCCAACTGCCTGCCTTTCTTCCATGGCTATGTTTGTGCCCGATGTCCTTGGAGAGAGAAGATATGATATTTGCCACTAAATGTGAGACCTTCCACCACCGGCAGATACTGCTGGGGATGAACAGCATCCCCCGTCCCAGGAAAAATATTGTGCACGTTCTCCTGGGGCTGGGTTGAACATGTGTTTTGTGTGCGTTCTGGTGTTGCTTTAACTAGTAGTTCTTTACGTCATCTGTTGATGGGTGATTTGTCTTACACAATGAAAACGAGTATAAAATACATCCCTCTTCAAATGGCGTATTTGGTTATCTGTTATACATAGTCATTCTCCATTGGAAATAGGCTCGAAACTGGGTTACAGCTGCTATGAAGTAGGCATAAATAGGTTCTTATTGAAACTGTAAGGAAGGGGTCATTTGGAGATATCTGTTTTGAATGTTTAACTGTGTAAATGCTGACAGCTAAGAACACAACATCCATCCTCTCAATCACAAATGGTACATGATAGAGGGAAGCCATTATGTGGGGCAAAAAGACATTTGAGCTCTAAAAGTTTACTTCCAAATTAAAAGTTATTTCTCATCAGCTGGAGTGACAGTATAACATCACGACTATTTAACTGGAGCAATCTATCTAACGTTATAGACAAACAGTGGCACTTTTCATATTTAGAATGGCCAAAAAACACAATTCTCCAATGTGTAATGTGAGGTGCAAGCAGTCAGTGATGACTGACTCACTGCTTCCACCGCCAAGAAAAAACATGTTGAAGGAAGTTCCAAGCTCCTTGTTATGAGCTGAAAAGTGAGCTTCTTAGTCAAGCACACATCTTGACAGTGGAAGCCTGCCCTGCCAGAAGCGGCCAGCGACTGACAGCATCTGGCCTCTAAAAACATCAGTTGAGGCCTCGCTTTCAGCAGCCACCTCTTTGACCCCTGACTCATCCCCTATTGTCCCCAGGATGTGGCAGATGGAGGCATAGCCACCCCCACCCTGGTCTTGTTGGGAAAGCAGCCACTTCTCTCACCTGCTCAGATGGCAGGGAATCAGGCGTTGAGGCCCTTCCTTTGTTATTCCTTTATTCATTTATGGGATGACGGTATCACTTGTAGGCAGCATTTATTGCCAATCCCAGTTGCCCAGAGGGCAGCTGAGAGTCAACCACATTACTGTGGGTCTGCAGACACATGTCAGCAGTTCCCGAAAGAACATTAGTGAACCAGATGGGTTTTTTGGGCAATTGGCGACAGATTCATGGTCGTTACTAGATCCCTAATTCCAGATATTTTTTATTGAATTCAAATTTCACCATCTGCCATGGTGGGATTTGAACCCAGAATGTTGTCTTGGTGTCTAGATTAACCGATAATACCACTAGGCCATTGCCTCCCTCTTATGTGGTCATTGGGCTTAATTGCTGGTGTGTTAAGAAAGTCCTCAAATAGACTGCCTCACCAAGAAATTAATGCTGAGTTGGTGGGAAAGGGACAAGTCTCTTTCCAGGGCTAACTTGCCTAATTATTAGTCCTTCTCACCACCCTTGTTCCTGCCTCCAGGCAAAGGTGAGGATACTGGATGTCACATTTCATTCTCCTTCAACTTTTTTATGACTAGCACTAACAAAATGGACCATAACACATGGCATGATTTCTTCATAGGAGGATATGCAACATTATGCTCAGGAACAATTGGAAATATTGACTTAAAATCGATTAGACAACAAATCCTTGTGAATAGTCACTACCATATGTTTTCAGTTGTGTTTCATTGTTACAGTTGAGTTCCTAATATAAGGTTGTCTACAAGTGATTAAATAAACAGAGGGATAATTTTGCAAAATATTTGTTAACCTGGTACTGATGCTTGAAACTGGGAATGTATTTTCCATGAGTAGTAGGTCAGGGACTGTGACAAGTTCCAGCAACAGGAATGGGTCTTAGGTCAGGAGCATTTATTTGAGAAGAGTCCCCTTTAGTGTTCAGATGAATTAAACAATCTTTCAAAATTGTCAATGTATCATCTTGAAGGTCAGTATCACTTTGAAGCTTAAATAGTTATAGTCAGCAAAGGAATATCAATAGCTCTATGAAAGAGAGAGACAGTTGAGTCACATGAGGGGACACTATCCCACAGCCTGAGGCAAGGAGAGTACAGAGGCATCTATGAACTATCACTGCCAATTTATGGAATAAACAGTGCCCTTGGCATCAGTCTGCATCACAACTGTATCCAGCCAGCCACCAGAGCAAACCTAACACCAATCATTGACACAGTGTAATGCTTAGTGATATCCTATTCAGAATATACAAACATATGGTGGTTAGCATATTTTAATGGGCATTTTTACCACATACATTCTCATTTCAAATTCCTTTTGTTGCAAGATATAGAGCCCATCAAAGAAACTGATAAATTAAGTACAAAACATCAATATTCTTTCAACCACACTATTCTCAATTTCTTCATTAATTTTGCCCATAAGACTTTTCATCTTCTTTCACAAAATTACAGCACGTGCTATTCCAGCAAGAGTTACCTCAAGTATCATTTTACACTCTGAAATTTAACTGCAGAACATGATTATTGATATTTTAAAAAATGAGACGAGCTGATTATGGATACTTATTCCATAGTTGTCTGATTTGTTTACTTTATTAACAAA
Organism: Ginglymostoma cirratum; assembly: GCA_024137785.1. Lineage (NCBI taxonomy): Eukaryota > Metazoa > Chordata > Chondrichthyes > Orectolobiformes > Ginglymostomatidae > Ginglymostoma > Ginglymostoma cirratum. Next base: position 52,743,044 of record JAHRHZ010000013.1, read on the forward strand.
AAACTAAGAAAGCCAGACAAAAGGGCATAGGCCCAAGATAGAGAGTCTCATAGAGGTGGAAAGGAATGAAATATGAGGTGAGGTAAATCATGGCTGTGACCAATTGATGTGCAATTTTAAAAGTCTACTTTGGCTTTTTGGAGACATGGACCGAGTTGCACAGTTTGACGTCCTGGGAAAGAATTGGAATAAGTGGTTTTTGTCAACGTTTAGAGATACAAGTGCAAGGAGGAGGGAAATAGTCTATAGAATTTCAACATTACAGGAATTTCAGAAAATGGTCATATAGTTGTGATATAACAGGAAACTACAGGCCAGGTAGCTTAACATCTGTCGTAGCAAAGATGTTAAAAGCCATTGTTAAATACAATGAAGCAAGGCTCTTGGAAAGGTTCAAGGTAACCAGGCAAAACCAACATGATTTTTTGAAAGGGAAATCATGCTTAACCAACCCATTGGAGACCTTCAAGAGAATAACATGTACTGTAGATAAAGGTGTGGATGTACTGTACATAGATTTCCAGAAAACATTTGACAGGTGCAACACCAAAGGTTATTGTGCATGGTGTAGGGAATACCATATAGACATGAATTGATTGGCTAGATAACAGGAAACAGGGAGTAAGCATAAATGTGGCAGTTTCTAGTTAGCAAGATGTGATAACCAGTGTGCACAGGAATCAGCACAGTACATCTTACAATTTACACAAATAACTCGGATGAAGGGACCACAAAGCATGGTGGCTACATTTGCTGACAACACAAAGAAAGGGGGGCAAGTAAGTTGTGAAGAGGACATACGGACACAACAAAGGGATTTGGATCATGTGAGTGGCCAAAGATCTAGCCAGTGGAGTAGAAATGTTTGGAATCTGTGAAACTGTTCATTTTAACAGGAAGAATTTTTTTTAAAAATCCAAATAGAGACAGATTGTAGAACTCTGATACACAAAGGTATTTGGGTGTCTTCATACATGAATCAGAAAAGACTAGTCGGCAGACAAACCAAGAAATTAAGCAATCAATTAGAATGTTATTATTTATTATAAGGGAAATTGAATACAAAAGTAGGGTGGTTACACTTCAGTTTCATAGGACATTACTGAGACCACATTTGGAAAACTAAGTAAAATATTGATTTCCTTATTTAAGGAAGGATACAGGTGCACTGAAAGCAGTTCAGAGAAGGTTTGAGTTGACAAACCTGAGCAGGCAGATTGCTTTCTGAGGAAAGATTGAACAGGCTAGTCTTGTATCCACTGGAGTTTAGAAGAGGCTCCTCGAATGAATCATGCAAGATCCTGATGGGACAAAAGCAGAAATTGCTGGAGAAACTCAGCGGGTCTGACAGCATCTGTGGATAAAGAGCAGATTTAACATTTCGGGTCTAGTGACCCTTGTTTAGAAGTTCAGGGTTCTAAAGAATGGTCACTGGACCTGAAGCATTAACTCTGCTTTCTCTCCACAGCTGTTGTTGGGCTTGCTGGGTTTCTCCAGCAATTTTTATTTTTATCTCAGCATCTGCAGTTCTTTGTGGTTCTTTTTGCTTAGGACCCTGACTGGTCTTGACAGTGGATACGGGAACAGTGTTTCCTCTTGTGGGAAAATTAGAGAATAAGAGATCAACCATTTAAGACAGAGATAAGGGGGCATTATTTTTTTCTCCACACAGATCATGAAACTTTGTAACTCTCCTCCTAAAAAGGCATTGGAAGCAAATGCCTTTGAATATTTTTAAGACTGGGGTGGACAGATTCTTGATAAGCTAGGTGAAAGATTATTAAAGGCAGGTGGGTATCAGCGATGTTCTTATTGAATGACCGAGTAGAATTAAGGACCTGAGTAGTCTGTTTCTGCTCCTAATTTGTATAGTTTCAACACAATGAAGGACACTTTTGCTGGAGGCAGAGGCTGGAGATATATAATTGAACCTAAGGGACAGAAAAATCAAATTATAAGTAACGCTGTATACAAATATAAGTCACTAATGGTTTCAGAATAATAAGGTGTCAAAAGCTGCACCTGAGTGACAAAGGATATCTTTCTGAACTTGAGACTGAATATTTTATAAAGGAAAATTTAGAACTAATCAGTTATGCTATGCCTCAGGCCTGAATATAGAACTCAAAGTGACAAGGCAGTTTTGCACTCCTGATGATGGAAAAACACGAAGGGAGAAAATTGGTAACAATGAACACCCTGCAGAATTTTCCTACACTATAAACAGATTGAATGACTGAAGGGCATAACCAATTGTTGCCATTGTATTTGTCCAAAATTGACCTCTCAGTCAAAATGGCTCAATTTTGATTGTCAAAATCGAAATTTAGAAAGTTAGGGCTTGCTGGTTAGGCAGCAGAGAGATTCAGGGTAGTGCGCGACTGACTCCCTAACTCCCCTGATTAAATCAGGGCCCAGAAAGTTGCAAATTCTATTCAGACACCAATTCCAGCCCTTAAGTGGCCAATTAATGGTTATTTCAGGACCTCATCATGCTGCTGCCGATCTTCTCTTTCTTCTGGGGTTTCCATCATGCTGCTCAGGGGGTTCCTGCAGTGGATACTACTCCAAGTGATGCTGCTAGCATTGAAAAGCAGGAACTTCTGGAGGTGGGCCTCTTGCCTTTAAAAAGTACAGAAACTCCAACAGAAGGCAATCAACTTTGTTATGTTCCTGGAGAAAACCACCAACTCTAATGTTATGATCGGTCTAAGGACTGGTAATTGTAATTTTAAGCGGATAAAATGCGAGATTGAGTGGATTTACCAAGAATAAAGCCACAAAGTTCCATGGTTTTGAATAAACATCAAGCTTCACAAAATTAGACAATATTTACAACTTATTTCTAGCACTCAGAATTAACAATTGTCAAAGATTGTAAGTAAACTGTGATTAAAACAGCCTATGTTGCACAATGAATTGCAAATGCAATGAAGAGAGATTATTTTCTTAGGGACCTCTCCAGAAGTCAGTAAGTGTTCCCTTCTGCCTATGTGGTCTTGCAGCTACCCCTCAAGATCTACTCTATTAATAAACTGCCTCAACAATTGTGCCCATCCTGGTAAATTACCTTTCTTTCCTGGATCTATGCTCTCCTGGAATCCAAAACAACATTCCATCATTGACGTTGGGTAAAACTCCAATTCTTTACCGGTAGCTTGACTCACCGAGTTAGTCTTGTTGCTGTGACTATCGGTGGCTCCAATTTTGCTCAGGTGCATCAAGTGAATGTTGCTTGTGAGATTTTCAACTCCCAATCTCTCAACTGCACCAGAGTATTAATGCTCACTGAATTCTTCAGAGCCCCTCATAGCTTCCCCCAATACAGACCCGACAACCTTCCACTTTCTCAACTTCCCAGGAACGCTTCGGAGTCTCAACTCCAAAAGTTACTGCCTACTCATTCGCAGAACTTCAAGTTCTCACAGCACAGAACTATTCAGTTGCTCTCAATTCCTCACTGAGTCCACCATCTAAAAATTGCACAATCAACCTCTTTTCCCAGCAGTAAAGGTAACTGCAACACTCCTAAGACAGTAGGAACTGCAGATGCCGGAGAATCTGAGATAACAAGGCGTCAAGCTGGATGAACACAGCAGGCCAAGCAGCATCATAGGAGCAGGAAAGCTGACGTTTTGGGCCTAGACCCTTCTTCAGAAATGGAGATAGTTGCAGTGGGAGACAGATCCACTGAGGTTTTTCCAGAGGGAGGAAGGTAACTTCTTGAGGGTAGGCATCCTTAGAAGAGGCTTCACAGTGGGGTTAAAATTGTTTCAGAGATAGTAGGAACTGCAGATGCTGGAGAATCTGAGATAACAAGGTGTGGAGCTGGATGAACACAGCAGGCCAGGCAGCATCATAGGAGCGGGAAAGCTTGATGTTTCGGGCCTGGACCCTTCATCAGAAATGGGGGAGGGGAAGAGGGTTCTGAAGCAAATAGGGAGAGAGGGGGAGGCGGATAGAAGATGGATAGAGGAGAGGATAGGTGGAGAGGAGGCAGACAAGTCGAGGAGGCGGAGATGGAGCCAGTCAAGGTGAGTGTAGCTGGGGAGGTAGGGAGGAGATAGGTCAGTCCAGAAAGGACAGACAGGTCAAGGGGGCGGGATGGGGTTAGTAGATAGGAGATGGGGGTGGGGCTTGAGGTGGGAGGAGGGGATAGGTGAGAGGAAAAACAGGTTAGGGAGGTGGACATGAGCTGGGCTGGTTTTGGGATGCAGTTGGGGGAGGGGAGATTTTGAAGCTTGTGAAATCCACATTGATACCATTGGGCTGCAAGGTTCCCAGGCTGAATATGATTTGCTGTTCCTGTAGCCTTCGGGTGGCATCATTGTGGCATTGCAGGAGGCCCAGGATGGACATGTCGTCTGAGGAATGGGAGGGGGAGTTGAAATGGTTCGCGACTGGGAGGTGCAGTTGTTTGTTGCGAACTGAGCGCAGGTGTTCTGCAAAGCGGTCCCCAAGCCTCCGCTTGGTTTCCCCGATGTAGAGGAAGCCACAACGGGTACAGCGGATGCAGTATACCACATTGGCAGATGTGCAGGTGAACATCTGCTTGATGTGGAAAGTCATCTTGGGGCCTGGGATTGGGGTGAGGGAGGAGGTGTGGGGGCAGGTGTAGCACTTCCTGCGGTTGCAGGGAAAAGTGCCGGGTGGGGTGGGGCTGGAGGGGAGTGTGGAGCGGACAAGGGAGTCACGAAGAGAGTGGTCCCTCCGGAAAGCAGACAAGGGTGGGGAGGGAAAAATGTCTTTGGTGGTGGGGTTGGATTGCAGATGGTGGAAGTGGCAGAGGATGATGCGTTGGATCCGGAGGTCGGTGGGGTGGTACGTGAGGACGAGGGGGATTCTTTTTTGGTTGTTATTGCGGGGACGGGGTGTGAGGGATGAGTTGCGGGAAATGCGGGAGCCACGGTCGAGGGCGTTCTCGACCACTGCAGGGGGGATATTGCGGTCCTTGAAGAATTAGGACATCTGAGATGTACGGGAGTGGAATGTCTCATCCTGGGAGCAGATGCGAAGGCGAAGGAATTGGGAATAGGGGATGGCATTTTTGCAGGAAGGTGGGTGGGAGGAGGTGTATTCTAGGTAGCTGTGGGAGTCGGTGGGCTTGAAATGGATATCGGTTTCTAGGTGGTTACCTGAGATGGAGACAGAGAGGTCCAGGAAGGAGAGAGAAGTGTTGGAGATGGTCCAGGTGAACTTCAGGTTGGGGTGGAAGGTGTTGGTGAAGTGGATGAACTGTTCGGTCCCTCCTCATTACATTTTACTACTGCTAATACACTGAAATAGTCAAATGAAGCAACCTTTGATCAGAGTGCACCCTGAAGGTTAAATCCTCACACAGCTGCCTGATTGATATATAATTCTGTCAGGGTTTTGAAAATGGCTGTGGAGGGATTGCTTCAGGCTTTCCAGATGATGGATTGGTACCTCACGGTGGTGATTAAATTCAGCCCACAATTTGCAAACAAATCAAAATTCATTACTGTTATTCAATCATGCTCTATTGTTCATCTGGGTGTAAGAAAGGTCACATGTTGGAGGGTCAGCAGAAAGAAGTGGGCAAAGCAAGCAGGAGATGCCATGCATCAGAAGGTCAGCAAGGTGAAGGATATTCAGAAAACATGGTGCTCAGACAGGTGGTATGTGTGATGAGCAAGGTTTGTTGAGGTGGGTCAGTGGCAAACAGGAATAGTAGCAAGCGACAGATAAATCGTATGTTGCCATTTATTTTCCTGTATATTTTAAAATATTTTGATTGATAATTGCTAGCTTTATACATTGAAAAGATTTTTCAAAGTAAACTATTTACAAATCTTATAGTGCTTACTGTTTTAATGTGTTTTTTTTTTCCCCTGATGACAAAGGTCCGACAGCAACTAACAGAAGCTTTTACATTGGATTGACTGGGGAAAGTGTGATTTACTCCAGCAACAGAATCAGAATCAATGCAATACAGATGAAAGCCATTCAACTCATTGTGTTCAAGCCGGCCCTCCAAGGGAGAAATTCACAGTGTCACTCCTCTGCCCTCTCCCCACATCCCAGCATATTCCTCCTCTTCTGATATTTAGAATATGTTGTAACTGTACAAAAACTATATGGCACAGAAGGAGACTACGCTGTCCGTCATGCCTGTGCCTGCTGTAAAGCAAGTCACACAACCTAATCATGTTTTCTCGCACTTGCTCCTTATCCCTGGAGAGTACAGAACTACATGTGCATATCCTGAGATCTTTTTAAATGAGTGGCCGGCTTCTGCCAGTACCACCGTTTCAGGCTGCAAGGCCCAGATCCCAAACATCTCTGGATGAAATGACTTTTTCTCATCCCTTTCTTCTCATAGCAAGGTGCTTATCAGTCTGGGCAGGCTTTGGGATTCTTTTGGTGCCCACCGTGGCCTGTGTTCTGGCCTCTAGTCTTTGGTCTCTTGTTGTTCTCAGGTGGTGGCCATGGAGTGGAATGTGTTTAATGAGTATAATGTTTTGCAACCCCAAAATGAATAAACTCATCAAATCCAGCAAAAAAAAAAAGATTAAAAAGATGACATGGATAAGTTAATTGGTCTTGTGGTGGTGCTGCACTAACAGTATTGAGCACTCTTTTCATAGTTCAACTGATTTCAATGTTGGGTGCCAGATGATGCAGTAGTTGGAATACATGCAAGAATGAAATCAAGAAAAAATAAAGCAATAAGCCTACTCAATGTGTCAGGATAGAATTAATTATAATAAATATGTAAAAATGGCAGGATACTTTAATGCTTAAATAAATAAACGGGTCTTGGTGTGCTTATCCACAGATTGCCGAAGGTGGCTCAACAGTTAACAGTGTGATTAAGACAGCACAGGGGACACTTGCCTTTATCAGTCATAGCATAGATTACAAGATCAGGGAGGTCATGTTGGAGGTGTACAAAACCTTGGTTAAGGTGGGTACACAACTGCGTGTACGATGTGCAGTTCAGGTCACCACACAATAGGAAGGATGTGATTGCAATCGGTTGGGGTGTTGCACAGGAGATTCACCAGGATGCTGCCTGGTTTGGAGTAGTTTCGCTATTGAGAGAGGGTGGATAAGCTCAGTTGTTTTCTTTAAAGTAGAAGAGATTGAGAGGGGACATGTTGGAGTTGTATATGATTGAGGGGCATGGTCAGGGTATATAGGAAGCAACTGTTCTCTTTGATTGAAGGGTCAATATCAAAGGGGCATAATGTTAAGGTGAAGGGCAGTGAGATTTGAGGAAAATCTTTTTCACACAAGTTGTGGGAATCTGGAATGGGAAGATAGTTGAGGTAAGAAACTTCCCAATCTTTAAAAAGTATGAGGAAGAGCACTTGAAATGTCATAACAGTCCAGGGTATAAGTCTAGTGTTCAAACATGTGATTAATGTAGAGGGGTCTGCACAGACTTTAAGGGCTGAAGCGTCTCTTTTGTGCTGTTTAAAACAATGTCTCTGCTAAATTAAAACTTCTAACATACAACTTACATGATAGTGATTCAAACTTTTTCCCTCTCATTCTCCATTTCTCCCCCATTATAATTGTGTTGTTCAGCTTTGCACAATCAACTGGTTTTCTCTTCATTTAAAACATATTGCCACTAGATTACCTTTTTGTTCTTTCTATCCACCCATCATTTTGAAGGGCAGCGAAACCAACACCATTTTTTTCTCAAGAACAGATATTCAGCCAGTTTTCCTGTCAACTGAAAAACTGGCCGACAAGCAGACTAATCTTGGATATGAAAAGTGATATTGAACACTACACTTGCCCTTCAAATTAGTTCCCTGCCCCAACCTCTCTGTTGCCCTTGAAGGAGCATTTTGCATTTCCTTAACCTCCCCAGGATAATACAATGTGATGAAGTTTAGAACTATTTTGCTAGCCTGTTTTTTTTTCCTCTTTTGTTTTTCCCCTCTCCCTCTAAATTTGCTTCCCATTTTCACCTTCATTGAGTTCAACTTAGGCTTTCCCAATATCAAGTATATTCATCTTACCGTTCTGGGCTTTCACACCAAATTTCAAATCAGTTAGTTATATTGCTGTCTGGCATTTTATATTTATAATTATTTCTAAAGTTGGGCTCTCACAAATGAGTCACTGTTCAAAGTAGGAGACTTTTCTTTCCAACAGCTGCACACCCCACCAACTCCTGCTATGTATAAGCATTGTATCTGTGAGTATCCTACATTTGCTTCATAAACAAATCAAGTAGAACAGGCTTCAACAGTAAACAATTTGAAATTCTATCACTGATTTCAAGAATAACTTTTTGCTGTTATAATTCTATACTGATTTCTTCTTCTTTCATTAGTCTGCAAGAATTCTGTTTCTCTCAGCATCTAAACATCATAGCAAATCTCTGCTTTCATATGTAAAAAGGGATTTTGTACACAATGAAAGATAAACCACTGGAGGTACTGGTCAGTAATTCCTGGCCAGACACAGGTTGGTTTTTATTCCCTCCTAGTTGCCAAGTCCTAATGTGCATCTTATTGATACCTCAGGTATCACTGATCTCACATTGTTTGAAATTAAATTGGATATTAAAAATAGTGACGAAACAAAGGTTTTATTTCATGGATGCCTATTATCAGACAAGGCTGGTTAGGATCTGCAAATGCAAGAGGCAAACAACAGAGGCACATTGGGTGACTCCGCCGCCCAAATGAAAAGGTGAAGCCCGCCTCTGCTTAGCTAGGTTGCTCTGAGCCAGTTCTATGTCAAACTGTTAATTGGCTTGGGACGAGAAGTTCTTCTCCATCAGAACAAAACAGAAGAGTAGAAAATAGGAGCAGGAGGTGGCTTTTCGGACTTTCACCATTCAACATGATCATGACTGATCCTCCAACTCAGTACCTTGTTCTAGCTTCCTCCCCATAACCTTAGATCTCCCTAACTCTAAGATCTACAGATATATCTAATTCGTTCTCAAAAATAAACATACAAGGCTTTGGCCTCGACTGCTTTCTGTGGTGCCTGTTCAAGAGTTGCTAATGGCTAATACTGGGAGCTGTGGTCACAGCTTAGACTTCAGGTAGTGGTCAAAGTCAAGGGGCCATGGAGCAGAACCCAGGTGAAATTGGTTTAGCTGAGGTCTCAACTGACACATGGTCAAGCAGGCTGATGTGGACCCCAATCCCACTGCCTCTAATGAAAACAGCAGTGATGGTGGGTATCTGATGGGGACAGCATCGCTGCAATGCCACTTGATGTTATAAACCCCTTCCTCCTGCCCCATGACCACTCCCAGGGAAGTATAAAATTTCATCCAATAACTTAAATAAAACGTACTCGAGTAACAGATCAAGATTAAGTAGAAGTAGGTTAGTGCATGTGCAATATAGTCTAAATTATGCATAGTTTGATCAGCATTTAAAATTTTTTGCTGTATAAACACGTCTGACTTTGTAATTGTAAATGATAGGATCAGACTGCTTTATAATACTTCCTTCATTGAGGAAATATCACAAGTCATCCTGGCATAAGTTGTACTTGTTTACACAACTTCCCATATAAACAGCAATTCATGTCCAAAGAAACTACTCTTCCATTTCAGATCTCTAGGTTCTATTTAATGTTCTGATCTTGCCCAGTTTCTTTCTGGTGAACTGTGAAATGGTTGTACATAAAGATACACAAAACAGAGCTTAAATTTTCTCAGCTTCTAACAAGCTGCAGATTTCAAACCAAACCCTTCTTGTCTGGAATTTTTTAAAAAACTTATTTTGAAGATTCTTATTCCCTGAGCTACTCAAGGAGAGAATATTTAATTGCTTCTGACCCAGTCAGGTCTTCACAGAACTGCCCTAAAAAAATCTCATCTCTGAATTAACTAAACTAAAATCAATCCTTGATTATACGGAACTGAATACAAGCTGATAGCTTTCAAATTAGTTCTCTACTTGGTGTAAACTGCATGTTTTAGACACCTTTTGCACTCAACACTCAATGGATTTACAGTATCAAACATACTTATACACTGTTTTAAAATCCAATCTCTAAAAGTTGTATCAATATATTTAAATTACACATTATTTCACAATTGTATTAAAGATGGTGAAACACTGTCTAAGTGTCTTTCAACATGAATTGACAGCTGTCTTGCAGAATTGAAGTTTCTTTATGTGGATGTGCACAAACGGGGTGGCACAGTAGCTCAGTGGTTATCACTGCTGCCTCACAGCACCAGGGACCCAGGTTTGATTCCACCCTTGGGCACGTTCTCCCCTATGATGCTGCTTGGCCTGCTGTGTTCATCCAGCTCTACACCTTGTTGTCTCAGATTCTCCAGCATCTGCAGTTCCTATTATCTCCCCATGTCAGTGTGGGTTCCCTCCGGGTGCTCTGTTTTCCTCCCACAATCCAAAGATGTGCAGGTTAGGTGGATTGGCCGTGCTAAATTGCCCATAGTGTTCAGGCATGTGTAGCTTAGGTGGGTTATAGGGGGATGGGTCTAGGTGGGACGCTCCAAGGGCCGGTGTGGACTTGTTGGGCCGAAGGGCCTGTTTCCACACTGTAGGGATTCTATGAATGTAATTAAATAAATTAGTTAGAGATAGTAGGAACTGCCGATGCTGGAGAATCTGAGATAACAATGTGTAGAGCTGGATGAACACAACAGGCCAAGCAGCATCAGAGGAGCAGGAAAGCTGCCGTTTCCGGTATAGGCCCTTCTTCAGAGAAAGGGTTCTGATGAAGGTTCTGGACCCGAAACATCAGCTTTCCTGCTCCTATGATGCTGCTTGGCCTGCTGTGTTCATCCAGCTCTACACCTTGTTATCTCAAATAAATTAGTTATTCTGTTTTGCTGATATTAGTTGAAGGTGGCACATGGGCCTAGAAAATACCACACAACACAAATAGTTCCATGCTCTATTTCACATTCATTGTAATCGCTGCAATTAGCAAAAGCCAGGAAGGATTTTGGGGCCTCTTGGAATGAAAATGGATAAGTCCAGAAAATCCCGTCATCTGCAGCAGTGCCAATGCCAAGCAATTTGGTGTAGGCTGTCCATCTCAACAAAAGGTGGAACAATAATCAAGTTCAACAAGTGCCTATTTAATGGTAGGCAAGGGAGGCAGCTTGGAATTTTCCATTTGACTTCCTGTTTCCAGGCTTGGAGAGAGATGGCTCAAATGTCTGCAGGTGCACACCCGTCAGCATCATAACGCACCAGTTCTCCAGACAGGCCTTCCTTGCCTACTGGGGCATGGAGGCAGCAAAAGATTGTCCTGTACAGAGAGATTCCTCTTTACCCACACACAGTGATGGCCAGGCTGCTTTTTCTACGCTTTATGTTTTTCAGAATGTAGTGAGAGCTTGGCTCCACAATGAAGCACCCTCAGTTTTGTTTTTACTGCAGCTGACTATACCTCTGAAGGAGAAAGGTCTCTAACTGGCTCACCAACTTTGAGAATCTTTCCACTGCCCTTAATTTAACAGGAAACTGTCTCCAAGTCAAAAAAAAAGGCACACCCAAGTTGAAATCTCAGTCAGTGTCTGTTTCCCCCTGCCCTCAAGGTGGGTTGAGAACACCCAGAAATACCCATCCCCTGTTTCTCATCCCTCTAAAGCCAAGCTTCAGCCCAGTCTCAGGCAAAGGTTACAGCACTTCCAAAAACTGTGTGGTTCGCCAAATGAAGAATAGCACTTACTGAATCATACAATACTGGGTTCTCAATTGAAAACTCCATTAAAACTTACTTTTAAAACCAGATTTGACTTCTATGGTTGACTAACTTTACAAAGTACAGGGATGAAAACATGACATAAAAGAACTGTAATAATACAGACATGTTCATTGTTATAATTACCTGTCCTTTAAACACATCATGTCCTGTCTAGTAGTACTTCATAGAGTTGGAATGATGAAATAATGGAGCACAGGGATCATTGTGCCTGCTCTGAGAAGGAAGTAACCAATTAGTTCCATTACTCTGTTCATGGCGTACAAATACAGCCATTTCTTTTGAATCAAGTTGAGATAAAATGTAGAATGAAATATAAAGCGTTATGTGGTATGATTTATAGACCTAAGTGTTTAAGACAACATACAATTCATAATTTATAATGCTATGAAAGAGGCTACTCAGCTCATTGCGTCTATGTCAGCTTTTTAAATGAACTAGCTAATTGGTCACCTATTACCTAAAGTTGGTGCCAATTACCAAAAATCTATGTCCTCTGTTCATTGACCTTTCTGTAAGTGGGAACAGTTTCTTCAAAATGCTTACTCTATCAAAATGTTTTCATGATTGTGAACATTGTTAGCCCTCTCTGCTTGAAGGAGATCTTCTTTAACCATTCTCTCTATGTCAGTGAGGCCCTGCAGCTCAAGTTCAATTTTACTAAATTTTATTTACACATTATCCAAATCATTGGCAATCCTTTGAAAGTGGTGGCCAAAATTGGACAGTTTATGCCCAGTTAGATCTAACCAGTGAATAACAAAGATGCAGAATAACTCAGTTGCAACTGAATTCTGTGTCTCTCTTTATTAAGTGAGGATCCCATATTCTTTTATAACAGCTGCATTCATGTCAGAATGAATTTTCTAATCTTGCACTTCCAGAGATGGCCATTCTTGAAGCAAAGCGATGCAAAGTGTTATCAAAGATGCTGTGAATCAGCACATACGCTACATTAACCTGCTCATTGATGTTTAGTTTGTATTCCTGACCTCATTGCGGCCTTGTTCCAAATGTGGACAGAAAGAGCTAAACTCCAGAGGTGGAGAGAATGACTGCACTTGATGTCAAGGCAGCATTTGACTGAGCACAGCATCAAAGAGCCCAAGCAAAACTGAAGTCAATGGGCATCAGGGGAAAACTCTCCACTGGTTAGTATCACACCGAGTGGCAAAGAAAAGTCGGGCAGGTCATAAATTAATTTAAGCCAGGATTTCCTTGGGATAAACACCTGCTCATCAAGCTGGTCGGAGATGTTATTACACTCCACTGGAGTAGGTGGAACCTGAACCTTGGTTTCCTGGTTTGAAGGTATGGACATTACTGTTATACCACAAGAGCCTTTAGTTCCTAACCATCTTCAACCGTTTCATGAACAACCTTTCTTCCAACTTCAGGTCAGAAGTGGGGATGTTCACAGATGATTGCACAAAGCTTAATACCACTCATAATTCCTTGATACTGAAGTAATCAATGCCCAAACACAGCATGAACTTTGACAACATCAGGTTTGGACTGATAAGTGGTAAGTATCAAACATTCATGTGCCAGGCAATGATTATCTCCAAGAGGCAATCTAACAACCACCTCTTGACATTCAATGGCATTACCATTGCTGAACCCACCATTGTCAGCATGCTGGGTGCTACCAGTGACAAGAAATTGCTCTGGACCTGCCAAGCAAATACCATAGCTGAGGTCAGGAGCTGGGAATTCTACAGTGAATAACTCACTTGCTGACTACTCAAAGCCTGTCTATATCTACCAACCCAAATCAGGAATGTAATGGAATAATTTGCACTTTCCTTGGTGATTTTTGGCAAATCCAATAACACAAAACAGTTTGAGGCCATCGCTTGCTTTACTTGCACTGCATCTAACACCTTAAATATGGACTCTCTCCATCACTGATGTTCAGTGGAAGCAATGTATGCTACCTATAAGATGCAATGCCACAACTCAGGCTCCCTATGCAGCAACTTCCAAACCCACAATCTCTACCACCTAGGAGGATTTGATAGCCGAAGCATGGGAACATCAACGATTGCAAGTTCCCTTCCAAGGGATACAGCATCCTGACTTGAAACTCTATCATTGTTCATTCATTGTCACTGGGTCAAATTCCTTGATCACTCCCTAACAGCACTGTTTGAGCACCTACAGCACACGGCCTGCAGTGATTCAAGAAGGCAACTCACCACCATCTTCTCAGGGATGGGTAATAAATACTAACCTATCCAGCAATGCCCACACTGCATTATTGATTCCTTTGAAAACTGGGAGCTGTTCAGGAAAATAACCTAACAGTATTTTTGGCTAATGTTTGAAAAGCATTCCCTTCCGACACAGCTGCCTGCTGGAAGCATCAGGTCAGTGAATTTACCATATAAGCAAACTACAAAATATACTTAAGGACTCATATGGCATTATATTCAACGCATGCAAAATCCTACAATGCATTTTCTAATTTCTTTCAAGAAATTTCTTTCAAAAAGTTCAAGAGAGACAGAGACAGGAGAGAGAGAGAGAGAGACAGGAGAGAAAGA
>JAHRHZ010000013.1:52757290-52772004 GCA_024137785.1 Ginglymostoma cirratum
AGAGAGAGAGACAGGAGAGAGAGAGAGAGAGACAGGAGAGAGAGAGAGAGAGACAGGAGAGAAAGACAGAAAGAGAGATGCGACGGGAAAGCTTTGAAAGATTATTATGTGGTCACACTATACTGGACATTCCAAAGGCATGTTTTCCATCAGATCAGACAAAATGAGGAGAAATAGTAGCTTCATTTGAGACTGATTTCAGGCAATTGTCACATGGATGCAATTATACTAGATCAAAACACAATAAATACATCAGATAGTCCAACATTGCAGGTCAGTGAAGTGAAGATGTAAGCTGCTGGAAAGAGGAAATCACCTAACATCGGGTTCTTACAATCCTAATAAGTTATACAATTAGAAGTATGCCAATCAACCCATCAAGTCTGCTCTGCCATTCAATGTCATTGTAACTGATCTGATAAACCTCAACTCCACATCCCTCTTGATACATTAAATGGATTAAAAATTGATCCCTTGAAGTTGACATCTTGAAAATAGCAACTACATTGGAAGCAGTGGACAGACAATTTCACAGCATGAAACTTGGTCCCACTTCTGTCCTGGCACAGCCAAAGCTTAGGTTCATTGAGTGGTACACCAAAATCCAGGTACAGATAAATGCAAACACCAGAAAGGTGAGAGGTAGTATTTTGAATTTGGTAACTTGAAGCATGATGGAAGAGGAGCCTGCTGCCCTCCCAAGGAAAAGATCTGTTGAAAATGCAGGGGCAAAGACAATTTGCCAAGAAGTGTAGTAACAAAGCTGAACAGATGGGAAAACATGATAGATGATGTAAACAAAAGAGAGATGAAAGCAGTACTGAGAGACAAGTTGAAAATGATGCGGAGAGTGAGGATATAACTAGCAATCATAGATACACATTTTCTGTCAACAGGAGCAAATTTGAGAGAGCTCCAGTGATTACTGGCAGTGTTGAAGTGAGCATTATTTAGATTCAGGCAATGACATTAATATCATCGACAGAGTAATGTGGGAGGAATTGAAGACAACGTGAATCAAGTGTTCATTTCGAACATCTGCAAAAATACTCTACTCTTACATCTCTAAAGCCCAGCTTCAAACTGTTGGATGAATATTCGATGTCAATCAGGGCTTAAATAAGAAACTGGAAGTATACTGAGTACTACATTGCTCGGTAGTACGTGTAAGAACAATAAAAACCAGCCTCCATTAGTACTTGTAAATCTATGCTGAAGTTATATCTCTGACTTCAGAGCATACATTCTCACGGTGATGTGATACTGTGTATTTGGCCCAAGGCCCTAACACTGAAATCACTGAACACGGACCACAGGCTCAAGACTAGATTTTGCTGCTCTGAATGCTGGAAGTTTTAGGTCACTGAATTTAAGGGTGAACACGTTCTGCTCAATTTGCCTCCAGGCAGGTCTTTCACCAGGGCCACCTTAGTAACAGGCATTTCATCATTCTCCTGCTCCATTAATAGAGATCCTGGCTTATCTCATTGTTTGGGGAGGTAGGGGGTTGTGTGGGGGTCAGGCTATGCCAGGAAGGGCTGTTAATTTTCTTGAGACTTTGCTGAGTGCTAGAATTGGCACCACAAGCTTAGAGTCTGCGTTCAGCAGTGTCTGATACCAAGCTCTGGGTCTGCCTGCTTTGTGTCCAGGGTAAAGCAACTCTCCTCTGGCCCCAGTTGCCAGGTTACTAGCAGATCTGTGTTGGCCTGTTCATGAGGTTAAGTCTCCAAGTGTTTCTGCTAGCTTCTGTCGTATGTTACATTGGGAGTTGCAGTCAGACAGGACAACCAAAACTCTTTGAACGCTTGTGAAAAATCCACTTTCAGAGCTTTACTGCAGGATCATAAATTAGGTCTAGATTTTACTTTGGAATTGCATCCCCCGTGTCAAAGATTAAGCATGACGGTTCCCCAGCACTTTCGCAGGACAGGTCCCCTTGAAAGCTGTAATAATGCTCAGCACAGAATTACATGCTGCAACTGTGACTCATTTCTACGTCCAACTCTCAATGACCACCGGTTTCTATAATCCACCACTGACACAGCTTTTAGAGCAAAGTAGCAGAATTTTTGACACTTGTTGAGAACATTGTTATTTGTTTTGCTTTCACTATGTTGGTACTTAAGCTTTTAAGAGCCTTTGTATCAGTCGCTCTTCATTTTTTTTTGCCAAGCATCAATCTCTCTCAGGGCTTATTTTCAAGCCAACATGTTTGAGTGAAGGGGAATTACTTCACAGCAATTTTAGACAGATCAGACTTGTGATGGCTTCCCATGCCACATGTGCACCTGGATCTGCAATCAGAGAAGAAATGACCTTATCTTTGCCACTATTATGCTCAGGTTGTTTCTTCCAAACAACCTGGAGAGAGTAGAGTCCAGATGTGGTCATGATGTCGTGAGTCTCAAATTGTTTATTGAGCTGCTAGGTTCTTCAAACAGAAGTACACAAGTACATTGGCCTAGAAACAAATGTGCATTCCCCAACCAAAGGATGAAAGAGAATGATCATTGCCCTGGAATCAGTAGTCTCGAGACCAAACAAATATTTGGTCTCGAGACTACTGACTCCAGGGCAATGATCAAACAAATATTTGGTCTCAGGCCTCATTTACATGAGATGGACAGGTTTCATTCAGCTGCTGGACACCTTCAGCAATATTGCCAGATACAAGATTAGCAGTCATCCTCAACTAAGTCCTGGAAGGGCAAGGGAAAGTCAGCAATAGGCAGCATTTGGGATATAACCTGGCGAAGATGCAGGAATGGGAGGTGAGAGACCAAAAGAGGGAGGGCAACAACTGTGAATTGGCACAAATTATTGCGCACTCCTGCTTCTCCCAAATTCACATTCAGGTTCAGTTTGCCTCCAGGCAAGTCTTTCACCAGAGTCTTTTTAATGTTGGGCATTATCAACCTCCTGCTTCATTAATAGCTGATTGCATTGTTCGGGGTGGTGGGGGTGTGTGGGTTCAGGCTGTGCCAGGAAGGGCTGTAAATTTTTCTGAAACTTTGCTGAGTGCTAGGACTGGCAAAATTAGAGTCTGGGTTCAGCAGCGTTGTATATAAAAAACACTTTCCTTTCTGGTGATGACAAGCAACAGTTTTAACTTTTAAAAATAAGAAGGAGAATTGGTTGGGCTATGTGCATATCATGTTTTTTTCCTGTAAACAACCACCTTATTCAGCACGCGTGACTTGCAGCGAAGAGGTCTCCATTTGAAGGAAACTCCCATGACACTTTTATCCTCAGAATTGTAGTTTCCCTAATTAGTACAGAGTGAAATAAGTCAGTTCATTTTAGCTGAAATATTGTAAGTCCTTGCTACAATTGTAAGCAACCCATGAAAAGTAAGCTGTGGTATTGGTCCTGGCTACTTTTAATGCACCAAAGAATTGAAGGAGGCCTCAAAATGCCAAAATTTGGAGGATGCTTCAGTGCTTGCTGCAAGTCTGTTATGAATTGTGTCATCAAATCTCTTCCCTACTGTGGCTGCAGACTGTAAAATAACTCCATAGCAGCTAGTATTCTGTCTCCAAGTCACCCGTTATTTACACATGAACAGTCCCTGACTTTAGTGCTGCCTCATACAGAGTCAGCTACCAGTGTCTCTGACCTTCCTCTTTTTCTATCAGCCAGGGCTCTCTGCTTGGACGAGATTACCAGCCCCGATCAGGAAACACATTCTATGAGTTCCATCTGGTTGACCTCATCACAATCACTACACTGTGAAAGAGGAAGTGGTTCAAAAATGTTACCAAGGTTATGGAAAAACACAGATGTGTCTGCCTTAACAACAAGGATAAAGCTTCCATGATGTTATCATAAGTGAGGGCTATAAGATTCTTCAATTATACCTGGTGCTTGGTGCATATACTTTAGAGACTGACCCCAGAGTTAGCAGCGGTGCTGATGCTTGAACATCCTTCTTTTCAAGTGTGAACATTTATTGTCAGAGTTACATTTTGCAGCAATTTCTCAGCACTTCCTTACAGATTTGTTCTTCAAAATCTTTCCCAGTAGTTGATGGTAATGTAGACTACACCCTTCATTCCTTTGTGCTAGCTAAATCAATTCTACCCTCGAATCCTCCGAGACATCCTTTTTTACTCAGTACAGCAATGACTCCTTAACCAACACCACCAACTCTCCTCCTTTTCCTCCGTTCCAATCTTTCCTGAGCATCCTGCATACAGGCAGATATAACAACCAATCCAGCTCTTCCTTGAGCTATTTGTGTGTTATCACCACAACATTAGAATTCTATGCAGCAATATGTGCCTGTAACTCACCAATTGTATTATAGTTAATGCATTCACATACTTGCAGTGTAACCTCAATCCACAATGTTTTAATTTCTCCCATACTCTAACTCCACCTAATAATTTACTACTCTCTATTCTAATGCTCTCTCTCCCTCTCTCCTCCAGTATTTTGCATGTGCACTGGTATTATTTCAGGGCTATTGAGATGATGGGTGATACTATATGATGACCATGGCTGGGACTAGCCATGAACAGGAGTTAAGCATGGGACTTCTGGGTCTGTATGTCCAATTACCAACACTAGGCTAGTGAATTTAACAACTCAGCAACTTCATAAAAAGACACAAAATGCACTGTAATAATGAACAGACAAATGAATACTAAATATTTACAAATGTGTAGTCTTGTATTGTCCCCCACTATGACAAATTACTTGCACTGCGTTCAGCATAAACATACAGATAATTCATCTAAGTGCCAGAATATATAACCTGGCACAAATAGGATGAAGGTAACTGGATAATAAATAATTTCCCATCTGATTTTTCTAGTTGATACATAGATTAAAATTTCCCATAACTTTCATTGTGACTGGCTGACAAGTTCTCTTTTATTTTCAACACAAAAATGAAGTTGCTGGAAAAGCTCAGCATGTCTGGCAGCATCTGTGAAGGAAAAAACAGGGTTACCGTTTCGTGTCCGGTGACCCTGCCTCAGAACTTTCGGTTTTCTCTTTTGTTTTAATGTTGAACCTAATCCTGTATGTGGTTCCAGTGAGGAGGTCTGTACACCACTCCCAAAAGTGACTTCTTGAATTTATTATTTTCTGATTTCTACCCAGACTGAACCACCTCTTGTTTTCTTGAACTTATATCATCCCTTTTTATTGTGTTGGTTTATTGCATCATTAATTGACAGACCTGCTCCTCTACCTTTTCCTACTTCATATTTATCAGAACTGAGCAAGGGTCACTGGACCCAAATCGTTAACTCTGATTTTTTTCTTCGCAGACGCTGCCAGACCTGCTGAACTTTTCCAGCAACTTCTGTTTTTATTACAAACTAATCTGCAACCAGATGAGCCAGTTTTGAGTCAAGACCAAGTTCATATGGACAAGTGATGGAACAGACTTCACATTCATGGTCCTGCCGCAAACCAAGAATGATATGATGCAATGGAACAGACGGGCATTAGTTTCTACATAGAAACAGCCTTCTATCTCGTCAAAGCAGTCATCAACACAGTCAAGTAGACCACTTCGTTCATCAAACAGATCCAGATGATGCCCTTAGAGGCTTAAAACACAAAAGCTTAATCTGGCAGCATGATATGCTAATGAGACATGGTATTCGTTAAAGCCTCATGGCAAGATAATGCTACAATAAGAGATAATGCTACAGTAAGAGAGTTCCTAAATTAAGTCAATGTTTCCTTACTTGAGCAGACTGTGCAGAAGTATTCCCTAGCAGCATAAGACTAGGAGTGCTATATGATATACTTGAGCAGATGTGAGCAGGAAAATAAATACAGCAGTTTGTCCAAACTGTTCCATGCAGTCTTCCTGCTCAGCCTTGAGCACAGCAGCTGCTACGGCATTGACTGCAATTATTTTCTGGCGAAAAAAGTGATTGTCTGACAGATATGCCACACCAAAATAATTATTTCATGCAGCTCATTCTATGTAACCAAATTTCCAAGCAGGATATCATTAATGCGGACTATACTTTTGTGATTACCACAGTGAGGTACATCGCTTCATGCTGTTGCACAGAGTTGTGGAAAACATCCAGAGAAGGTACAATAAAATGGATACTTTTGTAACACAATGAAGAGATGTAGCATTTGAGCAAACACTGGGACTTTTATTGGTGAAAGTAAGTGTTCAACATTTTTCCAGTGATGCAAAACTGCATAGAATCCCTACACTGTGGAAGCAGGCCATTGGCCCATCAAGTCCACATTGACCCTCCGAACAGCATCCCATCCAGACCTCCCTCCCTCCCTCTAATCCATCCCTCTAACCCTGCATTTCCTATGGCTAATCCAGCTAGTCTACACATGCTTGGACTCTGTGGGCAATTTTGCATGGGCAATCCAACTAATTCACACATCTTCGGACTGTGCAAGGAAACCCATGCAGACACAGGGAGAATGTCCGACCTCCACATAGAGACAGTCGCCCAGAAGTGGAATCAAACCCAGGTCCCTGGCACTTTGAAGCAGCAGTGCTAACCACTGAGCCACTGTGCTGCCCAATCACACATTAATCAATCAAGGGGAAATCTCACAAAAGCAAAATACAACAGTTGCTGGCAATCTGAAATAAAAACAAAAAATAGTGCAAATGCTCAGCAGGTTAGACAGTATAGGTAAAAGAAAGAAGGTTAACCTACCAATGGCAATGATCTTGCAAAAGAACTTTTTACGTATCTCTTAAAATTTGGGCTGGGATTTTCAATTGCTAGTGGAGTTGGGAAGGGATGCAGGTATGATAGGAAAATCACATTGCCAGAATGTAGCACTGTATCTCGCCACCTCTGGAATATGATCAGTTTTAAAAGGGGGTAGGGGGCAGAAGGGGAAAGAAAAGTTAATACGCTTGCCTCCAATTATGTTTTTCTATCAAACTTCTTTGAAGAGATTGTTAACGTGCCAGGTCAGGTGAGATAGGAATTTTCAATGTTTGGTTTTGGAGATTTCGACAAAAAGTCTGTTACGCTTTACAGGTCAGTTGTCAGCTTCAATTGACCATAAGTTAAAACTTTTTCATGGGGATAAATTTCAGGAGCTGGAGGATCTCGTGCTTTACCTTGCAGTTGGTCTTTTGGCCACTTCTATGCTCAGATAGGCTGCTGGCCTTCTGAGGTGTTGCCTGCTTCAGGCAGTCTGTCTGCCCATCCATCAGGCAACAGCAGGCCCTGTTATGGCTGCCAGGTCCCTCTGCCAGAGAATCTGAAGATGCAGGAGACTGTCCAGTTAGATATTCAATATTCTTCACTGCCTGAGTTGAGGCAAACACAGGAGCATCAGCTGTGGCTGAATTGGTGGCACTCAATTTCCTTCAGAAAGTTATGTTCAATTCTCATTGCAGTTGCATAAGCACAAAAAATCTGAACTAATTCTCTGGAGCAGCACCGAAAAAGATCTTCTGTCCTTTGGATGAAGTAGTGAACCATGACTCTGCCTGCCTTCAAAAGGATGTTGGCAAAACAGGAAGAGACCATTCAACCAACACTTTCTCTGGAGGGACAATTCATCAAGTGCCACTCTCCTGACATTCCCCTGTAGCTCTGCAATTTTTACTTTTCAGACTATATCCAATTCCATTTTGGATGCTTCATTGATCCCAACTTCCATCACCCTCAGGTAGTGCATTCCAGGTCCTAACTGTTCCTTTCTGCTCTCAGAAGAAACTGCTTTAATGAAGAGCAAGGAAGTAACATGGGAACAGACATTCCCCAAGTCAACATAATTTAGAAACAGAATTTCTGATTATTGTTGTTTTTGGGAGCTCACTGTGTGAAAACTGGCTTACTGATGTTATACAGTGCAAAAATGAATACAATTGAAAAATACTTCACTGACTGAAGCACTTGGAGTGTTCTAATGTCATGAGAAACATCACACTTTTGTTCTTGATGTCTAGACAACCTTGCCTGCAACTTTCAAAAGACCGTGTACAATTTCTCAACTGTTGCTACTACCTTATTCAGTTTGTCTCTTGACACAAGGGACATCCAGCTGCCTGAGCACTCTCAATGCCTTCCTCAAGATAGAGGGTGTTTATTGCTGCAGTGAAAGAGAATTTTATCCAGGCGAGGGAAGTGCTTATACCTACAAAGCAAAGAACACTGTGACTCCTGGTGGTAAACCAAACAAGACTTGTGTTATTTGGGGTAAAGTCACCTGTGCTTATGGAAACATTGGCACGGTGCATGCAAAGTTCAGCAGTAACCTGCCCACTGAAGCTATTGACTACAGGATTCATTTGATTGCCCTGTCCATCAAGGATCTAAAGCACAGCTGTATAGAAATAGACATTAAATAGCAAAATGATTTAAACTGCAATAAAAAAAACATGCTCAACACTACAAGGACAAGACAATTCTCCTTGATCCCCTGAAAAACCTCAATATCTCCGAAGAGCATTGTAATTTTTTAAAAAATCAATTAGTTATAGTCAGCATCCAGGTTTAACCTGCCAATATGCATATTTCACAGCCTGTCCTTTGGAGTGAATAAGTCTACATTTCACACTTCCTAACAAGTTCCCTATCCTTCCACGTGAACTAATTTTGAAGTTGGCCTTCATGTACCATCCTGGCTCATTCGGTCATATTAAGTCCAGCAATGTGCGTCCCTCAAATGTGTATATGCACGTGTTGACACCTAATGAGCAATGCAAGTGTTAGATGTGCCTGTCATAGGCCTTGACTGTGGTGTTGTCATGATTCAGCTGGTCAACATTCATTATCTACTCATGACTGGACAATGAAAACTGCCTGTACACCTACATTGTAGTATAAATCAGTGCATTTAAACACCTTATATACTGGGTACAATTTTTTTGTTTTACAAATCAAAACATATGGTGCTGGTGAGCAATCTCACTCAAATTTATGTGCTCATCCTGCCTTGTTGCACTGACCACAGTAAATAGGTTGAAAGGGTGTGGTTTTTAGGTCGTACTTTTATTTGGTAAATGGAGTATTAAAGAATAAGTGCCTTAGGATAGTTTCCACTGCTTATTTAAACCACTGTCTTTTGAATAATTTATAAATGTGAACTATCAACTGTTTAATGCTTAGAAAAGGTATGTAATACATCACATCTACTGGACCTCTTCACGTGAAAGGTCATTACAATTGTCTATTTACAGACCAAAATTTTTTTCAATGATAAAGTTAAGTAAAGGATTGCAAGCTATTGATTAGTGGAACAGACAGTGTAGCTTTAACCACTGGAAAGTTCTGGTTATGTTAATTGTATGTGTAGGCGGTGACTGGGTTTTAACTGGAAACGCAGCATGTACCGTTCACAGGTCTCAGGTGTGCAGACTGCAGTATTATTTCTCTGCATTCCCAATCATCTAGCAGCTGTAGCCAAGGCCTGGTAGTGACATTAATGACATTAACTAGCATTATTACACTCGCCACTTAAATTGGAATCCGTTCAAAAGGTCTTGATTTTTAATTAGTGACTTATTAAAATGACAACAGAACATTGCATTTGGAAGCAGATCATGATCCAATCTCACACAAGCAGAGTACTGCACCAGCAAGCATTAAAATGTGAGCTGATATAAAAACAACAAAGAAATCATAAATTCTCCTATTTGCACAAAGTCTCTAACTTTCCTATACGCAATTGAATCAAAACTTACAAAATCTTTCAACATGGCACCACGTCTATTCCACTGCATATTAGGTGACCTCTGTGCTCTTAAAAGTTAATTCTGGCATGTCATTTTGCATGTAAAAAGACATTCTGATGGTCTAGATAAAGCTTCTCAACAACTATTATTAATCAGGCTAGTGTACAGATGGCTGTTTGCAGTCTTAACAGAGAGCCAATGTCGAGTGACACTCATTCTGATTCTTCATTCCTCTCATTTTCCAACTTAGTGTTATAAATATATATAATTAGACAAGCAAACAATGGCTTATGTGACCCCAGTGCAGGGACCTATGCATTAATCAGCGTATTCAATGTTACTCTTGTCTGAGAAACTATGGTTTCTTGTCAATCCAGTTCTACTGGAGGTGGGAAAAGCAGAGTAATCTTTTCTTTCTGTCCGATTAAATTACTGACAGAGTTTCACTTTGAATGAATCTCTTTTAAAACTGACAGTCTGTCACTAACACCAGTCACCCACCCCCATTTGTTGAATTTTACAAGTCACGATTTAAAAGAGGTTGCCTTTAAGGACACCATGATCTTTGTTTATAAGATGTTGCAACTCTCTCCGAAAATTAGTCTACTTTGGATTTGCAAGCAGCACACAAAAGTCAGTTGGTTTGCTGTAATGTGTGCCTCATAAGTTGTAACTTTCGTTACAGTTTTAATAAACTAATCCAAAGAGTAAATCATTCTCTGATATGTGATTGATTACTAGACTATTAACATGACAGTCATATTGGCCAAAATGTTTGTCAGCCTGTATGTCTAAAACCTGGCTATACCACAGCGATTTTACAGTAGGAGTAGTCTTAGCCTTTTGAAAGTAGGACTTCCATCTGAATCTGGGAAGATGGCCCACCGTAGAAAGATGCAGAACAATCTAATTGGCTAGCAGCTCTGTAGATCCAGCAGCACCAGGAACTACAGGTAGCCCGAGAAGTAGTCTGGGCTATTGGATGGCAGATCCCTGAAAGGGGTAATTGTGGGTGGGGGCACACCATTCCGACTTGGAACTTATTCCATCATGGCTGTTAATTTTCAATCCTGGAAAGTCCTCCCGAATAGCACTGTGTGTGTACCTACATCACAGAGACTGCAGTAGTTCCAGCACATGGCTGACCACCACCTTCTCAAGGACAGTTAGGAATAGCATTAAATCCTGGCCAGGCCATTGTTACTCACATGCGAAGAACAAACATAACGAAAGTGCTCTGAACCCAATGCTCCTTTCATTCTCCACCAAACTATCTCACTTGGTATCTATTTTTTGAAAATACAGATGAAACCGAGAACTTGCTGTGTGAGGTACCATGGGCACAAACCCACAGTCTACAATTTCCCTGTGTGCATCATTGATACACTACAGGCTGAGCAACTGACTGATCAATAGACACTTCTTCTCGACTTTCATGTAAGAATTAACTTTAGAAAGTGCTGATTTTGCAATTCTATGATTGACTTGCAAGGAATATCAAGTGGAAGTGGAGCTCTAATTTTCACAGCTTTTGAACACAGCACCAGATAACCAATGCTTGTTGGTAACTAAACATAACCAGGATACTATAGCCTCAAATTTTATGTCCTATCCCACATGAATGATTAAATTTTGTAGCAGAGACACAAGCAATTTGGTCCAACAACTTGCTCTGTTGTTATGTACTCTCCATATAAACAAATAATTCTATAAACATTTACACAGCCTGTTTTGATAATTTTCAACCCTGTTCCCTCATTGACCAATCCAATCTAATTTTGAATGTTGACACAGTTTCTGTCTCACCTGCTTCATCTGCAGTCAAATTCCCCAGCCTTGCAAAACCAAAGCAGCTTCTTAGAACTTAGAACATTACGGCGCAGAACAGGCCCTTCGGCCCTCGATGTTGCGCCGACCTATGAAACTAATCTGAAGCCCATCTAACCTACACTATTCCATTATCATCCATATGTTTATCCAACGACCATTTAAATGCCCTTAAAGTTGGCGAGTCTACAACTGCTGCAGGCAAGGCATTCTATGTCCTTACTACTCTCTGAGTAAAGAATCTACCTCTGACATCTGTCCTATATCTATCACCCCTCAATTTAAAGCTATGTCCCCTCGTGCTAGCCGTCACCATCCAAGGAAAAAGGCTCTCACAGTCCACCCAATCCAATCCTCTAATCATCTTCTTCTGTCCTCTAATGTGAATCTCTTACATTTCACCTTGTATCTACAGGCCTGTGTTTTTGAACGCCGAAAGATCAGAATCAACTCTCACCTGTTGCATCTTTGCATATCTTTAAGTACTCCATTATTCTACTCTGTATTCTGTGTTGCCCTAATATGTAAAGGTAACACATTGTTCAAGTCCTCCTTTTTATTTGTACCTCAGAGTCTTTCACAGGCCCAGGAAAAAGATGTTGTTTTTATCATCCACGTTTTAATAGCTACAAAACACTCACTGTTTCTCACACACCCTGGTAGCCGTACAATATTATGTTACTCAGAACCTGACCGAGTACGGATGCAAGAAAGCTTATATGAGTTAAAATATGGCTAAGGTCAAGATTACATCTCTGAAGCATACAGATGTACTTCACTGCTGGTAATATATTCCAATCCAGAAATGTATAGGCAATTAATGTGCAACACAGTCGATGTTGAGAAGTTATTGCAACAGGTAGCTCACCTGGCTAGGCTACTGGACAAATTCTGTTGCAGTAAAAGAATTTACACCCATCTTAGTAATTTTGGAAGACTTATTTACTTACAAAATTTTCTCACTAACAATATTTCATTATTACAGATTTAATTTTACTTTTAAATAAAGAGGACAATGTAGTCTTAGATCTTGCAATCCAATTTCACAAAAAGGATTCCTGTTACTAAGGCCTAGGAACTTCATGTTGAATACTTGTGGCAATAAAATACTACACATATTTATTAATATTAGTTATGAATCTAGATACTTTTTTGAAAAAAAGTTATGAATAACAATTGTTAAATAATAGTACCTAAAGGCTAGTAAAATTATCCTAAACTAAGTGGTAGTTAACTTTATTGAAAAATGAATAAGGAGCAGCAATATGTAAGGTGACTGAAAAGATTAATTACAGGTGAACAGTTTTAAAAGAACACCACAAATAAAGCAAATTGCGACTTCTTGGTAATTCCAGTTGAGTATAAAGACAAAGCTTCACATTCCACAGAACATTAGGTTTATTCTTAATAGTATCTGCTCTGATCGCTTAAATTTAGTGCTACAGCCTTCATGAAAATAATAAACACATTGAGAGAATTATAGAAAGATAAAAGAGCTGATGTATTGTTTTCTTAATAACTCTTACGAAACAATGTCGCTTAGGTAGCTGCCTATCTGACATGAAGTCTTGGATAAAATCACATTTTTTCCAGTTGAACTATGAGCAAATATCAAAATCCATATATTTGTTCTTTACTTTCTACCACCACTGCTGGAGTTCACTTAGGATGAGCCAAATGGTGTGTAATCTCAGCAACCTGTTTGACCCTGAGCAGCAGGAAACCCATATCCTATATCTCCAAGAAAATATATTTATAACTGCACACAATTTTGCGCAGTTTTATCCGTATCTCACTTTTGTTTCTGCTGAAACTGTTAAGCATGTTTTCGTAGGCTCTTTTTATTAGCAGAATCATCACCAATGTCCCTTCCCTTTTCCTCATTGTGCAAATTAAAACTGTCCAAACTTTGCAATTTATCTCATTACTAACCCAACTATCCTATCTTGGACCCAAATATTTGTTGACATGCTTTACAAGCTCTGATGCAGCCATGCCTCACTCTACCTCTAGAACCTCTTCACAGCCCGTAACCTGTAGCCCATGAATCGAATAAAATACTGCACCTCCTGTGTTGAACCTCCTTATTTTGTAGCAGGATGTTCAACAATATTGGCCCATTCTTGCTTCTACTCTCTCTTGCAACTTAACCACCATTTCTTTAAAAACTTCCTCTAATCTGATCCTTTTGATGATGCTTTCTTAAATTTATCACTTCATCTGCTACACTCTTATATGAAGCAGTATGTGTTGCTGCAGGGGTAAGATCATTTACAAATGTAAGTAATTGAGATTATGGCTGCTATCTGCAAGTCTCTCTAAGGAATTCAGGGCCTTGATTTGTCCACACTCAGGCTGATAGTATTAGACAAGAAAAGGGACAGCTCTGCATTGTACATTCAGAACGTTTACAGCTGATTTGAAACTTGGACACTACTCAACATACCTTTGGAGGCTGGTAACTCACAAATCAAAATGGAGCTATCCTTTAGTGGTCACTTAAACTGGGTCAAACAATACAAGCTGAAGACATCTAACATCTGCAAACCCTGAAAATTTCAATTAGTTTCCAAAGATACATTCTATTAAAAACTAAAATATTTTGAGACAAATCCATGCATGGCTTATTCAGAAGATTAAGTATTGTATTAGGCTAAAAGAAGAAAGACTTATGCTGCAAAAATTGTTGCAATTCTGAGGATTAGTGGTGTTTCGCAAACCAGCAAGGGCCACCAAAATGCTGGCGAAACTGGGAAAGAAAAAAGTAGAAAATGACAGTAAACTATCTGGCAATATACAGAATAATTTTAAAAAAGGAGAAAGTAGAAAAGGTAAATATTGGTCCTTTAGAAAAATACACAAAAGTAGTGGTAGAAAGTATGGAAATAGCAGAAACATTGAACAAATCTTTTGTTTCTGTTTTTGATAGAACACACAAGTTACATCAGAAATGTCCCATGGAGGTCGTGTCCCTATCCCTGTACCATGAGAGCCAGGTCAAGTCCCACCTGCTAATAACGTATGTAATAACGTCTCTGAACAGGTTGTTAAAGAAAATAGGCTTTTTTTTAATTAAAAAGTTCAGAAATAGAGGGTAACCTAGAGGTAAAATGCTGAGGAAATTAATACCAGCGATAAAGTACTGGAGAAAGAGCTTGAAATGCAACAGATCCCTATGATCTAATGACCAAAATCCCCAGATAGCTGCAGAGTTAGTGGATGAGAGATAAAAGGTACTGCAGATGCT
>JAHRHZ010000013.1:52777004-52787562 GCA_024137785.1 Ginglymostoma cirratum
GCCTAGACCCTCCATTTCTGATGAAGGGTCTAGGCCCGAAACGTAAAGCTTTCCTGCTCCTATGATGCTGCTTGGCCTGCTGTGTTCATCCAGCTCCACACCTTGTTATCTCGGATTCTCCAGCATCTGCAGTTCCTATTATCTCTAAGGAAATCTCCTGCTGATTATCACATTCTGTCCTCCCTCAGCTGATCAATCAGAACTCCTCCATGTTCAACAACAATGGGAGGAAGCACTGAGGATGGCAAGGGCACAAAATGCTCTCTGGGTGGGGGATTTCAATGTCCACCACCAAGAGCGGCTCGGCAGCAGTACTACTGATCGAGCTGGTCGAGTCCTACAGGACGTAACTGCTGGACTGAGTCTGCGGCAGGTGGTGAAGGAACCAACAAGAGGGAAAAATATACTCAACCTCATCCTTACCAATCTGCCAGCTGCAGATGCATCTGTCCATGACAGTATCAGTAAGAGGGATCATCGCACAGTCCTTGTGGAGACGAAGTCCCGCCTTCACATTGAGAACAACCTCCATTGTGTTGTGTGGCACAATGACCATGCTAAATGGGACAGACTTCGCACAGATCTAGCTACTCAAGACTGAGCATCCATGAGGCGCTGTGGGCCATCAAGAGCAGCAGAATTGTACTCCAGCACAATCTGTAACCTCATGGCCCGGCATATCCCCCATTCAACTGTTACCATCAAGCCAGGGGATCAACCCTGGCTCAATGGAAAGTGCAGGAGGGCATGCCAGGAGCAGCACCATGCACACATGAAGGTGAGGTATCAACCTGGTGAAGCCACCAAACAGGACCAACAACATATGAAGCAAGTGATAGGCAGAGCTAAGCAATCCTGTAACCAACAAATCAGATATAGGCTCTGCAGTCCTGCTACATCAAGTCATGACTGGTGGTGGGCGATTAAACAACTCACTGGATGAGGAAGATCCGCAAATATCCTCATCTTCAATGATGGACGAGCATAGTACTTCAGTGCAAGAGATAAGGCTGAAGCTTTCGCAGCAATCATCAGCAAGTAGTGCCGAGTGGATGATCCATCTCGGCCTCCTCCAATTGTCTCCAGCATTACAGATACCAGTCTTCAGCCAATTCGATTCACACCATGTGATATCAAGAAATGGGTTGGAGGCACTGGATACTGCAAAGGCTATGGGCTGTGAGAAAATTCCAGCAATAGTACTGAAGACTTGTGCTCCAGAACATGCTGCTCCCCTAGCCAAGCTGTTCCAAAACAGTTACAACACCAGCATCTACCTGACAATGTGGAAGATTGACCAATTATGCTCTGTACATAAAAAAAGCAGGATAAATCCAACCCGGCCAATTACCACCCCATCAGTCTACTCTCAATCATTAGTAAAGTGATGGAAGGTGTCATCAATGGTGCTGTCAAGCAGCATGTGCTCAGCAATAACCTGCTCAGTGACACCCAGTTTGGGTTGCGCGAGGGCCATTCAGCTCCTGACCTCATTACAGCCTTCATTCAAACATGGGTGAAAGAGCTGAATTCCAGAGGTGAGGTGGAGTGACAGCCCTTGACATCAAGGCTGCATTCAACAATGTGTGGCATCAAGGAGCCCTAGCAAAACTGGAATCAATGGGGGCAAACTCTCCCATGGTTAGAGTCATACCTGACACAGAGGAGCATGGTCATGGTTGTTGGAGGTCAGTCATCTGTGCTCCAAGGCATCTCTGCAGGAGTTGCTCAGGGTAGTGTCCTAGGCCCAACCATCTTCAGCTGCTTCATCAATGACCTTCCCTCCATCATAAGGTCAGAAGAAGTGGGGATGTTCACCAATAATTGCACAATGTTCTGCACCATTTGCGACTCCTCAGATACTGAAGCAGTCCATGTCCAAATGCAACAAGATCTGGACAATATCCAGGCTTGGGCTGACAAGTGGCAAGTAACATTCGCGCCACACAAATGCCAGGCTATGACCATCACCAATAAGAGACAATCTAGCCACCACCTTTTGACATTCAATGATGTTATCATCACTGAATCACTGACTATCATCATCCTGGGGGTTATCATTGATCAAAAACTCAACTGGACTCACCACGTAAATGCAGTGCCTACAACAGCAGGTCAGAGGATAGGAATACTGCGGCAAATAACTCACCTCCTGTCTCCCCAAAGCCTGTCCACCATCTACAAGGCACAAGTCAGGAGTGTGATGGAATACTCCCCACTTGCCTGGGTGAGTGCAGCTTCCACAACACTAAACAAGCTTGACACCATCCAGGACAAAGCAGCACGCTTGATTGGCACCACATTCACAAGCATCCACTCCCTCCACCACCAACATTCAGTCGCATCAGTGTGTACTATCTACAAGATACACTGCAGAAATTCACTGAAGAACCTCAGGCAGCACCTTTCAAACCCATGACCACTTCCATCTAGAAGGACAAGGGCAGTAGATATATGGGAACACCACCATCTTCAAGTTCCCCCCCACGCTGCTCACCATCCTGACTTGGAAATATATCGCCATACCTTCACTGTTGCTGGGACAAAATCCTGGAATTCCTTGCCTCATGGCATTGTGGGTCAACCCACAGCAGGAGGACTGCAGTGGTTCAAGAAAGCAGCTCACTACCACCTTCTCAAGGGCGTCTAGGGATGGGCAATAAATGCTGGCCAGCCAGCAACGCTCACATCCCACAAAATGAATAAATAATTAAAAAAAACCTCTAAACCCTTCCTATTCATAAACCCCCATCCAGATGTCTTTTAAATGTTGTAATTGTACCAGCCTCCACCACTTCCTCTGGCAGCCCATTCCATACACACACCACCCTCTGCGTGAAAAGATTGTCCCTTAGAGCCCTTTTAAATATTTTCTCACTCACCTTAAACCTGTGCTCTTTAGTTTTGGACTCCCCTACATTGGAAAAAGAGCTTGGCTATTCAGCTTATCCACGCCCCTCATGATTTTATAAACCTCTACAAGGTCATCCCTCAGCCTCTGATGCTCCAGGGTAAATAGTCCCAACCTCTCCCCATAGCTCAAACCCTCCAACCTTGGCAACATCCTTGTAAAACTTTTCTGAACTCTTTCAACTTTAACAACATCCTTCCTATAGCAAGGATACCAGAACTGAACACAGTATTCCAAAAATAGCCTAACAAATGTCCTGCATAGCTGCAAAGTGACAACCCAACTCCTACACTCAATGCACTGATCAATAAAGGCAAGTATACCAAACGCCACCTTCACTGATCTGTCTACCTGCGACTCCACTTCCAAGGAACTACGAACCTACACTCCAAGGTCCCTTGGTTCAGCAACACTCCCCAGGACCTCACCATTATTGTATAAGTCCTGCCTTGATTTGCCTTTTCAAAATGTAGCACCTCACATTTATCTAAATTAAACTCCATCTGCCACCCTTCGGCCTACCGGCCCTTCTGATCAAGATCCCGTCGTACTCTGAGGTAACCTTCTTGGCTGTCCATTACACCAATTTTGGTGTCACTTGCCAACTAAATAACAAGACCTTCTATGTTCACATTTAAATTGTTTATGTAAATGACAAAAAGCAGTGGACCCAACACCGATCCTTGTGGCACACCACTGGTCACAGATTTCCAATCTAAAAAGCAACCCTCCACCACCACCCTCTGTCTCCTACCTGCGAGACAGTTCTGTATCCAAATAGCTAGTATGCCCTGTATTCCATGTGACCTAACTTTGCTAAGTTTACCATGAGGAACCTTGATGAAGGCCTCACTGAAGTCCATATAGATCATGTCCACCCCTCTGCCTTTATCAATCTTCTTCATTCCTTCTTCAAAAAATTCAGTTAAGTTGGTAAGACATGATTTCCCACGTACAAAGCCATGCTGACTATCCCTAATCACTACGGTTTTTGAGTAGATTTGTAGCTCAGGAAGTTGATGTTTTGGTTGGTTGGCTCGCCAAACTGGTTCGTTGTTCTGCAGACATTTCATTACCCTGCTGGGTAACATTATCAGTGCGGCCTCCGATGAAGCGCTGTTGTGTTTTCCCACCTGGTATTTAACCTCTGGTGTCCATCGCGCTGGTTTATCTCACTTCCGGTTTTTCCTTTGCAGTGGAGACATAGGGTCTAGCTCTATGTGTTTATTGATGGCCTTCTTGGTGGAGAACCAGGCCTCTAGGAATTCCCATGCTTGTCTCTGTTTGGCCTGTCCCAGGATCCTGGTGTTGTTCCAATCAAACTGGTGGTTCTCGTTATCCGTGAGAATGGAGACGAGTGAGTATTGGTCGTGTCTTTTTGTTTCCAGTTGGTGTTCATGTATTCTCGTTGACAATTACCTTCCTGTCTGTCCAATGTAATGTTTGTCGCAGTCCTTGCATGGAATTTTGTACATCACGTTGTTTCTGTCCAAAGTGGGTAAGGGGTCTTTGGTTCCAATTCGAGGTGGTGTAGGGTTGATGTGGGTTTGTGTGCTACTCTGATGCCCAATTGTCGTAGGAGTCTTGTGGTCAGTTCGGATATGTTCTTGATGTATGGTAACGTGACAGGTGTGTCAGAGCGTACTGTGTCTTCCTGTTGTTGTTTTTCGTGTGATAGGCATTGTTGGACCCGGCTGTTCAGGATGGAAAGTAAGGAACACACTTAAATCAGGTCAGGCCTACCAGGAGTGTCAATCAGACACATCCCAATGGCCTTGGGAAGCCCTCTCTGGCCCACTCATCTCCATTCACACGGATAAGGAAAACCACCAGTTTGATTGGGATAACACCAGGATCCTAGGACAGGCCAAGCAGAAACAAGCACGGGAATTCCTAGAGGCCTGGTTCTCCACCAAGAAGACCATCAACAAACACATAGAGCTAGACCCTATATATAGACCAATGCGAAGGAAAACTGGAAGTGAGGTAATCAAATCCAACGGACCTCAGAGTTTAAATACCAGGCAGGAAAACACAACAGTGCTTCATCAGAGGCTGCACTGATGATGTTACCCAGCAGGGTAATGAAACATCCGTGAACTAATGTACCAGCTTGGTGAGCGAACCAACAACAGTATCCCTAAGCAGTCCTTGCCTTTCCAATCACATGTAAGTCCTGTCCCTCAGGATTCCCTCCAACAACTTAACCACCACTGGTCTATAGTTCCTTGGCTTTTCCTTACCAGCTTTCTTAAATAATGGCACCATTATTTAATCTCCAGTCTTCTGGCATTTCAACTGTGGCTATCAATGATATAAACATCTCAGCAAGGGGTTCTTGCTGTTGTTCAGATGTAATGGAGGCAGCTTTAAAGGAATTCTTCTTCCACTCCCCAGCAAACACTCATCTTGATACCATGCAATGTTCGGCAGTTTAAAAGCTGCAGAAAAAGAAAATCTGAAGAAAGTTGCAACACTTTACTGATTACTTTTGACTTTCTCTGGCCTGGCAGGCATCTTCACAATTCAACGTTTGAGATGTACATGTTCTCGGTTTGGTAAATATGTAGGTTCTGACAAAAGTTAAGAATTGCAATTTTCATCCCTCACTGATACTGGGCAACCTGATTTCACTGGGGCCAATGTGCGCTGCCCACAGGATGCGCTGTCATCAGAAAGGCACATGTGCGCAAAAATGCTGCAGATGTGGAACTGCAGAGGAAAATCATTCATCCTCCAAAATAAAACAAAATCCAGGTTTGGAATTTGGCAAACTAAAACAACCCTCCACAGTCAGTAAAACAATCAGCCCATATATATTTCAAATGCCGAGAAAACAAAGATATCGAAAAACTATTTGACATTTCATCTATCATTACAGTTAAACCAGAACTCATTGATTATATGCGCTATGGCATTGCCGGGGCTGATTTCCTTGATGTTCGGCATTACTCAAATCTGCTGTGTGATTCTGTTCATTTCTCCCTCTCATTAAATATTCCTAGCAATTATGCATGCAAGAATAATGATAGCTCAAGGACACT
The DNA here is from genome assembly GCA_024137785.1 of Ginglymostoma cirratum. Lineage (NCBI taxonomy): Eukaryota > Metazoa > Chordata > Chondrichthyes > Orectolobiformes > Ginglymostomatidae > Ginglymostoma > Ginglymostoma cirratum. The sequence continues at coordinate 52,782,960 of JAHRHZ010000013.1, forward strand.
CATCTTCTATTGGCAGCTTCTTTCCATTTATCTATAATTTTTTTGAGCTGCCTGCCTTTTGAAAGCCTGCACTGCAGGGCATAGTGACTGACAGCTCCTACCAGGGGAAAGACACCACACTTCCAGCCTTCAAGTAATGACTGTCGTTACGATACATTTTATTGTGGGGGTGGGGAAGTGGGGGACAGTTAGAGCAGAGATTCTTAAATAAGCTACGCTACAGATAGCATTACTTAGCAATGATCAAGTTGCGCTTTTGTAATATTGTGAAGCAATCAGGTCTTTGCAGAAATATGGGGCTTGGGGTAGTATTGTGATTGGCAGGAGTGCTAAAATGCATTTTGTTTTATCCTTAGCTATATTATCCTTCGTCTTTTGTTCAAATATGAATTACCAATTGTTTCTCAACATGTTGCAGGACTATCTTTAATTCTCCATTTTGAAATAAATATATGCATAAATCTGTGAGGGGACTGCTGAAGTACAGAAAATTAAGGCTCAGCCTTCCGGTCAAGGTAATGAGTTCACGTGATTTTTCCTTGCAGGATTTTATTTTTATTCAAATGGATAATATGGACCTTAATAGATACGAAATCCCTTTCCCCTCCACCTACTCAGAAGGCACTAAATTTCATCTTTTCTCAGGTACATGAAAGCCCCTTGAACGTCTCATATGCTACCCACATTGCTTGATGCCTGGTGTCACATATAAGCCAGACCAGGTGGCAGATTAAAAAGACATCAGTGAGCCAGATGGGTTTTGCTTTGTAACAGTTCCTCCCATCACTGAAAACAAACAAGTATCAGACAGGTGTATCATTATGTGGGGGTGACTACCAGGTATACCCTGTGGTCTCCCTGATGGAGTGCAGATTGAACCCAGTGTCCCAGAGAGGGCTTCCCAAGGCCATTGGGGTGTACCTGATTGACACTCCTGGTAGGTCTGACCTGATTTACTTCCATTCTGGAAACGCCTCCACGTGGCTAGTCCCAGCCGACTGCAGACCCAGGAGTGGCCACCATTTCTCGCGAACCTACTAGCTGCTGGACCTTGGATTAGCCAGCAGCTCTTTCGGCAGTACCTCATCCTTGAAAGGAAATCAGGCCAACTGCAGACAGTTAATGCCCAATAAATATAAAACACAGGTAAGGCTTCCACAACCAGCAATTCAGATGTGTTCCTTACTTCCCACCTACTGGCCACCACCATGGTGTAAAACTCTGCTTCCCGTAGTTGCCAGAGCATCTGAAGTAATTTAGAAAATATCTCATTCACTCTGTCTCAGGATTTAAGAGGACATTTTTTACCCGGTAAAATAGAAAAAGAGCGCTGTCTACTGAGGAACATTTGATCAGTTTCCCATAACTGAAGTTGCAGGATTGTTTTCATTTTCAGAAGCAGGCTTTGCCACTGAACCAAGAATAAAAGAAACAGGTTTTACCCATGAGAACTCAGCAGCATGAGAGAAAAGCCACCCTTTATTCCACTCGGCTCAGTCTAGAGTGGAGCAGCTGTCCGACTGTCAGTGTTCAGATTCTCAAGTAGCACTTTATTGCATGTGTATGCCAGTGGAGGAGATAGCAGCTCATAGGCACCAGGGTCTTCATAGTGAAGATGGAATGTAATGCTATATAGTTTGAACAAGGAAGTTGAAAATCTGGAAGGACAGTATGTGATGTTTGTTTTAAATTTAGAAGTAGGATTGGATAATGTGGCTCCTGCTTTGTGACACCAATTACTGAACTTTTGTCTAAAAGTAATGGTTAATACTGAAAGAAAAGTAATGAGGCAAATCAAAGATGACAGAGGGTTTCTGATAAATTGTTGTTTAAACATTTGAAAAAGGGGCACGAAATGAATTATTTTAAGCTTTCTAGCTGTCGTTTCTAGGAAGCCAGTTATTTTCTTTTTATGGGGCTGGTCTTTTGTTTCAACAAATGTCAACATCCAACTCCACAACATGCTTCAAGTACAAGATACTTCTATAAAGTAAAATTATCAAAGACACAACAATGAAGCTATGCCAAGCGCAGACTGCACAGCTCCTCATCAATCAGGCACCTCAACATTGCTTTCAGAATCTCAATAGCTTGCTCCATGTGAATACTAATTGTTTGTGTGCCTAATTGTGGAACCTGGTTGGCAGAATTGTTGGCATTAGGAACAGATATCATGAGCCACAAGAACAGCAGCAGAATTGTTTCTGACTCAAAGATTTCGAAAAGGAAACAGTACTTAGACTGCAAACGTCTAATGGCAATATGACAGCTTCCAGCATAGCATACATTTACAGACAGGAATTAGAGTTCAAGGAATGGTACTTCTTACATTTCATGTAATTGTCAAAGAATGTATTTCAGGCATGAATGCCATGTGTGCAGTCTATTACACTGGAGAATCTTGCAATTTTAGCAAAAGGGAACTGCTTTCTCATGCACCTGATTGTGACAGCAGCATAACTGCACAAGCAGTGCAGCTTCATTAAGAAGGCTGTTAATGACTTGCGTGATGCTTGTGGACGCTGCAAACTGGACGATGCAATTGAGTTCATCCGTGGCTCTCTTGTGTCAGCTGCTGGCACACGTTTAAAACTACTGTGTGTTATTATGGATTTGTCAGTAACTGTTGCACTGGATGCAATGAAACGCTTGGTGCAATAATAGTGAAGTCTCTTTTTTTGGCACTTCTATGGGATCTACTCTCAGTCAAAAAAGTCTCAATTTGGGACTAAGATGAGCACCAAATTAACAGTTGCCTGAAGGAATTTACAAAGAGTGGCAAGTAGATGAAATTAAAAAAAATACCACAGCAAGGTTATTATTGGTTATCGTTTAAATTAAAAGCTTTGCATGGCAGGCTGCTACTCAAGGAAGGTGAGAGAGGGAAAACAAGTATTTACAGGAACACAAGTCATGGAAACATTGGAACAGCAGCAGGCCATTCAGTCTGTGGAGACTGCCTGACCATTCAATATGATCATGGTTGATCGAACACTTTAATACTTTTACCCATCCCAGCCCCACATACCCTACTGTAATCAGAAATCTATCAATTCCTACCTTAAACGTACTCAAAAATGGGGATCCCACAGCCCTCTGTAATCAAATTCTCATCTTGGATCTAAGTAACACCCCTCTCATTTTTAAACCGTGCTCCTGCTTCTAGACCCCCCAACAGGGGAAATATCTTTCCTGCATCTACTCTGTGTATCTCTTTATGTTTTAATGAGATCACTGCTCATTCAAGTTGGGCCCTCAATGTCTCCTTGTGGGCAAGTCTCACCATCTCAAGAACAAGTCTAGTGAATTGTCACCACACTACCTCATTGGAAATGTATTTCCTGAGATAAGGAGACCCAAGCTGTACACGGTACTCTAGGTGTGGTCAAACCATGCTCCTACACAATTGAAACTAAACTCACAAGAAGGGTCTTGACCTGAAACATCAGCTTTCCTGCTCCTCTGATGCTGCTTGGCCTGCTGTGCTCATCCGGCTCTACACCTTGTTATCTCAATTCCTGTACTCATTTTTTCAACAAAGGCTAACATCCCATGACTCTTCCAAATAGCTCACTGCATCTGCATTGACGGATTGATTAATTGTGATGTGTACTGAAGTCCAGTGAAAAGCTTTATTTACGAGCAGTACAGGCAGATCATAGTAAGCAAGGATGTAAGCAAGCAAGCACAGTAAGCACACACGAGGGGGGACATGTCACCGTGGTTGCAGACTGCAGTACAATTCTGCTGCTGAAGAAACACACCACCTCATGATTGGCTAGTCTAATGACTAGATCTGTTCGAAATCTGTCTCATTTAGCACAGTGATAGTAGCACACAACATGACGTAAGGTGCTATGAATGTGTGGATGGGATTTCTGATTGACCGTTTTTGTGGCGACTCTTACCAGTACCATCATGGATGGGTGCTTCTGCAGCAGGCAGATTGGTGAGGATGAAGTCAAATATGTTTTCCCTTGTTGGGCTCCCTCATTACCTGCCACAGACCCAGTCCAGCAGCTGTCCCACAGGACCTGACCAGCTTGGTTAATGACAATGTTTCTGAGCCACTCTTGGTATTGAACATTGAAATTCCAAATCTAGGGTAAGTTCTGAGCCCATGCCACCATCAATACTTCCTCTAGATGGTGTTCGACATGGAGGAATACTCATGAGGTTTTTTTATTGGTTGGGAGGGGGAAGTGGGTGAAGAGGGAAGGAGTATAGAATGGGGTGGGCAGTGGCTGGTGTGAGATAACAAGGCGTGGGGCTGGATGAACACAGCAGGCCAAGCAGCATCATAGGAGCAGGAAACCTTGACGTTTCGGGCCTAGACCCTTCATCAGAAATGGGGGAGGGGAAGAGGGTTCTGAAATAAACAGGGAGAGAGGGGGTGGCGGATAGAGGATGGATAGAGGAGAGGAGAGGTGGAGAGGAGGCAGACAAGTCGAAGAGGCGGGGATGGAGCCAGTAAAGGTGAGTGTAGGTAGGGGGGTAGGGAGAAGATAGGTCAGTCCAGGGAGGACGGACAGGTCAAGGGGGCGGGATGATGTTAGTAGATAGGAGATGGGGGTGGGGCTTGAAGTGTGAGGAGGGGATAGGT
>JAHRHZ010000013.1:52797562-52895312 GCA_024137785.1 Ginglymostoma cirratum
ACAGCAGGCCAAGCAGCATCATAGGAGCAGGAAAACTTGACGTTTCGTGCCTAGACCCTTCATTTTCTGAAGCATGTTTTCCTGCTCCTATGATGCTGCTTGGCCTGCTGTGTTCATCCAGCCCCACGCCTTGTTATCTCGGATCCTCCAGCATCTGCAGTACCTTTTATCTCTTCATATTACAACATCATTCCTGCATGCAAACTAGTAAATCTGTGAACTAGTTCCAATACAAGTATATTCTTTCAATAAGGACAAAACCATATTCAATACTAAGTGTGGTGTCAATGCCCTATACAGTTGTAGCAAGATCTTGCTACATTTATACCTCATCTCTCTAGCAATACATGCCAATATTACATTTGTTCTTAGCATGCAGGCTCAGTAAGTAACTAACATTCTTGCACAAGAACACCTGTATCCTTCTGTATCACAGCATTTTTGGCTTTATTTAAATATTTTAATTTTCAATTTTTCCCCACAGTGGAGAAGGTCACGTTTTCCCACACTATAATTCATCTGCCTTTTTTTGTTGACTGAAGAAATTGCTCAAGGTGGTGTCCTGGGCCCAGCAATCTTCAACTGCTTCAATGACTTTCCTTGCATCATAAAGTGGGCATAACTTCCGATGGCTGTATAATGTTCAGTAACATCACAACCCCTCAGATACTGAAGCAGTAGACCTGGTCAACATTCAAACAAGAATTGATAAATTGGAAAGTCATATTTATGCTGCACATGTGCAAGGTAATAACAATTTCCAATTTGTCTTCTCTTGACTATCAGTCAATTCCTCACTCAGCATCCTCGGGGTTATCAATGACCAAAACTGAACTGAACTAGTCCCACAGATATGGTGGCAGCAAGAGCAGGCTAGGAATTCTGCAGTGAATAACTCACTGACTTCACAAAGCCTTTTCTCTATCTATAAAGCATAAGTCAGGAATTTGATGGAATACTCTATTTGCTTGGATAATTGTGGCTCCGACAGGACTCAAGAAGCTCAATATCATTCAGAAGAAAACAGACTTGATTGGCAGCCCATCCACCACCAGTGCTCAGTGGCAGCAGTATGCAGAAGCTACAAAATGCAGTTGCAGCAATTCACAAGCCATCTTTTTATAGTACCTTCCAAGCTTGTGTCTTCTACCATCTTGAAGGACAAGGGCAGCAGATGCAGAGGAACAAAACCACTTGCAAGTTCAACTCCAAGCACATGCCTGTCTGAATTGGAACTATAATCACTGATTTTTCACTGTTGCTAGTTCAAAATCCTGAAAATTTCACTGAGCAGCACTGTGACCTTAAAATCATGTTGGTGAGCCAATTGTGGGTCAACACTAGATGCCATCCTAGCTTACAATGACCACACCCCATGAAAGAAGAAAAGGCTTCTTAGTACATTAGGTCCTTGTGTGAGATGGCATTAAGCAATGTCTTTTTGCATTAATGTAACTCACCAATTTGAATCCTACATTCGCACTGTGCTGTGCTGTTTACGTTGCTATGTACCAGCAAGTTAATTGCAAAGATCTGATTCTGCACCAGTGACAACTGATGTCTGTATGCTCCTGTATTTAAATGCAAAAATGAATAGAAAAACAGTGCAGCAATACTTCAGCATACTTTCCAATTAAACAGCATTCACAAAAATCGCCTTTCTGCGTAATTCTTAGGTTCACAATTTTACTGCACAGGAGGCTATTCAGCGCAATGTAGCTGACCTATTTAGTGCCAGCCTCGTGCATTTTTCCCCATATCTCTGAACACCATTTCTATCCAAATAATCACCCAGTGACCTCTTGAACACCTCAATTGAACCTGCTTTCATCACATTTCCAGGTAGTGCATTCCATACCCTAACTACTCGCTGTGCAGGAAAAAAAAATCTTTTCCTATGATATCACACTTGCTTCATTTGAAGATAACACATTAAGTGATGTGTAGCTATTTACAACTTTAACTTAGATACATTACTCTGCCATTTCATCCAAGTTTGTAAATAATACAAAGCTAGATGGAAAAGTAAGCTGCAGTGACGACACAAAAGCTGTAGAGAGATACAGATTTGCTGCACTTGGATTTAAATGTAGGGGACTGCACAGTTATTCACTGTTGCCATAAGGATAGAAACTAGTACTTTTAAAATATGAAAGTGTTCATGTTCAAAGTTCCTTGGACTTGGCATGTTAACCTTCATTGTAAAGGGTTTGGGATTTAGGAGTAACGATGTAACATTACATTTGTACAAGGTTTTTTGAAATCACATCTGGAATACGTGTGCGATTTTAGTGTCCATGCTAAAAAAAGAAAGATACATTTGCATTACAGGCAGTACAGCGAGAGGTTCATTAAATTGGTCTATGGGATGAGATTGGAGTGTCAGATTGCTGTCTGAGGAGGAGCTGAAGAGATTAGGTCATTTTTCGATGGAGTTTAGAAAAATGAGGGAGGTGATCCCATTGCCAGTTGGACATTCAAGGCATTGTGCCATCACCATCTTTGCATATATTTAAGGTTAGGATAAAAGACTTTTAGTCTCAGAAAATCAGATGTTTTTCATAGGCAGGAAGGTCGAGCTGAAGCCCAAGATCAGTCATGATTGCACTGAATGGAGAAGCAGGGTCATATGGACTACTCCTGTTCCTTATTTTCAATCTGGTGGCCAAGAGTCACAGAATAACAAAGCACTGAAAAAGATTATTCACCCCATCAAGTCTGTCCCAGCTCTCTCAGTTAAATTTCTTTTTGAAAGTTACTCTTGAACCTGTTTCAGCACACTAATTAAATCAATCAGTGGGTTGCACATCCTAACCCACGGTTGCTCAAAAAAAATACTTTCTGCATATTCCATTGATTTCTTTGCCAATCATATGTTTGGGCCCTCTTATTTTTGATCCCTAAGCCACTTGAAAGGTTTTCTCTTTATACTATCTAAATGATTCACAAATTTTAACATCTCTTAAAAAAAATCTCTCCACGTAACTTAGCTGTAAATTCTCATTCATAAAACTATTCCAGTCCATCTGAGGGAAAGACTGAATCCCATTGCAGCCTGGCTTTGACAAATTTAACTCAGTAAAAAGATCAAGAGAAAATTATACTTGAAAAGCTTGGATTTTAAAACGTGTTTTAGTATACATCCAGGATTGAATCAGTTTGCCATGGAAACACTTAGTGAAACAATGCACTTCATCCATTTCTCAGCCCAGTTAGACTCCTCTAATGTTCAAAAATAGTACATGCAATTCATTAGGAACCACAATAATTGATAATGCTGATCAAGTATTTTATTATTCTAATGATATTACAGTGCATTACCAATAAACATGCTGGCTAACAGTCCAGGTCTGAAGCCTTCGATTTTTCCTGTTGACTCTCAAAAAAAAACGCTGTGGGGTGCTGATAAAGGATCAGGGTGCTGATGAGGATGTCCTGGGGAGTTCAAATTTGGAATTGCAACTGTAGCTTTTTTGTAGAAAGTTAACAAATTAATTGACCCAACCTTTTGACATTTACGCTGGTTTCACACTTGTAATCTTCATTATTGTTGACAAAAAATTACTTGGACTATGTCAGTGGAAATCAGGCTATAGTCTTTGAAAAGACAGTTTAAAAAAAATCCTTCCCTTAAGCAGTACTATAAGTTATTCCTCTCAGTTTAAAATGCTTTGATTAGGATGTTATAAAAATTAGTACAGATGCATTGTGGCCCATTGTTATGCTCCAGTTTGAGACCGCTGAAATTAGCAATATACTGCAGACTGTCCATTGTTCAATGATCTTCCTTGTTTACATAGCTCAGCAATGGAGACTCGACTTCCGAGTCAGTAAAACCCAAGGAACTTCATGCATTCACATTATAGTTAATGGCTGTGTGAAATCTTTAAACAAAGCAATGCATTCACCAAAAAGCAACTAAATGGGAGTTGTGCTTCCATACTTTATAATATTTGCTAGTTTTTCCCCTGTCCTGCAGCGATGGAGGATCGAACAACAGAGGGGGATCAAGGTTGGGCTAGTGAGGTGGCAGCAGTTGGCGGTGGGAGCGGCGAGGGCGGGCCTTTCGCATGGCAGCGGTGATGGCCTCTTGGGTGGCCTAGTGATTGGAGCAGCGTCTGCACCATTGTGGAGATGGGACTTGGGACTCTGAGATCTGGACTTCTTTTTTCTTGCTTACCTTTTGGCTGAATTAAATCTTTTAGCTCTAGTTTTTGTAACCAAGTGGGCACCAGTGAGTGGTGACTTTGTGCACTTTTTGCTGTACTCATGTGTTCTCATACTTAGTACATGTGACAAAATAAATAAATATAAATCTAAGTAAATCTATATCTAAAGGAAAATAAGATATTTTCATGCAATGTCCTTGATCACAGCTTCAGGATGGGTGAGGTTTTCCTTCTACTGCTGGAGCACGGTATCCAGGAGATTTTAACTTAATTATTCCCTCTCAGATTTTCAGCAGCTTTCTGAAAATTATCTGGTATTTTACAATACAAGCCTCCAAACCCAATTAAATTTGGAAAATTGCTCCATTTGCAAACCACACGGACGCACAAAGACAATGTGAGGTAGAGAGACCTGCGAATAACTCTTCTCATTTGATTTGCATCCGTATGCTACTGGAGTAAGATACAGAAATCTGAGAACACCTGGTCCATCATCCAGTAGCTTCTAGCACAAAAAAGGCTATTTGCTCTTCTTCCATTTCTCTGCTGTTCAAGTGACTATAATCTGTGAACTTCCTTGCCAAAAGTCTGTCAAGTACAATAGTCAGGTCATGAAGGATAGAATACTGGATTCAAGTTTTTATTCACCAGCTAAACGATAATTAACAACTTCTAACTCATTTTCAAGTTTAATATGAAGTCGCAAAGCTATGACACAATCAATTTTACGTTAAATGTATTGGTTCATGTCGTATTCAGAAGATTTCAGATTCAAGCTTCACTGCGAGATTGAAGCACATCAATACACATGTTTTCTTTTTGATCAGAACAAAAGCCTTTTGAAGAAAGGTCCACCTGAAAGTAAAATTGTATAATAAAAAATCTTAGGGAACTGCGCAAATGAGTAGGAAACAACGTTCTTTGTCAACCACATGTTCCCATCATCTAATGACAATAACTGAATACTTGGAGAAAAGTATTGGGAAAAGATAAGGGTACAAAGATTGGAACAATGATCAGATTTGTTAGCTGTCGGTTTGTGTCTCAGGGAGAGGATCAAGGTGAAGGTGTCAAAGGACAAATGGTTACTTCTATTCCTAATTTGTGCATTCATAAAGATTATGGGTTAAGACTTGCGCAGAAAGAGTGATTTCAAGGAATTAGGGTCGGTGATGGAAGGAAATAGAAGTACGGAAATGAAAATTAAACAACAGATTAGCTCTAGTCGGAGTAAAATTACAAAATGTAGTGGAATGTTGTGCAATAGAACAGCATTATTGAAACTGAAAGGAAGAAGACATTGAGACACTGCTTTCATTATATTGTGCAGAAATTTGGGCAACATCAACTGGATATAAATGAGATGCAGATATGAAGATGGATTTGTGGAGCGTGATGTAACCAACAAAAAGGCATATCAGTGAAGTGAACAGTTAGTGAATACTGTGCCAGCATCAAAGAAGGTAACCAAACTATTTCTATAACTTTTTGGTTAATTGTTATGGAGAAACAAAAGGAGGAAGTGTGAGTTGGTTGTGGAGATAATGGGTGTATTAGTTTTGATTTTCCCAATTTCCTTAGATTTTAACATATTTGTCGAAGATTGAAAGGTTGCAAACGTAATCCCACTATTTAGGAAAGTCAGAATGGTGATAACAATCAAACAAAGGTCAATTAGCCTAACACCAGGAAAAATAATTTGCATTTATGTCAGAAACTTAAATAAGTATTTTCACTATGAGGCCAGTCTTCAACTTAATAAATGCTAAGAACGATCTTGATGAACTGTTAGAAGAATCTGTTTAAACAAAGTTGAAGGATATCATCATGAATTGACTCTGTTGAGCTTGTTTCTTGAGTGCTATTCTTCTTTTCAGAAGTAAAACATTTGCGTCAGTGGAGAATGCAAGCAGAGACATTTCTGGTGCTAACTACATGGGTCCCTATTGTGTTAAAGATGTAAGTGAGTGCACAAGCAGCATTCAATGGATATATACACATATATAAGTTGCCATTTCATGTCAATCAGCATTCAGTACCAGGAAGGACACATCACCAGCACCATTTAAAAGGGAATCATCAATTACTTTCTGGTTAGATGCTGACATTGCTGAACAATCTAGTATTTTTTCACAGTTGTTTGAATTTTCTAAAATTTAGAGGGAGTGAAGGATTGGTGCTGAAAGCCTTGCTATTGGACTTCAAGCTTTCTGCTCAGACCTCATGTTCCCAGATAGGGGTCCAGTAATGTGCATCGTCCCTATACCAAATATGGTAGGAGAATCTGAAGAGGTAAACAGAACAGGGCGAGCAACAAAAAAACGTGGGAGAGATGGGGTACTCAACAGGAGGAAATTTCTAGCAAAGGTTTTCCAGTCTTCCAGCTCCCTGTAGATAGAGGACATTCCTGTTCCTGTTCGCCGAGACCAAGATGTCCATAGCAAGAGAGATCCTTGGAGCCTACCCTTTGCCACGTTTTTTTTCTCGCTCACAATCATTTCTACAAACAGTTCCAGTACCTGTAACCAGAATGCATCACCTCTTTAGGAGATGAACTTTGGCTTTCAGCAAAGCAGGCTTGATTGAAGTGGCATTAACATCCCACATTCTTGGGATTCCCTATTGACACATGCAGTCACTTCGTTGAATGTAGCACTGGCTACACTCTACAATCATGTAAATTATCAGGGAACAAAAAACATTTGGGTCGTCTGCCTCAGAAGAAACAGGCATGGATTAATTTCACATCAAGATATCTGCGTGCATTTTCAGTCCCTGTCTGCAGCCAAGTTTTTTACTGAGCTAGATCCATGGTATCAATAGAATATGCTGCCATTTCCAGCCCTACGAGCAATTCCTGTGTTGCAACCTGAATGACCAAGAATTCTTGCTGGCTCTGTGACCCCCACCTTCCCTAATTTGATCTTTTATCTTCTAAAAAATTCACCAAGAGGCAATGCAATTTCTCTGAAAGATTATTTTTAAACAGCTTCCTTTCAACTTGTGCTATAAATTCAAAGTGGCTATTTAGTGGTTATTCCACTCTTCTGCTCACTGTACACTCAGGGAAAGTTCCAAAACTGTCAAAAGGGGCACAGCTGTTAAAGATTCAGTTCAACAAATAACCAACAGGGAAGAAGGGGGCTCTTGTGGAGCAGAGGTAGAGTCCTTACCCCTGGACCAGGAGGCCTGGGTTCAAGTTCCACCTGATCCAGGGGTATGTAATAACATCCCTCATCAGGTTTATTAGGAAGAAAAAGGTTAAAATACAAAACACAGCAGTGAAGAGTGACGCTGTAATTGTTAGTTTAATCTAAAGTCAGAAATCACACAAAAACAGGTTTATTTAAAGTCACAAGCTTTCAGTGAAGTGGAGAGAGGTGCACAAGCAGAGAGACAATGGCAAGATAATTCCAGGTAATCAAGAGTGCCAACAGTTTAATACAAATGGTGTGAGTGAAGTGTTGACCTAAGAACTGATTAGGGCAGGAAGATTGTTACAAAAATCAGAAGTAAGATGGTACTAGAGACAAACTAATTTGCTAGAATGACATGGGTAGGTATCAGAGTGGCAGGGTCTAACAAGAGCAACAAGTAATCAAAAACTGTACAAACTAATTAAGGCAGACAGTCAAATCACAAGTAGTAACAGTGATGGTGTCAAAACAGGACAGTTAAGAAGATTTTACAAATACTGAACAGTATGGTGGGGATACATGTAACACAAAATGAATCCAAGATCACAGTTGAGGCCGTCCTCATGGGTACAAAACTTGGCTATCAGTTACTGCTTGGCAATTCTGCATTGTTGTGTATTTCAAAAGGCTGCCTTGGAGAATGCTAACCCAAAGACCAGAGGCTGCAATGTCCTTTACTGCTTCCTAACCATCCTGCTTTGATACCATTACCTTGATTGCTTGTGATTGTCTCCCTGCCTTAATTAGTTTGTACAGTTTTTGATTACTTGTTACTTTTGCTCGACCCCAGTCACATGAATCATACCTAATCATGTCATTCCAACAAACTGGTTTGTCTCTACTTTCAGAGATAGTAGGAACTGCAGATGCTGGAGAATCTGAGACAACAACGTGTAGAGCTGGATGAACACAGCAGGCCCAGCAGCATCAGAGGAGCAGGAATGCTGACATTTCGGGCCTAGACCCTTCTTCAGGAAATGAAAATTTTCTGAAGAAGGGCCTAGGCCCGAAACGTCAGCTTTCCTGTTCCTCTGATGCTGCTGGGCCTGCTGTGTTCATCCAACTCTACACGTTGTTGTCTCTAGTATCATCTTACTTTTGATTATTTATAATTACCTTTCTGCCTTAATTAATCATTTCATAGGTCATCCCTTCACTTGTTATCGACACTCCACTCGCACTATTTGTACTTATTTATTGACACTTTTAATTACCTGGAGTTATCTTGCCATTATCTCTCTGCCTGTATATTCTGTTCCTGTGCACCTCTTTCCACTTCACCTGATGAAGCAGCAGTGCTCAGAAAGCTTGTGATTTTACATTTCACTTCTGACTTTGTCCATGCCAGTCCAACACCAGCATCTCTAAACCCAGGTTAATCTAAGCCAAGCTAAATCTATTTTGAAAAAACAGCAAAGTTTAAAGATCTATGGTAAAGGTTACAGAAGGAACGTTAGAAGGACAGAAGGTAGAATAGAAAAAACAACTTGCATTTGTACAGTACTTTCAAAAAACAAAAGCTTTTTATAGTCAATAAATTATTTTTTGTAATAGTCAGTCATAGTCAGTGATTGTTGAAAGTGGGATTAATAGCTCCAAAAGGGAGGGTTGTTTGAGGGATGAATATTAGTTAAGACACCAAGGAAAGCTCCCTGTTCTTTGAACTAATGTATTAGGACCTTCCAAGTGCAGCTGAGAAGGCAGACTGCGTCTTGGCAATATCTCATTTAAAAGACAGTAACTTGACCACCCTGTAGTATGACACTGGCTTGTCAGATGAGAGCATGTTCACAACTCAAGTATCATCTGATCCTGAAAAACACTGGTTCACAGAATAAAAGGATGGGACAGAATAGAATTGACTTTTGAAAATTAAAAGAAAAAAAATGGAGTCACGATCATTGGCATTGCTGGTAGAAAAAAAATCAGACACAGAAAACTCGGGCTGATAGAAGGTAATTTAGAAGGAAGAGGAAAGTTTTGACACAGTGCAACAGAGAAAAGTGAAGTTGCTGGAAAGCTGGGAATCACTCTGGAATTTGTTCTGTAATGTTTGTCATCTCTCAAATACAGTACTTAGCCAATAGGATGGTTAAGTAATATCATAAATTTGTTAATTAGCTTGTGTAAAATAGCTTCAGATTTTAACTATTCATCTTATCCACGGATTTTGTTTTTAAATACAACAAATGGCTTAAAATACAAAATATCACCTCCTGTTTTTTGATATTTGTCACTGGGAAATCTCTTAAGAGACTGGTCTCTACATGGGTTGTAACATCAATAACAGATTAATTAAGTTGGAACATCCTTCCGAATTGATGCTAGATCAATTGTTACCTTGGTTAACAAACATCTAGCAATCTTGCAGGTAAACTTAAAAGGAACAGGGTGCAAAGGCAGGTGAAGTTAGGCAACAAATAAGTCACAGGCTTTTGCCTGGAGGAATAAGTCTGGAGGTTAAGTGATCCATTCCTACGTCCTTAGCATTTATGCAGCAAATTTAACACACTAAAATATCCCAAGGTACTTCACAGGAACAGTATCAGACATGTTGTGAAACAAGCCATACATTTTGGGGTAAATGGTCAAAGATTTGGTCAAAGAGATTGCAGGCTTAAAAAAAAAGGACAAAAGACAGATGTGAAGAGATTTAGGGAAGGGAATTCAAGTATGCAGTAGCAGGAAGCACAGCTGCCAAAATGGTGGAGCAATTAAAAACAGCGTAAAAGGAGCCAGAAATGCAGAAAGGTTGCAGGGCTGGAGGAAATTACAGAACGGAAGAGCAATGAGACCAGGGCGGAAATTTGAAAGGAAGGATGAGATTTTTAATATCAAAGGCATTGTTTAATTGTGAGCCGACATTAGTCAATCAGCAAGGGGCACTGGGTAAATAGCACTAGCTTCAATTTGGATATGGTTAGCAGAGGTCTGGATGACAAGCCTACAGACATTCCAGAAGGACAGGCCGTGAAGGGAAGAACTTAACAAGGACAGATCTGGGGGAATACTAGGGCTTAACAGCCAGAAAAAAAACCCTTTACACATCAAGCATTAGTAAGATGGTGAAGACCAGAGTCAAGGAACTACACCTAATCAACTCTGTATTGCAGGTAAAAGGGACTCTAACTCTCTGCTAAACGTCAGCTAGATAGCAGCCAGACAAGACACAGGATTACAAAAAGTCTCTCTTAGGCTGTAGTCAAGATTCAAAATGGCAGAAGAACTCAGCCCCATGGAATGCTTCTCCTGCAATATGTGGGGAAAAAAAATGAGGGACACTTCTACCATCCAGGCTGACTATGTATGCAGGAAGTGTCTTCAGCTGCAGCTCCTGATTTGCTGCGTGAAGTGCCTGGAGCTGCGGATGGGCTCAAAATGGAGCAGCCATGAGGCTGAGAATGTCATAGATAGCATGTTTAGTGAGGTGGGCACTGCACCAGTAGGGCTACACAGACAGAGAAGAACTGGTGACCACCAGGAAGATGAAGAAGCATGGGCAGGCAGTGCAAGAGTCCCTGTGGCCAGTGAAGATGGTCTCTCAGGGCAAAGCAGCAGCTGCTGCCAGATCACTTGTCACCACAACTGGCTCTGTTGTACAGCAGGGGGGATCAAAACATTGGTGAACCACTGGAGTTGTTGTGAGGTAACTGGCTTGAGGCCAGAAAGTAGGAAGATAACAGAGTTGTTAGTGTGGCTAAGGAGCTGGTGTAGGAGGGACGAACAAACTCATATCTGGATCATTGAGATGTGTTTTGGGGCAGGTAGGACCTGTACAAGAAGGACACGTACATTTTAATTGGAGGGGCACAATTGTCCTTGCAGGGATGTTTGTTATTGCCACCCTGGATGGTTTAAACTAGTGTGGCAGAGGGGCAGGAATTAGAACAGTAGGTCAGCATATGGAGTGTTAGAAAAGAGAGAGCGGTTAAATCAATTAAGTCTGATAGGCAGGGTCAGGTTAAATGAACACAGCAGGGCAAGTGGTCTGAAGCGTGTTTATTTTAATGCAAGGAGTATAACGAGTAAAGCAGATGAGTTTAGAGCCTGGATTAGTACATGGGACTATGATGTGGTAGCCATTACAGAAAATTGGCCGAGAGAAGAGCAGAACAGGCAGCGCAACATTCCAAGATTTAGATGTTTCAGATGTGATATAGAGGGATACAAGACGGGCTCAGGATTTGCATTACTAATTAAGGAGAATGTCACAGCTGTATTAAGATAAGACGTAAGGGGGGGCACGGTGGCTCAGTGGTTAGCACTGCTGCCTCACAGCGCCAGGGATTTGGGTTTGATTCCACCCTCAGGCGATTGTCTGCGTGGAGTTTGCACATTCTCCCCGTGTCTGTGTGGGTTTCCTCCGGGTGCTCCAGTTTCTTCCCACAGTCCAAAGATGTGCATGCCAGGTGGATTGGCCATGTTAAATTGCCCGTAGTGTTCAGGGATGTGTAGATTAGGCAGGTTACAGTGGGATGGGTCCGGGTGGGATGCTTTGAGGTTCAGTGTCGACTTGTTGGGCCAAAGGGCCTGTTTCCACACTAAGACATTTTGGAGAGCTCATCCAGAGAAGTCAGATGGATAGAACTCAGGAATAGGAAAGATGCAATCAGTACGACAGTGTTATATTTAGACATCCCAATCAGAGGAACAGATATGTAACCAGATCACAGAAAGATGTAAAAACAACAGAGTTGTAGAAGTGAGTGATTTTCATTTCCCCAATATTGACTGGGACTCCCTTAGTGCCAGGGGCTTAGATGGGGATAGATTTTGTTAGGTGCATTCAGGAGGATTTCTTTAAACTATACATAGATCATCAAAGTAGGGAAGAGGTTGTACAGACCATGGACTAGGGAATGAGCCTGACCAGTTGATCAAAGTCAGGTGGGGAACATTTTGGGAGCAGTAATCACAATTCAATGTGTTTTAGGACAATTATGGAAAAGAATGAGACTGGTCTTTGGATGAAAGTGCTCAATTGGGGGAAGGCTAATCACAACAGGATTAGGCAGGAACTAGAGGAATTGGACTGGAGGCAGCTGTTTGAAGATGAGACGTGGATTTACATGCAAGAGTCTTAAAAACCATCAAAACAGAGTCCAAAGCAGCATGTTGCTGTGAGGATGAAAGAGAAGGACGGCAAGATTCACAAACACAGGATGACAAGAGATATTGAAAGTTTAAATCAAAAAGAAAAACAGCAATCATAAAAAATATTAAGAGAACAAATCAAACAAGGCCCTTGAGGAGCATAAAGGAAACAGAGAAGAAGTAAAACAAGAAATTAGGAGGGCGAGAAGGGGCCATGAAATGTCCTTGGCAAGTAGGATTAAGGAGAATCCCAAGGCATTCCATATGTACATTAGGAGCAAAAGGGTAGCTAGATAAAGGGTAGGTTCACTCAAGGACAAAAGGAAGGAATGTATGTGCGCAGCCAGAGGAAATGGGCACTTTGCATCGGTATTCACCAGGGAGAAATACATGGATGATGGTAAATTTAGAGAGGGGTTTGTTGAACTAAATACATTTCGATATTAAGCGATCGTTGTATTTTATTTAGCCACACGTGAAGTCCCAGAAAACTGGAGAATAGTCAATGTTGTTCTTTGATTAAAAATAGATAAGTCCCCAGGGTATGATGGGATCTATCCCAAGATATACAGGGAAGTCAGAAAGGAGATTGAAGGGTCCTTGACAGAGATTGGTGTATTCTCTTTAGCCACAGGTGAAGTCCCAGAAAACTGGAGAATTGTCAATGTTGTTCCTTTGATTAAGAAGGGCAACAAGGATAATCCAGGAAATTAGAAGGCAGTGAGCCTTACATCAGTGGTAGTGAAATTATTGGAGGAGAAGATTCTTAGGGACAGGATTTAGTCACATTTGGAGAAGAATGAACTTATTATGGATAGTCAGCATGGCGTTATTCGGGGACATCTTGTCTCACAAATGTGATTGAGTTGTATGAGGAAGTGACAATGTTGATTGATGACGGTAAAGCAGGAGAAGTTGTCTACAAGTACTTCAAAACCATTTGACAAGGTCCCTCATGGTAGGCTAGTCCAGAAGGTTAAGCTGCAAGGAATCCATAGTGAGTTGGCAAGTTTGATACAAAATTGGCTTAGTCATAGAAGGCAAAAGGTGGTTGTGGAGGGGCGTTTTTCTGATTGGAGGACTGTGACCGGTGATTTTCTGCAAAGATCAGTCCCAGGGCCTCTGTTTGTAACATATGTAAAAAATCTGGATGAAAAGATCAATGGTCTGATTAGAAAGTTTGCAGATGTTAGAATTGCCAGAATAGTGGATAGAGAGGAAAGATATCAAAGGATACAGCAGAACATAGGCCAAGTGGAAAGTTGGGCAGAGAAATGGCAGATAAAATTTATTCAAGGGCAAGTGTGAGGTGATGCATTTTGGGTGCTCAAACGCAAAAAAAAATACACAGTAAATGGCAGGACACATAGGAGTATTGATATACAAAGGGATCTTGGGATCCAAACCCATAGCTTCCCTGAAAGTGGCAGCACAAGTGGATAAGGTGGTAAAGGCAGCATATAACATGCTAGCCTTTGTCAGTCAGTGCATTGAATTTAAAAGTTGGCAGGTTATGTTGCAACCGGACAAAACTTTGGTCAGACCACATTTGGAGTATTGTGTTCAGTTCTGCCGCACTATAGGAAGGATGGAGGTCTTAGAGAGGCTGAGCTGGATGTTGTCTGGTTTGAGTGTATTAGCTATGAGGAGATGTTGGAGAAACTCAAATTGTTTTCGCTAGAACGTTGGAAGCTGAGAGGCAACCTAACAGGCGTGTATAAAATTATGAGGGGCATGGATAGGGTGGATAGTTGAGTCTACTTCCCAGGGTGGAAATATCAAATACTTGGGGAAATAGGTTTAAGGTGAGATGGGGATAAAGTTTAAAGGAGATTTGAGAGGAAAGATTTTGTTTTAAAGAAAGAGGGTAGTATGTACCTAATGCTCAGGGAGCTGGCAGGAGCAGGTATGTTTGCAAAGTTTAAGAGACTTTTAGACACACATGAAAAAGTGAGAGAATAGAAGGACTGAAAAGTGCCGGAGACCACAGCCGGTCAGGCAGCATCCATGGAGAGAAAGCAAGCTAACATTTCAAATCTAGATGACTCTACATCAGAGTTTGATGATCTTTTACTCATTGAAATGTCAGAAGTGGGGATGATTCCTTATGATTGCATAATGTTTGGTTCCATTCAGACTCCCTGAGATTACCTTCATGCTGAGAGACCTGGACAACATGCACAATTGTTAACTGCCAATTAAAATTCAAACCAGAAAAGTGTCACGAGCCATTTTCAGAGCTTTACCAACTCCCTCCATTGGCATTCTAAACAAAAAAATGGAAGAACTGCGTATGGTGTAAATGAGGAACAAAAACAAAAGTTGCTGGTAAAGCTCAGCAGGTCTGGCAGCATCCATGGGGAGAAAATCAGAGTTAACATTTCATGTCCGGTGACCCTTCCTCAGAACTGGCATTCACCATTGCATTACTTGGTTGAATACCTTGGCATTAACACTGATCAAAACCTTGACTGGAACAGCCACACAAATTCTGTACGCCTGTAAAAACGGGTCAGAGGCTGGTTATTTTCCAATTACTAGGTTACTTCCCGATTTCCCAAAGACACTGCACCAACTACAAGACACAAGCTACAGCAGACTACTCTTCATTTTGAGCGCCTGGTTGCAAATGAAGTAGTATGCAATTGTGTCAATACCATTCAAGAC
This sequence comes from Ginglymostoma cirratum, assembly GCA_024137785.1. Lineage (NCBI taxonomy): Eukaryota > Metazoa > Chordata > Chondrichthyes > Orectolobiformes > Ginglymostomatidae > Ginglymostoma > Ginglymostoma cirratum. Next base: position 52,812,690 of record JAHRHZ010000013.1, read on the forward strand.
ATAACAGTCCTCTTGATCAACACTTCACTCCCTACCCCAGCCATTCACCATCTCAATGCTGGCATACCTTGTCTGCAACATGCTTTAACTTAAGTATGTACTGCAGCAAGTTGCCAAAATATCTGACAGCATTTCCCAAACCCATGAGATCTACCACAAGTGCATGGGAATATCACCATTTCTATCCGAGTTAAAAGTGCTGTGGGTATACCGTCATGACATGGAGTTTTGTGGTTCAAGAATATTTGCCACTGTCTAAGTGTAGCTAAGGACAGGCAACAAAAGTTGGCTTGACCAGCCAGCAATTTTGATATGCCAAGAACAATGGAAATTCAACTTGTTACAATCACATAATTTGCTCAAGTTTTATGAAAGAACTAATTACTGCAATACAGATAGATAACACACCATATTCGAGTGAAAATGCAAATAGAAGCTTCCAATTAAAAACGTTAGCTACAGTACTTGTGAAAACAGCCAATCCAAAATAAGCAGATATGACTTAGCAATAAAGTTCAAGATAATTAAGTTGCTAGAAGTCATAGACATAAACTTACAAAATTTATAAAATTAAACCAGTCCACATTTTCCATTTTGAAATGGAATAGCTCTGTTCATCTGAAACCAGCAACTCTTTAAAAGCCTGTCCATTCACAGGATATAATTGCTGCTGTAGGTCACATCCTTCGATAGTAGGGTCAATTTAAATGAAAAACAGCGACAAAATAAACATTTTTGGAAATTGAAAATTAAGCAGATATTTTCCTTTATCCAAACCAACAAAATACAGGATCATATGAACTTTTGCTGAAGAACCATTTCCAAAATAAAATTGTATCCAAATGGTTGTTTCATGAGTAATAAAAATTACTACTTTTAAGGCTTGCACTGGATCATTTTTCAGTGAAGTATATTGCAAGTGGCCTTATCAGATACTTTTGATCATTTATTTGCAGTGCGCAAGAGAAACACCTTTTTCACTGCTTTTGACCAGATCTCTTTCAAAACATTGATATGACTTTTTATTCAGAGAGTTATATACGGCTAACTGATGCTTATATCACCAAAACATTCAATGATTTGCAGTGTCGATAGCTGATAGAATCTAAGTCACAAGGTGATGGAAGACAGGACTGGAGCCAAGTCTTTGAATACTTGTAAAGCTTATTTATAGAGACACCACACTTAGCAAACACGCACATCCAAACCCAATCAAAATAATTTCAGTCGAATGTTATATAAAAATCTTTCTTAAGAATCTTGTTCAAATATGTTATAAACACACCTTCTAATCCAGAAGCAGAGACCCCGTCAGTTTCTTCAACCACACATATGGGAGCACAAATGAATCACTAGCTATAATTATCTGAATATAATTAAACACCTAATTGCTATACAATCACCAGTAACAACCATTTATACCTTTACATTTTAGATCATAGGAAGCTAAGAATAAACATTTTAATCCAATGTGACATTGTGCAGGCCTTGATCTCAAAAGGCAAAACAGGGTAGATGCAGGGAGGATGTTCGTGATGGTGGGTGTGTCCAGAACCAGAGGTCACAGTCTGAGGATTCGGGGTAGACGATTTAGGACGGCCCTGAGGAGACATTTCTCCACCCAAAGAGTGGTGAGCCTATGGAATTCATTACCACAGGAAGTAGCTGATGCCAAAACATTGAATGTATTCAAGAGTGATTAAGTATAGCACTTGGGGCAAATGGGATCAAAGGTTATGGGGAGAAAGCAGGATTAGGCTATTGAGTTGAACGATCAGCCATAATCGTGAAGAATGGCGGAGCAGGCTCAAAGAGACAAATGGCCTCCTCCTACTCCTATCTTCTATGTTTCTATGTTTCTAAATTTCTTTTGTTAAAAAAAGTCAATTCTTTATCACCAGACTTAAAATTTTGTCATATCCAATACACAATAAAATTGTCAGTGTCAATCATATAATCTGAATTAGTAATATTAGTTAACATAATTAAGTAGACAAAATTCTAACCCGATTGACATTCAACTGTTTGATAGTATTCACCCGATTTTCTCCCTTAGGATCAAGATCAATCACGCTCGTAAGTGGTAGACATGGAAGGCTTAACCCTGAGAAACTCCCTGATTGCAAAACCATATCAAGAGGTGAAAGCATGTCAGAAAAAGCTGTACCAAATGATGTGCAGCAGTGATATGTCAGAAGGTCTGAAGCATCTCTCAACAACGCAACTAACAAGTTGCAAGAACTATGATGCATGGAAGTAGCTGACTTCACAGGTTTTTTTTATAGTTAGATACTCGAACATGAAACTGTTTAGATTCATTTAAAGTGAGATTCAAGAAATCAACTGGTTTATTACAAATTCCCAATTTAACACTGAATACTAAAATTTGTTTTTGTGTCCTGTTGTATGTAATTCCATTGCAGTATCATTCATAAAAATACAAAATAAACCTGTAAATTCAATAAAAAGACAAGCCTCAAAATCAATCTAGGCTTTTGTTCCAATACTCAACAACTATTCTTCATTTCCGCACTTATTTTACTCATTCTTCCACCTATTTCTTCGTGCTATGATGATAATCCCTTTTCATTCCCTTCCAAGGCATAATATAAATGAACATCCAGCAGTGGCAAAACAGCATCAAGATATCCACGGCATCTTAAAATAATTGGGGAAAAGAGATCTTTAAATGTTTGCTTATGCCTTCATCATCAGTTACATTACTCTCCATATCAGCTACTGAACAAAACAGAGCAAAAATATATGGTCACCAGAACGTCATTCTGGAATGGAATTGTGCTGTACCTGCCACTTTAATGATAAGTCAGCTATTAAGGCCGAATGAATTGCTCCAGAACTCTTGCAAATTGTACATTCATTCAGGTGTGGTAAAACCACTCACGGTATGCAGGTGAGAACCTGCAGCAAATTCATGCACTAATTCTATTCCTTAAAAATAATGCATTTGTGTTGCCTAAGAATATTGTCAGAAACAATAATTTTCAAATTTTAAAGCTGAATTAACACCTAACATATAAACATACAAAATATCAGTCTCCCTTTTGACCATCAAATCTGCTCTGCTATTCAATATGATCATGCCGAATAATCCCACTTTTTCCCAGACCATTTGACACCTTTTGGTCTCTAGAAATCTATTTTAAAATATTGTCAGTGACTTGACCTCCGAGACCTCCTGTGAAAGAGAATTTCACAGGTTCACCACCCTCTAAGTGAAGCTCAATCCAAAATGGCCCACTGCATAGCCTAAGACCATAGCCCCTTGTTCTGGCCCAAACAGTGGAAATAAGACCATAAGACCACGAGACATGGAGCAAAAATTAGGCCATTCAGCCCATCAAGGCTGCTCCACCATTCAATCATGGCTGATAAGTTTCTTAACTCCATTCTCCCGCTTTCTCCCCGTAACCATTGATCCTCTTGACAATCAAGAAACCATCCATCTCTGTCTTAAATATACTCAATGACCTGGCCTCCACAGCCTTCTGAGGCAGTGAGTTCCATAGATTCACCACTCTCTGGCTGAAGAAGTTTCACTCTGTCTCTGTTCTAAAAGGTCTTCCCTTTGCCCTAAGGCTGTGCCTTTGGGTCCTAGTCTCTCCTACCAATGGAAACATCTTCCCAACATCCACTCTATGCAAGCCATTCAGAATTCTGTAAGTAAATATCATGCTTGCATGTAGTTTTTCCAGCCCTGTTGGGATTTTATGTTTCAATTAAATCCCTTCAGGAGCGTTAAACTCGAAAGTGGTATCTCCAAACCAGATTGTTAGGGTAATTGTTAAGGGTTAATTGGACATGGCAATGAGCAATTGAAGGAAATTACATGAAAAATAGGTTTAGCGGAAAGCAGGATTTCTGAAGAAGGGTCCAGACCTGAAACGTCAGCTTTCCTGTCCCTCTGATGCTGCCTGGCCTGCTGTGTTCATCCAGCTCTACACTTTGTTATCTCAGATTCTCCAGCATCGGCAGTTCCTACTATCCCTTAGTGGAAAGCAGCCTGTTTTGGCTTGCAATGACTTTGCCTCAGCTTGGGAACAGACTATTTTGTAGTGATACCTGGATTTGTTTGTGACTAACAAGCACAGATGAATGTTTGGGGAAGTACTCAGAATGGCAATACTGCATGTCATATCAGGTTCAGAACAGTATTAATATTGGGACCTCTTCCCAACTCTTAAGACTTTTCACCAAGGGCACCTTCACCACCGCACTGAGGTTTGCAAGCCCATTGCTGTGGAAACTGAGATACAACTCCAAATGCCAGTCATCACATAGGGAGTACCCGATGGGCAGAAGGCAGTGAGACTTGCTTGATGAATATGTCTAAGTAGTTTAAGCTAACAGATTCATTCCTTAGTTTGTAAATATCTAATTTTGATTAAGCTAATAAATTTGCTTGTTATCAAAGAACACATGTCTCCCTGTGTTCATTTTGATCATCCCCATTAGGCACTTTCAGCCAAACAATATATCCTCTCTTTCTTCTGAACTAGAGCAGATACAGATCCAGTCAATCTGATCATTCCTCATATGAAAAATGTGGTATCCAGGGATTGATCTGGTAAACTTTGGATGCACCCTCCCACGTTAAATATATCTATTCTTAGGTAAGAAAACCAAAACTGAACATAATACCCCAGGTGTGGTCTCAAAAGGCTCTGCACACTGCAATGAGACTTCCTAGATTTAAAGCTGCTAACATGAAAGTCAATATACTATGTACCTTCCTAATTGTTTGCTGCACCTGCATGTTTGCTTTCAATGATTGGTGTGCAAGGACATCTAAGTCCCTCTGTGCATCAGTATTTTCTAATCCATTACCATTTAATTAAACTCTATCGTTCTATTTATTTTACCAAAGTGGGCAACTTTATAACTATCCACACAATACTGCATCGGTCATGCATTTGCCTTCTCACTCAACTTGGCTAAATTGACTTACTGCCTCTTTAAATCCTTCTTCAAATTATAATCTGACCTCATTTTGTGTTGGAAAGATTCCACTTGATTCTTTCATCCAAACCAGTGCCATATGTTGTGCACAGATGGGGCCTAAGCACCGATTCTTAGGATATTTACTTGACACTGAACTCGACTCTGAAAAAAGACCATTTCACTATCTACTTTTCTTTCCTGCTTGCTAACCAATTTTCAATCCATGTGAGTACACTGCTACCAATCCCACTCTCTTTGATTTTGCACTCTTATATAGGACTTTATTAAAAACTTTCAGAAAATCTAAATACATCACATCTTTTGGTTCTCCCTCATCAATTCTACCAGGCAAGTCCTCATAAAAGAACTCCAGTAGGTTTGTCAATTGCAATTTCTCTTTCACAAATCCATGCTGACTTTGTTTAATCCCATTGGTATTATCCAGCTATCCTTCATAACAGACTCTAGCATTTTCCTGACTTCTGATGTTTGGCTAACTGGTCTGTACTTTCTGGATTTCTCCCTTGCTCCATTTTTAAATAGTGGGGTTACATTTGTTACTCTCCAGATTCTAAGTTTGTATCAGAATCTACACAATTTTGGAAGATGACAGTCAATTAATCATTATTTCCACGACCACCTTCATTAGCAATCTAGGATATAGACGATTAGGCCTAGGGGATTTATCAGATTTCAGTCCTAATTATCTCAGCACCAAGTTTTTACAAATACTGACCTCCTTCAATTCCTCTTTTCCATTGCTTAGCACTTCTAGATTTAGTTTGTGTCTTCTTCTGTGAAGACAGAACGAAATTAATTGTTTTATCACTCTATCATTTTCTTGTCCTCATTATCAATTCTCCCAAAACTGACTGTAAGAGGCCTACATCGGCCTTCAGTAATCTTTTCCATTTTACATATGGTTTGCAACTTTATTTTTATACTCTGTTTTTCTCCTTTTCATCAACTTTTTGGTTCATCTTTGCTGAATTCTGAACGGTCTCCATCTACTTTTTCTAGCAACTTTATATGACTTCTCTTTGGATCTAATGTTTTCCTTAATTTCTTTTCTTAGCCATGGTTGGGCCACTTTACCTGTTATGTCCTTCATCCTGAAAGGAATGTACAACTATTGCAATGCAGGTATTTGATCCTTAAATATTCACCATTCCCTATGCAATGTCACAGCTTTTAATAAAGTTGCCCAAACTATCACAGCTAACTCAATCCTCATGCATACGTAGTTTTCTTTGTTGGGATTGAGGATACTAAGATTGGATTGGTACACTTTTCTTTCTATCCCAGAAAAGAATTTTATCATGTTACCAAAATTCCAAAATGTATTAATTCATCCCATATCTTGCAGAAAACCAAGTCCAGAGTATTCAGTTCCCGAGTTGGCTTTTCAATGTACTGGCCTAAAGAAACACCTTGCACACATTCTAGGAATTCATCTGCCACATGATTATTGCTAACATGACTCACACAATCTAAATTATGTTAACATTACCCATGATTAGCTTACAGTGTACTTTGGGAAGATTTTCCAACATTTAGTGATGTAGACATAGTGAGAAATATAAGCTAGATTGAAAACATATCTGAACCAAGGCAAAAAGGGGAAAAGTTCCAAGTTTCCTCTTATGGTTTCAAGGGGACGTTTTAATTTTGCCAAATACATGGCAACTACCTCACGTGGATTTCATTTCAGTATTAGCTAATCTCAAGCAATTTCTATGTAGCATGCATCCCTTTCTCTCCCGAGAAACTAGGCAGTGACAATTTCTATCTTGACGGTCAGAATGGTTACATGGCAGATGCAACTCAACTCTTCATCCTCTGGGCTTCCATTTTAATGTATCTTCACCAACATGTCCTTGAATGCTCCATCTACCTCCACCTTTGTCCACTGAAATTGGCATCAGAAAGCCACATTAGCGTAGCTCGTCTTGGACCAACTTAGAATCCACTTCAGTTCTTCAGGTCCTCATTTTGGAGCTCAGGGACAGCTTTGACTAGCATGCTCGCGCCCAGTTCATTTTGTGCACAGGTACATCCAGTCCTCTCATGCATTTTATAGCTCTCGGCTTCATTTCTCAGCACTGTTCACTTTGCACTTACTTGAAGGCTGCCAGCCTCTCAATTTCATAGCTTTTAAGTGCAGGAAGGGACGTTTTTGGAGGTGAGGTGGGTGACAGCATTGAGTGGAGATACTTCATACAATAGTGGGGGCTGGTAGTCCATGAACACTGATGAGGTGTGTGCGCAGTGGCAGAGTTAGTGTGAGTGTGAGGTAGAAGAGAGATCATGGGAGCCTTTACCCCGGCAGACTGCAGTATATCACTGTCTTGTGCATTTTGTTCAGTATGGAGAAAATACTGATTCAGACCAATATCTTCATGCAGGTCCACTGTGCATAATGCATGTGCCCCTTTTAGTTTGCTCTCAACTGCCTTCAACAACCCAGAACCTCAAAGTCCCATGGGATGCAAGGTCCCAACTTCACTTTCTGAGACATTTTGGTATTCTAAGAGGACACTGTGTTGAGGTAGTTTCCTAACCTGCGGGATTAAAGGTGATGTACAGTTGGGCTTTAACTATGGTGCCAACAGCTTGTATGCTGAAATGTCACTTCAACACCAGGAATTTCATCTCTCCTGCCAGGTGAATGTATGCAAAGTAATCAAAGAAGCTGGTTGCCTAATTATTGAGGTAAGGAGAGGACAGTTGCATGAAAAACTGCTGTGAGCTATGATAGGGCACCCGCCCTGAAATCACCAGCAAAACACTGCCTGAAAATGGCAAAAGTGCACCCTTTGACTTCATCATTCTCTATGATTTGAATAAATTGCAGCACTAAAGGGAAAAAATGGAAGTGGGGACGCTGTTGGATAGGAAGATACTATCTGGATATTGTATACCTAGTTTGAAATGTTAAGATGCAGAAAAGTGATGGATTTTTATGATTAGATGTAGAAATAACAGAAATGCAACCATGCTTTGTCCTGTTTTCCAGAACGTATAGTACATTTATTATGGATTTACTGGATTTGATGTTCATATATCAGGTTTAGCCTCCAAAGTTTCAGATAATATTTTCCCATCTATCAACATCTCTAATTTCATTTATTTTTGTCAGCGTTGCTATTGTCCTTTCCTAACTTCGTTAAATTAACTGTCAACTCTTTCATATCCATGTAATTGACACAATCTTCATTGAGCATTTTTGCTCAGCTCAACCTTCAGCTGCTCCTTGAATTGTTGTCCTTCTAGCTCAACTGGAGTGCCTGGTTGATTTTTCATAAATCTTTGAAACTTTAGTTTACCTTTATGCTCATTACCTTCATCGATGAATCACAAGCTCAGTCTACTGACATAAGATAAAACAAATAACTGCGGATGCTGGAGGCCTGAAATAATAATAGAAATTACTGGAGAAACTCAGCTGTTCATGCTGTTTTCATTCTACGGATGCTGCCAGACCTGCTGAGTTTCTGCAATAATTTCTATTTTTGTTTGTCTCAATCTGCTTATCTTCATCTTTCTTTTCAGTCTCCAGTCTCATCTTTATCGTTTCTAACATAATAATTTAGATTGTAGGATGGTTTACTGTAGTCAACATTTCTTGTGAAATCTTAAATTTATTCTGTTTTTGAGATTTTTATGTTTGGCTTGGAATACCAATTTTAGAAAATACTCTTGAATTCATTGAAACGTTATTAAGGTTACTCCATCCCAAAATGTGTGATTATTATTAAGTCTTGATGTACAAAACTTTCGTTAACTTACTTTCAGGTTGATAATAAATAATGATTTATAGATGACATTCATATCCGTCATGTTCCATGAATTTCTGTCAATGTTGTGGCAGACTTTGCTGAAAGTTTTGGTTTTTACATGTTTGCTTCAGTCATTGACCAAGCCTTTCTGTTTTTATGAGTTATCACAGGAAAGCACAGGTCAAAATTTGCAGAAGTGTTTAGTCAAAAATGGATAGGTAGCAATAGAGTGAGATCTATCAGAGATATCAATTATGAAATGAAAAGTTCCAATACACAACTATGTCATTATGAGCGACACCAAAAAGATCATGTGCCTAACAGAACACTGGGGTGGCATGGTGACTCAGTGGTTAGGACTGTTGCCTCACAGCACGAGAGACCTGGGTTCGATTCTGCCCTTGGGAAACTGTCTGTGTGGAGTTTGCACATTCTCCCTGTGTGTGTGGGGTTCTGCCCGGTGCTCTGGTTTCCTCCCACAGTCCAAAGATGTGTAAATGCTAAATTACCCATAGTGTTCAGGGATGTGTAGGTTAGGCACATTAGCCATGGGAAATGCAGGGTTACAGGGCTGGAGTCGGGGGATGGGTCTGGATGTGATGCTCTTTGGAGGGTTGGTAAGGACTCATTGGGCTGAATGGCCTGTTTCCACACTGAAGGGATTCTATGGATATTTAAGAGGCAAAGATGATATGCAATTGGGAGATATGAAAATATAGAAGTGATTTCAAAACCATCAACAAAGTCAACCTGTACATTTTAACATGTTGTTTTCTAACATATTTCTATTATGGAAAAATAATCAAATAGCCATGAGTCAAAGTAACTTACATAAGGCATTGGAAAACCGTAAGCTGAACTTATGTTTGACTGCCTTTTGCATTATGTTATAGAGTCACAGAGTCATGCAGCATGGAAACAGACCCTTAGGTCCAACTCATTCGCGTTGACCAGATACCCCAATCTGACTGAGTCCCATTTGTCATCCTTTGGCCCATATTCCTCTAAACCTTTCCTGTTCATATATTCATCCAGATGCCTTTTTAAATGTTGTAATTGTACCTGCCCTCACAACCACCTCTGGGAGCATGTTCCACACACGTACCATCCTCTGCATAAAAAAGTTACCACTCAGGTCCTTTTTATATCTTTCCTCTATCACCTTCAAACCTATGCCCTCTGGTTTTGGACTCCCCCATCCTAGGAAAAAGACCTTGGATATTCACCCTAACCATGCCCCTGATGATTTTATAAACCTCAATAATGTCACCCCTCAGTCTCCCATGCTCCAGGGAAAAAAGCCCAAACCCGTTTAGCCTCTCCCCATAATGCAAACTTTCCAGTCCTGGCAACATCCTTGTAAATCTTTTCTGCACCCTCTCAAGTTTCATAGCATCCTTCCTACAGAAAGGTGGCCTGAATTGATCGCAATATTCTAAAAGTGGCCTCACCAATATCCTGTACAGCCGCAACATCACATCCCAACTCCTATCCGCAATGTTATGACCAATTAAGGCAATGTTATCTGGATAGCATTGTTTGTTTCTAAAAACAAAACAGTGACAAAGTTTTATGATTTGATTTTAGGATTATTTTCCTATCAACGCTATTTTTGGCAGCGGGCCACAGCTGCCATCAAGGGCCCTCATGTGGGAAGATGTTGCCCTTCAGAACAATTACCTAACAGCTCTGGTAACAATTTTATCACATCTTCCAAGGGTATCTGTAGCTTGAGGTACCTGCACATTCTCCTGCCTATGCTGCACTGTCCATTTTGCTCACAGTGCACGCTTGCCAGGACATGCCAACTGGATGCATGTTCCACCTTGCCATTCATAATTAGGAAACACAACCAGAGGTGACCTCTTTATGGCCACCTTCAGTAAAATCATACAGAAAACTGGATCCATTTTTTGTCTCATCTCATTGGACCTTCAAATGTAATAAAATTCCACCTGCAATACATATAAATGTGACAAAAGTCATGGCTTTATCCCATCAGGTATCCAAAAGGAGTTTTGGGCCTATAAATACTGCAAAGACTTGTAAATAGCAATGATCAGAGGTCCTACACAAATTCACCACAGAATGGTAGTATTGACTTACAGTGAGCTAAGATTTCCAGATCTTCCACATGTTAAGCCACATCATACAACATTTTATGCTTAAAAACATTTCTTCCCAGGGCATCATCCTACATTTCTGGTGTCATATTCTGTGTATCAAGAATATTATCACCAACTTGTCAAGGAGCATTAGGTAGCAATTTGTGGTTTTCACCATCATTATGTAATTAATCTTTGTCTCAATGACATTTGAACAATTAATAAAGTCTTTAACAACACCTGCAATGACTTTATTGGCAGCTTTGCTTCAAATTGATGTTATTCAATCACACATTCTGCAATCCTTCAGGACAGTTTCAAAGAACTGCAAAAAATAACTTTAGAAAATATTTTGCTAATTTCTTATATACTGTATATATTATGCTTAACATCTGGAGACTGATTTCATCATTCCACAGTCTACTTGTAACTCTCTGTGTGCCTGACTATGTGTAAGAGATGGTGATTCATGCTGGATTCTGCTATGATCTAAGTTCACTTCAACTATATATGTTAATTCACCTCAGCATAATGTCTGATTTAATAATTTCCATAACTCAATTCCCCACAGCATTCAAGATCCCATAATAAAAAATGTAAAGTATGTTACATCTAATGTACATGACTAAAACAATTTGAACAAAATGATTCAAACATAATGTAGTATTCATCAAAACAAATGCAAAACAAAATTAATTTCCACCCAAATATTTGAATTAATCACTATATCTTGTATTATCATATTATTTCATTTCAGCATTGGCAATATCCTTCACGATGGACTTAATCAAAGAAACTACATATTGACTGAAAATGTTTGGAATTTGTCCACATCTTATTGATCTCTAAGAGTACAGTGAACAGTCGTTTCAGCTCTATCCATATTATCTCTCTAAGGCCATTTTACTCTCTTCATTCAGCAACGTTATCTCTTTCCTCCACTTTCTCACTTTCCCTTGGAGCCGAACCCATTTCCTGCAAAGAGATTTAATCACCCAGCATCCACAAACAAAATTGTAGAAGAGGCAGATATTAGTTTAGCTTCTCAATCCTTTGTAACAAATGCTTAAGAATTGCAGTTTCTTGCTGTGATATTTAAGTCCCTATTTTATCAGTCAGCCTTACTAATTTAAAGTCAAATTTCTGCTTGGTATCTCTTTGGTCTAGTCTGGTCAAAATGCAGCACAGAGTGTTGCTAAAATGATAAGTGTATCCTTTCTACCGAACCACAACAGTAAAAGCTGCCTACCTGAAGGAAATATGACAGGGGAAAGGGAAAAATACGTACATCAGATTGTACTCTCATTACTGCAGCAAACTCCTCACTCATCATTTTAATTGTGCCAGTGACTGAGGTGAAAAATGCATATGATGAAAAGAGGCATATGTCTCCTAAATTTATTCAGAATGGGATCATTTGATATCATTGTGACATCAATTTTATCTTGGCAGGATAGAAGTTCAACCCAGTGGCCAAGTAGTTCAGTAAATCCTCACAGGATTGATTGCAGAATCCGATTGATTCAACATGATAAAAAGAGTACTCAGCAGCAGGAATATGGATCTCTGTGCTTTGTGATTGCCAAGTTGTTCGTTTTGATTCATTTGCCTGATTTATCCTGATTAAATCTTTGGAGATTTTCATGGATACCATGTTTGCTTTAATAATCTGGATTGAACCATTGTGGCAAGAGAAGCAGTAGAAATCTCCACAACCAGGAGGAGCAGTAGGTGGGCCTATTACTGCACACTAGCCAAGGGGGCTGCTTGTTGAAGGTCTTAGTCAGCCAACAGCATCTACAGGATGAAGGATATTTTTCTAAACATCTCACAGGAGCTATAAATCAGGAGGCTGTGCTTCACCAATTGCCACAAGCCTTTGCCATCTCCTATAGCAGAGGGTCATGCTTTTTCTTTGGCTAAGTCATCACTCGCCAGTGTTTTTACACCTTGGCCTCTTTCCAACTTACTACAGGGGATGCAGTCCACGTATTCCAATTGCCAATGCAAGCTGCCCTTGTCGTCACTGTCCCTCGATTCGAAGCTACAGTTACTCAGTGTCATAAATTTCTTCTTGCGGCTGAACTAGCTGACATGTGACACACAGATATTTATGTACATGGGCAAGGATGTTCCACGAGGTTTTGGGATCTGGGGTGGGGAATTTACTTCCTCCCCTTTCTAAGTCTGTAGCTGTTAGGCCTCGTCATTATGATGTTTGGACTCAAAACATAATGCAGCTTGATGAACAATTCTTCACCAGTTCAAATGACAGACAGCAAGGTCCTCCCAGTTCTTAGTGTTAATGCTACCTGGCTCTGGCTCCTATGAGTGCATCAGACAGTTTATAAAGCATTATCTTTGTCTTTCCATGGAAAGTTTCTCATTTGAGAGTTGAGGGTTGGGTAGGGTGATGGTTTTCATTGAGATACGGTGATCAGTCCAATGAAGTTAATTTTGGTCTGAGTACAGCTTGAATGTTAGTGGATAAAAACTGAAAGTACTGTGGATGCCGTAAATCAGGAACAAAAACAAAGTTGCTGGAAAAGCTCAGCAGGTCTGGCAGCATCTGTGAATGAAAAAAACAGAGTTAACGTTTCGGGTTCGGTGACCCTTCCTCAGAACCTGTGTTGTGTTGGATGTTAGTGGAGCTGGCTTCAAGAAGGCCTCAAGCAATTTATATAATGGGCCTCCCATTGAATCTGGAGGATGTAGTGGAGGCACTGTAAATGCAATTTCTCAAATGCACTTATGTGTTGCTGATGCACTGTCCAAGTCTCAGTGCAGTCTAGGAGTTTGCTGATGACAACTGCTCTGACTGTTCTTTACTTACAGAGATCCTTATTGGTTAAGCATTCATGGTCTTCATTTTTAGAAGGCTAAACTGGTGCAGCTGGGCCAGCGTTGGATCTCCTTTTAAATGATGACCTTTTAATAACTGCCAAAGTTCAAGAAGTGTGAAACATTTTCCAGAATCCCCTTCGATGTAAAAAGCCAGTTAAGGTTTCATCTGGTATTTAACCAGTGATCAGTGACAGCAACAATATGTGATCATTTGTTAGGGGTAAGTGGAGATGGTGAAGTTCCTTCTACTTGAGGAGGCAGATGGTGGCATTTGCGGCTCATGAGTTAAGACCCGCCTATTCTGAATATCTATCCCCTTCCCCAGTCAGAGCCTCCTGTCTGACCCTGATGAACATGCCCCAATATCTCGATCAATGACACTCTTGTTTCATATCCTTTGACTGGGACTCCTGTGGTGTTGGCAACGGTCATTGCTCACTGCTTCCAATGTTTGGCTGTTAGTGCTCAGGCATGGACTATCCTTGTAATTTTGGAATTTCTGGTGGAAGGCACAGATGATGAAGTACCCCTAAGAAGAACCAGGATGCCCAATGATGGGATGGCAATTATCTAACTTGCATTTAATCCCATCTGACCCTCAAACCCATGTTGGGTTTATCACTTATGGATCAGTTTGCCGCTGCAGCCATTGCGTTTTGCCCAGTACTTCTGACAGTGCATGCACCCCTCCCTCGCAAGCATTAAAATAACAGTCTACATTTATATACGCAAGTTCTGCAGCGGGATTACAAACTAACAGCTTTCTGGCTTGAAAAAACAAACACTAACAAAAACGAACATTAACATGGCACCAATATGATATTGTACAATTGTCTACAATATAACAGATCACAAATGATACAATACACAAGATGGAGAAGACTGCTTTTAAGAAAAGAAATATCTGAGGCCATGAACCAAGAAAACATTTTTGAACATGATCAACTTGACTTGTTCCATAATATCATTATTTCTTCAAAATTTAGTGCAATCACCAAATAAAGGGAAAAAGGAGAAAGAAAAATGTAACAAAGCCAACTTATTGCAGTAATTTTGGGTAAGTTTATAGAGCCAAGTAAAATGTTTAGCAAAGTCGAGAGAGAAAATAACTCAAACTTAGGTACTTTATAACATACAACAGCATTCTTGAATGCAGTGGTTCAGTTCTTGCTCCATGCCTCAATCATTTCTTTATCCCTTCCTTTGTCATTCCAGGACCATGACAATTGATTTAAAGTTTTAAGATTTTGATCGAAATCATCCACCATTAAAACATAGGTAAAGGTAGGTTTGGGTGAAGGCAAAAGATGAGTTAGTCACCTGTTTTGTTGGAAACTCACTTACTTTTCTACCACCAACTTTCGTGCTTGGAATGGGGTTTTTCATTTGATAAGCATTTAGATATGGATATGATTATTGTAATACAATGCAAGTACAGGACGTAAGTGTCTGGCAGCTTTCATTGCCATATGCAATGGAGAAAATGTAAAATATACAGAACCCTCACAATCAGTTACAGGATATCAGTGTTTTGTGCTATGCTGGGAATTTTTAAAAAATAACATATTTTTAAGGCTTTTAAACTGGGTCATATTTTGTGCAACTGCTAATCTCTGCCTGCCTGAAAAATGAACTTGACCTTCAGGCCAGAAACTCTGCTAGGGTCAGATATTACTGAATAAATCAATGTTTATATTTTGTCACCATTCCTTAACATATTCAAGATTCTACTCTAACTGGAAAGTCTTATGTTAAAGATAAAATAGAAATAAGTTTATTTTAATTTTTTGTGTGACCTATTTGCACTTAATTGCTCACCTTTAAAGATTTCACAGGTCTTTAAGACAGAAATAGAGAGGTTACAACATGAAAGAAGAACACCAATCTGTGACACTTTTCACTTTCCACACTGAGTCCTATAGCATGGAAACAAACCCTTCAGTCCAACTCGTCCATGCTGACCAGATATCCCAAACTAAATTAGTCCCACTTGCCTGCGTTTGGCCCATATCCCTCTAAAACTTTCCTCTTCATGTACTTCGTCCAAATGTTACCTAAATGACAAAATTGTACCCTCTTCAACCTCAACCTCTGGCAGCCCATTCCAGACACTCACCACCTTCTGTGTGAAAACAAACTGCCTCTCTGGACCCTTTTGTGTCTCTCCCCTCTCACGTTAAACCTGTGCCCTCTAGTTTTTGACTTCCCTATCACAGGAAAAGCTGTTGACTATCTACCTTATCTATACCTCTCATGATTTTACAGATTTCTATAAGGTCATCCCTCAGTCTCTGATGCTCCAAAGGAAAAATGTCCCAGCTTATCCAACACCTCCTTATAACTCAGGGCTTATGCCAGATTTTTCTGATGGTTGCTACTGGGACAGCAGGCAAGCCCACATAGAGGCCCAATGGCTTCCTGAGTACATCGGGGGGGTGGGGTGGTTTTGACAGGTTTTTTTTGTTATCCTGGGCAGCACAGGGTTTTGCTTTGATGTATTGGCAGTATGAAGTGGGAAGGAGGGGAGCCTGTTGCTTTTAGCAAAGAAGTGTGCCCAATGAGCAAAGAGAATCCTTCATTGACAATAAACACCCTTCCTCTGCCACCCCCATTACATTATTGAAGTCAATTGAGCTTTTAACAAGTGCGAAAGACCTCTAATTATTTCTTACATAAGATGATTGGCTGCCATTTTCAGCATATATTTCTGGGGGTGGGGTGATTTGCTATCCACAAAGCTGATAACACATGTCCTATTGGCCACTGAAAACACACTGAGGTATATCTAATATGTAGTCCACTGAGTGCTCAGACTGAGATTAAGTTTTGTTTTATTTATGGAGAAGCTTTCAAAGCTTAATAATCTTTTGAATGAGGACAATGATTTGTAACCTGCTCCAAACAGTAATTTCTAAGCAAATTGTAAAATTGACAAGCTTTTTCAAAGTCTATTGTTTCTCACAGAACAAGATCAGTGTGTATAAAGACTCTAAAGCATTATAGAAATGGAGATATTTTCTGGTATCGCAGAAATATTTAGTTTTGCATAATGAAATTGCTAGCTATGATTTGAAAATAAGGCTTGAATGTAATGGAGCACTGTTTCAGTTTGCAAAAATATGACACTTGAAAATTATTCACAAAACAATAGCTCAGTTTTTTGAGCCTTTGATAACTTTGTGGATCTTGCTCACGATATCAGAGTTTCCCAACCAGGCAATTCCAGAATTTTGGAAATTTCTCTGGCTAAGTGCACAGGCCACATGAAATTCTTCCTTGTATATCCTGAGAGCCATTCTCCGACCTCTCTGCATGGACACCGTCACAAAACTTCATCTCCTGTTCTCTTTCTTTCCTCCAGTTTAAAGAATGATAGTTTTTGATTTTTTGTTTAAATTCCAAAGGCAATGCAAAACTTATAAATACAGGAATAACTGCTCCGAGAAAGTAAGGATATCAGCTCCAGCACTGAATAAACCTCAAAAAAAAGGAGCAGCAATTAAAGCTAGGATTCACGATCTTACCTTTATTGGTCAGTGCGATGAGTTTAAGAGTTTAAAGGTCATGTTGTGGCTGTACAAGACATTGGTTAGGCCACTTTTAGAATACTGTGTTCAGTCCTGGGTCTCCCTGTTATAGGAAAGATGTTGTTAAACTTGAAAGGGTTCAGAAAAGATTAAAAAGAATGTTACTGGGATTGAAGGGTTTGAGTTACACACAGAGGCTGAATAGGTTGGGGCTATTTTCCCTGGAGCATCAGAGGCTGAGGGGTGATCCTATAGAGATTTATAAAATCATGAAAGGCATGGACAGGGTGAATAGCCAAGGTCTTTTCCCCAGGGTAGGGTTGTCAAAAACTAGAGGTTTAAGGTGAGCGGGTAAAGATTTAAGAGAGATCTGAAGGGCAACTTCTTCACGCAGAGGGTGGCGTGTGTATGGAATGAGCTGCCGGGGAAATGGTGGAAGTGGGTACAATTATCATATTTAAAAGGCATCTGGATGGGGACACAAATAGTATGGGTTTAAAGGGATACCGCCCAAATACTGGTAAATAGCACTAGATCAATTTAGGATATCTGATCGGGGTGGAGCAGTCGGACCAAAGGGTCTGTTCCCATGCTGTATAACTCTATGACTCTACGATTCTAAATTATATTAACATTCATTCTGGTCTCAGCCTGGACTTAAGAGCTTTGAGGGTGGGCAATAGCACTCACCCATTTCAAACGGATGCAACAATGTGCAATAAAAACTGAAAGAACTGCGGATGCTATAAATCAGGATCAAAAGCAGAAGTTGCTGGAAAAGCTCAGCAGGTCTGGTAGCATCTGTGAAGAAAAATCAGAGGTAATATTTCGGGGCCAGTGATCCTTCCTCAGGACTGTTCTGAGGAAGTGTCACTGGAGCCAAAACGTTATCTCTGACTTTTCTTCACAGATGCTACCAGAACTGCTGAGCTTTTCCGGCAACTTTTGTTTTTGTTGTAGCAATGTGCAGATGGCTTTTTGAGTACTATTTTGTAATTAAAGTCGTAGAGTTACATAGCACGAAAACAGACTCTTCAGTCTAATTCATCTTCACTGGCATGTTGCAATCTTTGCTTTTGCATAGACCAGGTTATTCTGCAAAGCATGACTTTTTCTTAAAAATCATACCTTTCCAACGGTCTTACTGCTAACTGCTATTTCACTTCCAGCAACCAAACTGAATAATGTGAGAAGTTCTCTGAGAGTTCACTGACATTTCTGAATTTGGAAGGGGAACAGTAGTTCTTG
This sequence comes from Ginglymostoma cirratum, assembly GCA_024137785.1. Classification (NCBI taxonomy): domain Eukaryota; kingdom Metazoa; phylum Chordata; class Chondrichthyes; order Orectolobiformes; family Ginglymostomatidae; genus Ginglymostoma; species Ginglymostoma cirratum. The sequence goes on from JAHRHZ010000013.1 coordinate 52,831,152, forward strand.
AGGTGACAAGAAAGATAGATATTACCACACCTCACACATCATATACGTACTTATTACTGGACATCCTGCCTTTATTGCTCACGTTATGGCTTGAATCTGCTTCGGTGTACCTTGCCTTTGAGAGGGTTTACCTTCAAGGACTCCACATACAACCTGTGTACATTGTTGTAACTCTGCCAGTCAGATCTGCTGCTATGGCTCTGTATGCTGCACACACAGAAATCAGTTGATTGCTGTAATGTCTATGACATAACTTGAACTGTTTGAAATAAACTAACCCATGGAATTAATCAATTCCTGATAAAGGCTGATTTTTAGACCATTTTCATTAACATGGCAAAATAAATACATTTTGCTGATGAGGCCTGTTGTGCTAGAACAGTCAACTACCTGGTTAATCTGGAAATGGAACACATGGATGACAGTCTTAAATCATGCTAAATTTCAAGAAACAACCCTCTGTGTTCAGTTCATTATAGCACTGGTGAATGTTGAATACACAGCTTGCTGCTTAGCGCACAAACCTCCAGCCAGAGGCTGGTTTAACTCTCTTAAGAAAGGCAAGTGATGGTGGGGTGTGTTGGATCAAATCTAAATAACAGAGAATCAAAAGCAATTTGTTGGGATGTCTGTAATTCTGTAATTTCAAAATAGGACAGTGTAGATCTACTGTTGGAATTTAAAATGTGAAAGCAGCATTCAGAGCAACGATTTCTGAATATGTGTGTGTCTATTGCAGAAAACACACCGTTTGGAATTGCTTAGCAATTGGCAACAAAGTCCTGAGTACTTCTGAATTAAGATTGAATTTGTGGAATGGATCACTGGAGTTTTTAAAAATATGTTCCCTGGCACTTATTGTAAATGCTGCTCGCACTGTCTCGTCAAGCCGTGGGAGAGGTTATTACAGATGAGCTGGGGCTTGAGGGGGTGTACAAAGGGAGATTTGCCTGGCAAGAGTAGCCACTTGGCCTGTGGAATGGTGACCAGTTGTCAATGAGAAAGGCTTTCTGCATGTCAACAACTATGTGATTTGCCCCTGGTTAGCTGAATAGGGTTTGGTTGTGAATATTAGGATAAATACCACTAGCCCTCCGGAAAGAAAGAAACTGTCCTTTTCTCTGCAGTTAAAAAATACTTCAAACCTGAAGAAAGTCAATTTATTTGCTTTCATCAGCTCTGTAAGCTGTGCTTTCTTTTAATCAATAATCAGAGACTTTATAAGTGTGAACCAGTCGCCCTGTGGCTCCTGGAAGCAAGTAAAAATACCTGGTGATCGCAGATTAAGGTGCAGCAGATCCTGACAAGCCAAAAGGAACACTGCATTTCTGAAGAAGGGTCTAGGCCCGAAACATCAACTTTCCTGCTCCTCTGATGCTGCTTGGCCTGCTGTGTTCATCCACCTCTACACCTTGTTATCTCAGACTCTCCAGTATCTGCAGTTCCTACTATCTCATTGAATCCTGTGGACAAGGGTCATTGAACTGCCTTTGCTGCCCTTGCCACTGTACATAACACTCATTTTCTAGTGTCGGTCTCTGTCTGTCTGTCTGTGTGCCTAAGGGGAATTCTTTAAAGGGTTAGATTTTAACCAGTAGCGTTGTAAGTTGATAGTTATTGGACTGTTAATCCAGAGGCCCAGGTCATGTTCTGGGGTCCTGGGTTCAAATCCCGCCATGGCAGATGGTGGAACTTGAATTCAATAAAATATCTGGAATTAAGAGTCTCATGATGGCTGTGAATCCATTGTTGATTGTTGGAAAAACCCATCTAGCTCACAAATGTCCTTTAGGGAAGGAAATCTGCCATCCTTACCTGGTCTGGCCTACATGTGACTCCAGACCCACAGCAATGTGGTTGACTCTTAACTGCTGTCTGGGCAATTAGGGATGGGCAATAAATGCTGCCTGGTCAGCGACGCCCTCATCCCGTGAATGAATAAAAGAGTTATAATTATTGATGGCTTATACCTGTTTATCTGCAGCTAGAATCTTTTCATTTGTAATAAATAGTCATCCTTATTCAGTACATTAACAAGTTAAATGCTTTCTGTTAATCAGATCTGGAAGAAAGTTAAAATGGGAAATTGTATATACTTTTACAACATCTTTAACTTCTGTGATAATTTCAGAATTTCCCAACGTGCTACATCAATGTGGCATAAAAGTTGAACAAAGTATAAGTCACAAAATAATGGAGGCATATAAAAAGGGCACTACAATTGTCATGGGTTATTTTAGTCTGTATGTTGACTGGACTATTAAATGGGCAAAGGCAGCATGCAAAATAAATCTGTAGACTGCATCAGGGATTGTTTCTTAGATCTGCATGTTGCAAAACCTACTTGGGAACAGACTATTTTAGATCTTGAAATATAAAGTCACAAGGTTGCTCTCTCATTAGAGGGTCGCCATACCTCAGCCAAAGGGACAGCTGCGAAGAACAGCTCTTCAGGGTAACTTCAGCTGGTGGGAATTGAACCCACACTGTTGGCACGACTGTGAATTGCAAGCCAGTCATTTGGCCAAATGAGCTGACCGATCCTCCTAAGGTATGTTCAGTGAGGAAGGATTAATAAAAGATCTCATAGTTAAAGACCTTCTCAATGGTAGTGATCACAACAGGATCGAATTGAAAATTTAGCTTGATAGTGAGCAAATTAAATAAGGGTAATTAAAGAGGAGTGACAAAAGAGTTGTCTAAAGTGGATTGGGTAAACAGACTAAAGAAAAAAGTCAGTGGATTAGCAGTGGCAGATTTCGAAGTGGATGTTTCATAACATTCATCAAAAATCTATTCCATTCAAACAGAAGGGCATGAAGAGAACCAGTGGATAACAAAGGCAGTCCAGGAGAGCAACTAGTTAAAAAATGGAGCATATAAAGCAGCGAAAACTAGTGGTTGGACAAAGGATTGGGAATATCTTTTTAGGAACCAGTAGCAAATGACTTAAAGGTTAGCAAAGGAGAAAATTGATTAGGGAAGCAAATTCTCAAGGATATAAAATCAAACAGCAACAGCCTCTGCAAGTATATAAAAGGAGAGTTACCTGATATGAGTTTGGGGCCCTTGAAAAATCAGATTTTGCAATTGATAATGGAAAACATGGAAATGGCAGAAGATTTATATCAATATTTTGCATTGGTCTTGAATGCGGAGGACACTATAAATATCCAAAGATATCCAATAAGCAATGTGTTAATGGGAGGAAACATCTTGCGACAGTATCTATCATGAGGAATAAATTATTTAACAAACTATTGAGACTGAAGACAGAAAGTTGCCAAACCTATGGCCTACATCCAGAAATGGCTACAAGACATAATGGAAGGGATGGTTGAAATGTTCCAGAGTGCACTGGAACCCAGGCGGGTTCAAGTGGATTGGAAACTCACTAGTTGTGAAGCCCTGTTCAACAAAGCAGAATCTTACAGGCCAGTTAGCCTAGCATTTGTTGTTGGGTAAATGTTAAAGTTCATCATTAAGGGAAAAACAGCAGACGTTTAGAAAAATTTAACACAATCAAATAGAGTCAACAAAGGGTATGTGAAAGGGAAATCATGTTTGCAAAATGTGCTAGAGTTCTTTGAGGATGTAACAAGCAGAGTTGATAAGTGCATTGAGATTTCAGGAAAGCATTTGATAGGATACCACAAAACAGGTTATTGCATAAGATAGGAGCTCACAGTATCGGGTGTAATGTATTAGTATTAATTGAGGGTTGGTTACCACACAGAACACAGAGACAGGATCAAAGGGCTTTTTTCAGGTTTAAAAGATGTAATTACTGGAGTACCACAAGAATCAGTACTGAATTATATCACCACCACAGATACAAAGCAGGCCTAATGGCAACCAATGTCGATTATCACAAAAAGCCCGTCTGGTTTGTTAATCTCCTTTAGGGAAGGAAATCTGCTGTCATTTTCTGGTCTGGCCTACATGTGACTCCTGTTCCATAGCAATGCTTGACTTTTAACTGCCCTCTGAGAAATTCGGGATGGGCAATAAATGCTGGCTTAACCGACAAAGCCCAGATCCTGTGAATAATTTAAATATAGTTACTATATTAATGACATGGAGTAGGAGGAGGATGAGCCAGATTGTAATGTATCTAAATTTGCTGACAATACAAAAGTAGGTGGAAGAACATGTTGTGATAAGGACATGAAGGATCTGCAAGATTATGCGATAATTATCAGCATGGTACCCTGACAGGAGTCTATTAACAGAAAGGTAGTGCTCTCTCCTTTCATTAAAAAAGGGGCAGAGTGGCAATCTGTGTGAGATTGCCATACCTCAGAAAATTTTGCCCAACGTACAGCTACCTATGATGAGAATTTAGAAAGCATGGTTAGTAAGTTTGTGGATGACACCAAAATTGGTGGTATAGTGTACAGTGAAGAAGGTTATCCAAGATTACAAAGGGACTTGATCAATTGGGCCAATGGGCTGAGGAGTGGCATATGGAGTTTAATTTGGATAAATGTGAGGTATTGCATTTTGGTAAGATGAGCAAGGACAGGACTTATACAGTTAATGGTAGGGCCCTGGAGAATGCTGTCAAACAGAGAGACCAAGGGGTTCTGGTATATATTTCTTTGAAAGTTGCGTCACAGGTAGATAGGGTGGTTATGACGGTGTTTAGCATACTTATCTTTATTGCTTATGCCAGTGAGTAAAGGAGTTAGGGCTTCATGTTGCATTTATACAGGATCTTGGTGAGGCCACTTTTGGAGTACTGTGTACAGTTCTGGTCGCCTTCCTAGAGGAAAGATATGATTAAATCGGAGAGCGTGCAAAAAAGATTTGCAAGGATGTTGCCAGGATTGGAGGGCTTGAATTATAAAGAGAGGCTAGATAAGCTGTGAACTTTTTCATTGGAGCGTAGGAGGTTGAGGGGTGGCCTCAGAGAGCTTTATAAAATCATGAGGGTCTTAGTTAAGGTAAGTGGCAAAGGTCTTTTCTCCACTGTAGGGAAGTTTAAAATTACAGGGCATATTTTTAAAGTGAGATGAGAAAGATTGAAAGGGGACCTGAGGGGGAACTTTTTTCAGACAGAGGGTTGTTCATATGTGTAATGAAGTGCTAGATGAAGTGGCAAATGCAGATACAGTTACGATAGTGAAAAGACATTGACAGGTACATGAACAGGAAAGGTTTAGAGGGATATGGGCTAAACACAGGCAACTGGGACTACTTTAGTTTGGGAAATTTGGTCAGCGTGGATGAGTTGGACCAAAGGGTCTGTTCCTGTGCTGTGTGACCCTATGATCAGCAAGCTGAAATCAGAACTGTTCGGCATCTCAGAAATAATGGTGAGCTGAAGGGCAGCGTGGAGATTGGGTGAGGTAGGCTTTGAAGGACTTTTAGATGAAAATTAGGATCTTGAACTTAATGCACAATTGCTCCTTGTGACCCTCAGCTCCATTAAATATCTATTGGTGGCCACATAATAACTTTATGTCACATATCATCATGCTTTAAGTGTCCTTGCAGCATCTCAAACAGCAACTACAGTTTAATCAAACAAGTTACAATTAATTTTACAATATGTAGCAGCTTCAACCTGCCCTTATATAGCCAGTCTATCAAAAAATCTAGTTAAACCTTCATGCTACTGCTAGGATTTTACGTGCAGGTCTGTTAAATGCTAGTGACAAAGCTTTACATGTGGTAATAAAGAGTCACACATAAAAGGTGATAACCATTAACTGTGAAGCAAAGCTTCAGTGAACAAAGCTCCTAATCTGTTCTCATACCACCATAACAAACTGTTACATTAAAACAGCAAAAGACAGATGTGGCATTCCAATTAAATGAAACGAAACATGACAAGGTTAGGCAGTAACCGTATACTTGAAACTAAGACAAATTGATACATCTGCAGTATTCTGACCAAAGCAATTTTAAAATTTATTGGAACTTTGGAGAGAAATTCCCCTTGTTAGGTCTGTGGCTGAAGACACATAAAGCTTTGAAGTTGGTAGAACAGATCAGAAGGGTCATAAAACGGCAATGGGCTTCTGAGTTTTAGACATAAGAGGATTAAATATAAATGCAAGAAGTGGACGTAAATTTGTATCTAACATGTTAGGCTGCATTATACCGTGTTTCTCATTACCTCAGGACTTCCAAAAGCACATCACAACCAATGAAGCACTTTGTAAGTGTAGTTAATGTTGGTACAAGAATAGTTCATTAGCATGAAGATGGCAGGAATTAGATTGCAGTCATGAATAAAGTCTGAAAAAAGGACATTATTTTCACTAGAAAAGAGGGTAAAGATAAACTTAGATGTATATATACAATAAAACATTATATATATGACACAACATAAAACATTAAAAGATTACACTGGTTTCCAAAGAGGTCCAAAAAAACTGAAGGATACTTGAGAAGGGTGAAGGTGAGAAGTTTGAAGGTCTATTTCAAATATTATAGAATCTCGACAGTGTGAAAGCAGGCCATTTGGCCCAATGAGTCTAGACCAACCCTCTGAAGAACATCCCATCCAGACCCACCATCCCTGTAACCCTGCACTTCCCATGGCTAGTGCATCTAGCCTGCATGTCCCTGAACACTATGGGTAACTTAGCATGGCCAATCTACCCCACCTGCAGATCTCTGGACTGTGGGAGGAAACCGGAGCACCACACAGACACAGGGAGAATGTACAAACTGCACACAGACAGTCACTCAAGGATGAAATCGAAGCTGGGTCCCTGGCGCTGTGAGGGGCAGCAGGGCTAAGTCCTGAGCCACCGTGCCGCCCCTGTGGGACATATGGCAAGCTTTACCACAGCAGCTACTAAAGTCTATGTTGGGTGGATTTTTGCAGAGTTGGGAAGGTTCCATAGACCATAAAAATGACAGGCTGAATGCAGATGTGGAATTCCTGCCCCATTTCTGACAGATGCAAGTTTGCCTTTAAGACAAAGGGGCCAGCGTGTAACCAGGAAATGTGAACTCTGTGGGCCAGTTGAACTCAGTGCTGAGTTCATCCAGACTCCATTTTGGCTGTTTACAGGGCTTTAACTTGCAGTACATGATTTGAGCATTTATACAATATTGATCAACACTCTTTTTAGCCAATAGAGTATTTTACTTTTGCCTACCTCAGATTTGACAAAATTCTTTGATGGCCTGCATGGATGTGCATCAGCATCTCTTTGCTATTTCCTCAGGGATAAAGACTCTAGTTCCTTTATGCAAGATGCTAATTTGGATTGTCACTTCATCTCTGTCAATAGGTCTGTCCTTGATGCTTTCAGGCCATCCTTTCCTCACAACATCCCGCAGCAATTAAAGAGTTGCACCTTGTTACATAGCTTGCTTGATTTGAGCTTGTTCAGCTTCAGTGTCTCTGTTCCATTGATGATTTCCAGAATATATTGAGCTGCTGCTCCTTATTGAAACTGCAAGTTTTCACTCTGCCTTAGTATCCTAAATTGTTTTCATAGGAATTGCCACTCTTGACAGCATGATGCCAATGTGCATTCTGTTTTCCTTGCTTCTTTATCACATCCAGATTACATCTCTGGAAACACAACCTTAAAAGATGCTCTGGAGCAGATAGAGTATTTACAGGATGATTCTTTTAAGTGATTTGTGGTTAGACTTCACTGTCACTTTGCCTCTCTCAGACAGATATTGATTAAAATGGTCACAAGCCAGGCACTTTTCCTTTACCTGAGTGTAATGTGATTCAGTTACCTTAATTCCTTGGACATAAATACAACTCTTTCTCCTCGCTGCATAAGTGTTGCTCTAAATCTTGTCTTGCTGGCATCTCACTGCAAATCAACTTCATCAATTACATTTTAATACCTCAGTGTTAATGTTGGCATCAATGCTTGCTTGATTCTCATGAAAGCTGCTTCTTGTTCTGTACCCTAATACCACCGCACACTGTTCACAGTGCTTACATAAGATTCACAATCTGTTGGCAAATAGGAGCATGTAATTTTCTAAATAGTTCACGAATCCAACAAATTGTTGCAGTGCTTTCACATCTCTTAGTCAATGCATCTTTTCTATAGTTCTCACCTCGTCAGTACTCTGATATCATTTTGCTGTCAGTACGTGACCCAAGTACTTGACTTCAGGCACCTTCAGTTGCATCTTTTAATTGTTCAGGTTCAGGTTCATTACACTGGAATCCAATTGAGATATGTGATGGAAACTCACATTTTGTCTCCAGGTCCAAAGACTTGTAGGTCATCCACAATAGCTTCCACTCCAGGAAAATCACTACTCTGTGCTGTCTGCGTTGCTACTTTTCAAGAGCAGTGGAAATGCAAGACGTCATGCATAACAATCTATATCCCCAAACGGCTGCATTCAGCTGGCTTCACTTACAAGCAACCATCTGTCACATCAAGGGAACTAAAGACATTTGCATTGGCCAGTCGCAGTAAAATATCTTAATGCTTGGCATGGAGTGATGTGATCACTTCAAAAAGTTTATTAAGATTCATTATCAAGATTTGGGGTGGCATGGCGGCTCAGTGGTTAGCACTGCTGCCTCACCGCACCAGCAACCTGGGTTCAACTCCAGCCTTGGGCGACTGTCTATGTGGAGTTTGCAGATTCTCCCTGTGTCTGTGTGGGTTTCCCCTTGGTGCTCTGGTTTCCTCCCACAGTCCAACGATGTGTGGGTTAGGTAAATTGTCCATGCTAAATTGCCCATGGTGTTCAGGGATGTGTTATTGAGGTTGGTTACAAGGAAACAGGTCTGGGTGGGATGGTCTGAGGTTCAGTGTGGACTTGTTGGCCTGAAGGGCCTGTTTCCACACTGTAGGGATTCTATGATTCATGGATCTATGCACAGTTCCACTTCCCCATTTTTTTCATTGATACCATGTTGCTAACCCAGTGTGTGGCAATGTCACTTCCTCAATTACCACCTTCCTTTCCAGCTCATCTATGTGGCCATTAGAAAGTTTTGCCTTGACAGCAGTTGGAACTTTACTTAGCAGATGCTACATTGGTCTCACACTGTCATCCATTTTGAGATGATGTTCACTAAAAGACATCCAAGACCCATAAAACAATTTATATACTTCCATCAACTGAGCTGAGTTGATTTTGCTGTATGACTGTTATCTGGGCCTTGAGATGTTAATTTTTTCCATTGGATTAAGTTTTCAGCTTTTGCCTCTTTGGATGAGGACTGTTCCATCAGACAGCCTCAACATTACTTTCAACAGAGGTCTGTGAAACCCAATGTTCCATGAAACATTAGTGTCATTTTGACACTTTTGTGTTCACTTGATGCTCTCCTCCTTTATCATTCTAATAGGTGCAAATCACTTATCAGGACAACAACCTGTTGTGCCATTTAAGGTGCTTCATCACAGTTATTGGTTTATATTTCTTGAAAAACCATCTTTTCAGGCATCCTTTGCTTCTTTTGAATGAAACAATTGTATGAACGGGGGTTTTGCAGCTAGATTACAGCCACCTCAATGCCTGGCAATTTTCATTTTCTTTTGTGTGATACCCACCACACAGTGACATTCCGTCCTTCGCTTTTGATATTTCTGCTGGCTTTTCTGCAAATATTTATTGCTTTTTCCCCTTTGAGTTGTTCTGATTTGGCGTGGAACGTTTCCCAGCATTTTATAAAATTTTGCACGTTTTCTCATTAATACACATTAGTAAAGATTGACAAACTCAGACCACCTGCACATATCAATAGCTTTCTTGGACTCAGCTGAGGTAGTTTCATGGCAGAATCCCTTGTATTTAAGGCAATCCTCTATCTGATGAGATTATTTTACAATTGTCCAAAATTCAGGATTCAGGCAGATAGAATTATAGAATCCCGACAGTGTGGAAGCAGGCCATTCAGCCCAAGTCAGCACTGATCAGCCAAAGAGGGTCCCGCCCACACTTCCCTATTCCTGTAACTCTGCATTTCCCATGGTTAATCAACCATGGGAATTCAGCATGGCCAATCCGCCTAACTGTGGGAGGAAACCGGAGCACCTGGAGGAAACACAAACAGACAGGGGGAGAATGTGCAGTCTCCACACAGGCAGTCATCCAAGGCTGGAATTGAACCCAGGTCCCTGGCGGTGTGAGGGAGCAATACTAACCACTGAGCCGCTGTGCCACACTACATATTTGTCAGTGCAATCACATGTTGATCGATGATCTCATTTGCCCCTGAGCTCTGATGTTGAATGATAGCCAATCATCAATAACTTCAATATAGTGTTCAAAATGTGCCTTCAAAGACTGCAATCACTTTTTTCTGGCTTCTCTGCTCCTCGGTGAGATCTATGCTGTAATGCTGCTTGTAGCATTCTTTTCGCAGCCCTAACAATATGGCTGCAACTCTTACTTGCTCAAGGTTTTTAATTAATTCTGTTGCTATTTCACATTTCATCCGCTCAATCATGCAGAAATTATTGTGGTTCAAGGGTGCTCAGCCTAGTGATTGACATTTGAAGTATCTTAAATGGAGGTGAGATTGGGAGGTCAACCATTGGGCCTTCCCACCAGAATATACTTGTGTGGAGATAGGAAGACTTTGGGAATTTTTCTAACCACAATTTGTGGAATTTTCTAAGCCACCTACCTCCTTCCCAGCTTCATGAAGACTCGATCATTCCTGCTCATAGCATGGTTACAGTACAGAAGTCTTAATTGAATCTGTCTCTGCAATGCATTCCAAATTCCAAAACTGCTGCTTAAAAAAAAAGCTTTTGCCGATGTTATGATTGTTTCTGATGCCAATCACCTTACATTGGTGTCTTCTGGTTTTCAAACCTTCTGCCTTGGGAACAGTTTCTCCCTCCATTCTTTGCCCAGACTCTTTGTGATTTTGAATGTTCAAAATAGTTGCCCCAAAGTGATTTTATGGTTTAGTTTGCAATCTAACCATCTCATTCAGTCCTTTAAGGTCACTCTTAAGTGTCTATTCTTCTACATTTCAAAAATGAATTGAAATACGAGATGTCAAGTAAAGTCTGTGTTCCAGTTACACATCCAAATTAGATCAATATATAGTCTACTTTGAAAAAATTTGTTAAACTACGAGGAGTACCATGGATACAGCAAATATTTTAACAAATCATTTCCATTATTAACCAATTTGTCAATGTCATACTTGATATTCAAAACCATTAAGGTAATATTTATTTATTCAATTTAGACAAATAGTTTTTTTTTCATCATTGGAAAATCTAGTTTGTTTGAAAGAGACAATTCCCTCAGAATGTTCTGCTAAGCTTCAAGCTTTAGACAACAATCTGTAGCTATAAAGCTATTCACTTAAATTCTGAAGTAAATCTCAAAACAGAATCCTCCAGAATGTTTCACATTATCCAACATACATTTTTCTGTGTTTTATTTAGAGCTTTACCGTCTATTTCCAAACAAGTTTAATAATTTATTCTACTACAACTATAATTTTCAGAATTATTGCAATCCATAAGGTAAATATCTCGATCAATGGTTTTATGTAATTGTTATGACTGAAAATAAATCAAACAATTGTTTGTTTATTAGTAGGCAAAGGCATTTTTAGTCAATATTGCTATTTCTGTTTCAGTTTTGAAAAAGCTGGCTTTTTAAAAAAGTGAGTCATATAAACAATGCAAGAAATCACAAGGTTAGAGGACAAAATTGAAAACCGAAATGAATGGATATAAAAATGGGAATTGAGTTGTTTCAGGTTTATTAGGCTACACTTGTAATAATCTCATCCACTTTTTGCTTCTACCATCATGCTCATTGCAAATTGTAAATGTGCTGGAAATGTCAAATAACTCAACTAGTATGCCATCTGTCCAAATAAGATTACATTTCCAACTGCAGGATATTACTTCTGTAAGCACAGCACTTCTGATAACTCATGATAGTCATGGCTGGATTATCTTCAGTTTGCAAACTATTGCACCTTAACTGTGCATACTTGATTTGAATAGCATAGCCAGTGTTAAAAAGAAGTCTCTGAACAATCTTGCTTCTCCCAGGAGGCAGGGGAGGGTTGAGTTGGTATATGAGGATTAAGTCAGGCAATGACAGGGTTGAGCATCAATGGGGAGCCTTTTCTCATCCTTGATTCATTTTAATGGTATGAACAATTTTGCTGGAGTAGATAGAAGCAATCAATTTCCAATTTCAAGGGAGTCAGGAACTAGAGTTCAAAGATTCAAAATTATTAGCAAAAGAACCAGAAGAGGGATGAGGTGAGCACATCTTAATACGACACATTTTTATGATCTCGGATGCACCATTGAAGAGATGCTGATAGTAGATTTAGCAGTAACTTCATAAGTGAACAGGTTAAACACTGAATAGGGAAAATCAAATATTCAGATTGATGATTAAAGAGGATGTGACACTGAGTTTGATTGATCTGTAAGAGAACAGATAATTGTCTAGATTATCTAAGATAATTGTCTAACCCTTGCAGAATAAAACAAAATGGAAATTACAGTCTAGGTTGTCACCAAGCAAAAGTCTCTGCAGAGACATCTCCTGAATTTATACATTTCTGCCTGCAATTGGATATGATGGTATTTGGCTCCATTCTAACTTAAAAATGTTTCAACATCTTTTGATGTAAACTGTGACTCATTATCTGAAACTAACATTTCTAACAATCAATTTATTGCAAACAACTTCTCAAAACATGAATAATCTGGCATTTTTAGTCTTGGGCAGTGGCTCAACATTTTTTAACTTGCGATATATCTATTGACCAAATCAAAGCACTTCTTCGCTTGCACTTCAAAGAAATTAACACGTGTTCATTCCCATGGTTATCCTGTGTTTGATCACAGAATGAAGAGAATCTGGGTTAGATCATCTCTCACTCTGAACTACACTTCAGAAGTTTCTATCAACTTATCAATACCTCTTTCAACATTTGAACTCCCAACATAGCAGCTCGTTGTGCTTTCGTATAGATTTTAGATGAAGGTCCTCTAACAATCTCTAAATATTCACTCACTTTGTTTCCTTGTTTTAAATGCACTGGCAATTACTCATCATCATGCTCTTTTGGTGAATCATACATGGTATAATTAAGCAACTTACTGAGCATCACATCGTTACAATTTCTTCACAAATATATCTGACAGACCTCTGGCATGCCATTTGTAAATGTAAAGTAATTCACAAATAACTCAGTGATTAAGAATTAATCAGTCTTCACAGGAAATCTCAAAAGAATACCAATATTAGTGATTAGGATATTAGGATATCTCATATTATACAGATGCCCATCTTTCGCATTTGATCCTCTTTTATCAGAAATCACTTCATGCTTTCATTTTCTCAAAGTCAGATCTGCCATTAACTAATCTGTTTGGCATGTAACTTGATGTTCTTGTTATTTAGGAACTTGGATTTGAAGATGGGGGAGAAAGTTGACATGAATTTTCAGTTGTGTGAAGTTTACCTGCTTTTTTTAAAGGAAGAGCATCATTTGGAACACTGAACTCATGACAGCCTTTCCAAATAGCATCTGACTTAAGCTAAATGACTCAATCAGTTCACTGGGATGTTATGAGCTGAACGTTTGCGAAGTTGATTTTATGACCTAATGAAACAGATGGGCAAGGACCAATAGCAGGTTGAGTTCAGAAGAGCAGTTTTTAGTTTGTATAAATCCCTGGGCTGTGAGAGCTGATGTGCCCTCTGGTCTTAGGCAAATTATCAAGCCAGATTTCATTCTATACTTTGACTTGTCTATTATTAACATCAGTTGGGATCATAAAGCCATCAGAGAGACTTTGGTTCCCTCCGACAATGATCACTGTCAATTTAATAGTACTCAAAATGCATTTTAAGACTAGTTTCAACTAAAACTGGAATACTATTATTGGAATGAGCGGTCAATTTTACTTGCAGAAGGGAATTCAAGTTTGGGGTTTTGTGTATGCTTCCTTGGTAACAAGCACTGCTGTGCCACATCAATGATGAACGCAAGTTGTGAATTTCTGATTTCCACTTCTACTTTAGGTACTTCTTTAAATCTTCAACCTCTTCCTTGAATCTTACATGCACTCTCTGATTGAGTACAATCCTTGTTCCTCCTACTTGACATTATCAACTTTAGTTTCAATATCTACCGTATACACATTTGAAGATTTCAGACTCCTGAACAATAACGTTTGGCCAACCATGACGCTGACCTTGTGCCTAGCTGCATTCTTGAGCTTTACCACCGGCAGGAGCATTCTTGTTTCCTCTATTTCTGAATGCCTTTTGAATTATTTTTACTCACTTTGTGGAATGTAACTGCTGCTGGCTAGCATTTATTGCCCGTCCCTAGTTGCCCTGGAGAAGTTGGAGGGTGAGCTGCCTTCTTAAATCACTGCAGCCCATGTGCTGTAGGTAAATCCACAATGTCAATAGAGATAGAATTCCAGGATTTTGACCCAGTGATATTGAAAGAACAGCAATATATTTCCATGATGTGGAAGTGCCAGTATTGGACGAGGGTGGGTAAGATCAGAAGTCAGATGACACCAGGTTATTGTCCAACAGGTTTATTTGAAATCACAAGTTTTCAGAGCTTTGTCAGCTGAAGTCAGATGATATACTTCCAAGTCAAGATGGTGAGTGGCTTGGAGGGGAACTTGCAGGTGGTGGTGTTCCCATGTATCTGCTGTACGGTCCTTCGAGATGAAAGTGGTCATCGGTTTGAAAGGAGCTGTCTAAGGATCTTTGGTGAATTTCTGCAGTGCATATTGTAGATATTGTAGACACTGCTGCTACTAAGAGGTAAAAGGAGTGGATGATTGTGGATGTAGTGCCAATCAAGCGGGCTACTTTGTCCTGGATGGTGTCAAGCTTCTTGAGCGTTGTTACTTCATCATATTCCAGATTTGTGCCTTGTAGATGGTGGACAGGCTTTGTGGAGCTCAAGAGATTAGTTACTTGTCACAATATTATTGGCCTTTAGTCTGCCCTCATAGCCACTGTAATTATATAGCAAGTCCAGTTGAGTTTATTTCAATGGTAACCCCCAGGGCATTGACAATGGGGAATTCAATGATGGGAACATTACAAATATCAAAGGGCAGTGGTTAGGTTAGGTGGTCAGTTATTGGAGATGGTATTGGCTTGTATTTGTGTGATGAACGTGTGATGAATTGTGTGGCATGAATGTTACCAACCTTTGCA
Source organism: Ginglymostoma cirratum (assembly GCA_024137785.1). NCBI lineage: Eukaryota > Metazoa > Chordata > Chondrichthyes > Orectolobiformes > Ginglymostomatidae > Ginglymostoma > Ginglymostoma cirratum. Next base: position 52,846,302 of record JAHRHZ010000013.1, read on the forward strand.
TAGAGATAACATTCTGAATGGAAATGAGGCTATTTAAATGGTGGGTGTCTGTACGACAATGCTTGCATCTAAATTTCCAACTCTGAGTCTCTGAACTTGGCTGTCATGGCGTGAAGCTCATTGAAATTCAGTGGAACTCCCCCGCTAGCTCAGGAAAAGAACTCCCCTGCAATCTGCAACTATCACATTGTGCGATTTCCATGGCTGTAGCCTTATCGTTGGCCTCCTTCCAGATGAGCTTACTGCCTTTGTTCAAAAGCTTGACCTGAATTTTATTGTTAATTAGGCCTCTGAACGAACATGCCTCTAAGTTTGATTTTAAGCTCATGCCAAACCAACAGTGACAAGCAACTGTCTATATTTGTGAATGTAATTTACAACAGTCCCACTGGCTATCTGCTTCCTTTCATTGAACACAGATCTCAGCATAATTTCATTCTGAGCCTTGCCCGAATACAAGTCTAGAATTTAATTCACTTCAGAATTGTCTATTGTATTCATACCTTGTAGGCAACATTGTTTGGAAGACACCTCAAAAACATTTGGCCCCAACATGTTCAGGAAAACATTTATTTTACCCTCAGCTCCTGTTTTGTTCAGTCAAATGTTTAACAATTGTTTGTAATTACTCAGTTTTTTTTTCAGTCTTGACCATCAGTTCCCAAATACTCCTTCAGTGCCATTTTGCAATTATTTACCGTGCTGATTAATTGAATATCATGCGCACATGGGGCGCAATCTTTCAAAATTGTACAAATTCGCAAAATAAGCTTTAGGTCATCCAAAATGTGCCACAATGTTCCTCAGTATTTAGTTTCTCAAATAAAATGTAAAAAAAGTGATTTTGTCCTATCCTCGTGATCAGCTTTCTGTGGTGCATTGTACAAAGACTAATATGTTCAACTGCAGGCAGCTATTATTCAATTAACTTTATTTACATCTCTCCAACAGACAGAACAGTAGGGAAACAGAACAAAGTGCACAGATCTTGCAATGCAGCACAAGCTGAATTTTTTTTTGTCTGTGCTTTGAGTTTATAAAGTTATGACTGAATGAATGCTGCCTTCTTTTGTTTAAGGCAGATTTTGAAAATTGGGCAAAAGAGTGAAATCACTAACTTGATGACCACGAAAAATTAATTCAGATTTGTTGCACTAATTAATGCTGTAAAATTTGATAGATTTTAACTTCTTCATATCTTCAAAAGAATAAAGCCAATATATCAGAATTTGGTAGAATTCAATAGATTTATTGGAATAACTTTACCAACTTTAGATGAAAGGAAAACAATCATTACATGCACTTATTTCACATTGGAAACATACATAGCTGGATTCAAATAAGGGATTTTCTTGCAACGCTATTTAGTGAATTAGCTGTAGATTACTACTGAACCCATTGTTAGACATTGCCAGAAGAGAACTTTTGATAAGCTCGATAGTAAAGATCAATGATTGTATCCTGGGGATTACAGATATATCTGTCAATAAGCTAATACTATGGCAAAAAACGTCATATAAAGTGCAAGACAACAAGGTGAGGAGCTGGATAAACACAGCAGGCCAAGCAGCATCATAGGAGCAGGAAAGCTTGATGTTTCGGGCCTAGACCCTTCATCAGAGATGGGGGAGGGGAAGAGGGTTCTGAAATAAATAGGGAGAGAGGGGGAGGCGGATGGAAGATGGATAGAGGAGAGGATAGGTGGAAGAGATTATGAGAGAGTTGCAGTGGGAGAGAGATCCCCTGAGATTTGTCCGGAGGGAGGAGGGTAACTTCTTCAGGGTAGGCATCCTTAGAAGAGGCTTCGCAGTGGGGTTAAAATTGTATCAGAGATAATAGGTACTGCAGATGCTGGAGAATCCGAGAAGCCTCTTCTAAGGATGCCTACCCTGAAGAAGTTACCCTCCTCCCTCCAGACAAACCTCAGGGGATCTCTCTCCCACTGCAACTCCTCTCCACCTATCCTCTCCTCTATCCATCTTCTATCCGCCTCCCCCTCTCTCCCTATTTATTTCAGAACCCTCTTCCCCTCCCCCATTTCTGATGAAGGGTCTAGGCCCGAAACGTCAAGCTTTGCTGCTCCTATGATGCTGCTTGGCCTGCTGTGTTCATCCAGCTCCGCACCTTGTTGTCTCGGATTCTCCAGCATCTGCAGTACCTATTATTTCTGTCATATAAAGTCCAATGTCTGTACCTAACTCTGCAGGTAATAAAAAAATGCTTTGATTGTTGTAAACTATATTTGTTGAACAGGCACTATTAGAAATCCAAGAACTCAATGTTCCATCGAATTGTAGCAAACCAATCAACCAAATCAAAATTGAAAAAGCTAAAATACAGAAGGACTGAGCCAATGGTTTCAGGGGAATTAAGTGGTCCCTTGATACATCTGTTCTAGCTATTCTTTTCAACAGTACAGATCCTTGCCTCTCGACAAGAAGTAAGTCAAATCTCAAGATGACACCAGTATTGTGAGCATGTCAATTCTTACACACATCATTCTGAAAAAGAAGCTATTACATGTACCTCACTGAAAAAAAATCTTCTGTTATCTGATTGCAAATTTGAGATTTTTCCCAACTATATCTAGATAAAGGGAAAATCTTTTTATGTACAGGTCAATATCACAGCAACCAGAACACTCAAACAATAGCTTCAATACAATATGACATCAAAGCTCAATGATAATGTAGCGTACTGTGACACATTTAGCAATCCGTTCAACTGTATGAATGGTTTACTGAAAAACGTGAACATTAAATTGTAGTAGAATATCTTTAGCTGCCTTCTCACATCATAGGCAGATGATAAGGTCTTTTGCTTATCAACAGCAACAACATGGTTGATCAGATCAACTTCAGTAACCCGGTTTTTTGATGAACAAAGAATAAAATAAAGGGTGATGTTCAAATGCAAGAGATTCAGGTCACTGGAGATGAACTCTAAAATTGTAACTGTGCAATGCACAGTTATATGTAGACTGAATGCACATGATAAAATGATGGCACCACACTTTAAACTGTATGGATTTGAATGCAAAGTTTGTATTGCTGTATGGCCAGCATAGAGCCGGGTCTTTTAAGCTCAGCCATAGAGTTTCAGTGGAGAATGTTATACTGTGGAAACATTCAAATGTTTGAGAAAAGAGGGAGAATTTTATCCACATCACTGGAAAAAGCTGAATTTTCACTGAACAAGAAAGCAAGGTGCGGTATGAGGGATCGATCACCTTTCACTTTCCGGACTTGCTCTGATTTGCTCAAGTTTGAAGAAGATTAAGAGCAACCATTCCCTAGTAGGGATCAGTTGAAGCCTTTATTTGGCTAACTTAATGGGAGATGTTGACGTAGTGGCAACATCACTGGACAAATAATCCAGAATACTAGTTTAATGATCCAGGGTTTGAATCCCACAAAGGTTGATGGTGACATTTGAATTCAGTAAAAATCCAGCATGTCAGCTCAACGTGACCTTGTTAATGTTAATTGTCATAAAAACCATTTGGTTTGTAAATGTCCTTTAGGGAAGGAAATCTGCCTTCCTTTTGTGCTCAGACCCACAACAATCTGGTTGGTTCTTAATTTTCCTCGGGGCAAATAGAGATGGGCAATAAATGCTGGCCTATCTTGCAACACCCACATTCTGTGAATGAATAATGGCCCTCTTCTGTGTCAGGAGACAATCTGGCAAAACCTGGAGGTATTGGTGCAGATTTGGGAGAAGCACCCTGCAGCCTACAGTGGGCCCCAACCCCCAGTAACAACGGCTACCTTTGCTGAAGTGACCCGAATCCTCAGCAACATCACCACCAACCTGCCCTCTCCCATCACTGCAGGGATCTAACTGATTCCAACAAAGCCAATACATGTTGGTCATGGCCAGTTGCAGCTAAAGCAGTCAACCCCACTTCTGGCTGTACTGCTAGGAATGAGCAGGTAGGTGTCAATGAATACCTGTGAGGCTGGGTCTACAGCGGCCTATGATATTTCAGTAGATCTGCGAGGAACATTTCTTCGACTTCTGGTTCAGAAAAAAAAGTCAATTATTAAACTTTTCCCGTGCATTTCCTGACCAGAGCAGCAGTACTCATTGGAGGAGTATACACATTATTTACAATCGCATTAATTACATTACGAAGATGCTAATGGGAAAGACACCTATCGCTTGGTTCAGGCAATTGGTGAGTTGTCCAATCCAAGAAAACACTCTGCGGTAAGGAATTCCACAGAGTCACCACCCTCTGACAGCACAAATTCTTGTTCTTTTCTATCCTAAACAGAGAGATTATGCCCTCAGGTCCTAGACTCTCCTACAAGGGTAAACAATTTCTCTGCATCTATCTTATCAAGTTACCGAAGAATCCTACATATTTCAATTAGGTCACCTCATTCTTTGACATTCCAATGAGTACAGACTCAAACTATTCAACCTCTCCTCATAAAACAGTCTCTCCATACCTAGGATCAAGCTAGTAAACCTCCTCTCAACCACCTTCAATGCCATTATATCATTCCTTCGACAAGTGGACCAAAACCGTTTACAGTATCCCAGGCGCAGTATAATGAGTGCAAGATGTATCTACTTTTATCCTCCACTCACTTTGAAATAAAGGCAAACAATCTACTTGCTTTCTTTATTACCTGGTAAACTTAATGTTTGTGTTTTTGTGATTTATGTACAATGACTCCCAAATCCCTCCGTGCTGCAGCTTTCTTAAGTCATTATCCATTTAAATAATATTGTATTTTTCCTGCCTAAGTTCAGAACACTGCATTTTCTCACATTGTATTCCATCGGACATTTTGCCCATTTACTTAGTCTATCTATATCCGTCTGCAGATTCTTTGTGTCATCCTCACCACTTGCTTTCCCACTTATTTTTGCGTCATCCACAAACTAGGTGAAAGCATATACACTTCCCTCATCCCAGTCATCAATATATGCTGTAAATAATTATGGCCCTCGTACTGATCCCTGTGATACTTGATCTGTTACGGATCACAATCCTAAAAATACCCCTCCTTATCCCAATTCTCCGTCTTCTATGAGTTAGCCAATCTTCTGTCCGTGCAAAGATTCAACCGTTAGCCCCATAGACTCTTATCTGATCAAGTAGCTTTACATGAGGTACTTTATCAAGCACCTTCTAGAAACCGGAATATGTTGCAATCACCTCTTGTCTTTTATCTGACCTGCTTTTTATGTTATTGTAGAAATCTGATATGTTTGTCAGACATGATTTTCACTTGTGAAGCCATGTTGGCTCTGCATGATTATATTTTGTATTTCTAAGTGCTCTGCTATTACATCTTTCAAAATAGTCTTCAACATTTTTCTGATAATAAATATTAAGCTAACTGGCCCACCGTTACTTGTTTTCTGCGAAGGAGAAAACAGAGTTAAAGTTTCGGGTCCGGTGACCCTTCCTCAAAAGGGCCCTTCCCCAGCCACTTTGTCTTTGTTCCTGATTTACAGCATCCGCAGTTCTTCCGATTGTTACTTGTTTTCTGTCCCCTTTATTTTTTGAATAAAGTTATGACATTGACAGCTTGCCAGTGCTCCTGCACTTTTCCAGAATCTAAGGATTCTTGGAAGATTACTACCAAGACCTCCACTATCTCAATAGCTACATCCTTTAATATTCTTTGGTGCAATCCATCAGGTCCAGGGGACTTCTGTCTTTAGCTCTATTGCATCCCCTAATAATTTTTCTTTAGCATTAGTTATTTAATTCATTCCCTCACCCTCCCTTATCCTTTGATTATTTTGTATTCTTGGTATGTTTCTCATGTCTTCTACCATGAAGACTGATGCAAAGTATTTATTCAAATTCTCTGGCATTTCCTTGTTCCTGAAAATTATTTCCCCAGCCTCACTCTGTAAACGGCCTGCCACTTTGGCTTTTCTCTTTCTTTTACATAAAAAAAAAATCCTGCAGTCTGTCTTGAACTTACTTGGAAGATCACCTTCAAAGTTTAATTTCTCCCTCTATTTTGTGCTGGTCAACTTTAACCATGGATCGCTGCAAATGTCACAGAGGGCTAATCACTGTGGTTGGAGATTACGATGACATTGGGTCATAATTTTCAAAGACGTTCAGTTCCATTAATGTCAGTTTTGCAAGTGAAAAACAACTCTAGAGTTTGGACGGTATCTCAGAAATTTTTTCTGATCTATATCGAAGCCCCAGTGAATACGTTAGTGATTTTCAACCAGTGAAATTCCAATAATTATGTAAAATTGCTCGCTACTCACATATTAACTGTTTGGCTGTCATGGTTGATAGTAACATCTATTATTGGCAAGAAAAAAGCTGAAACTCAACTAATACACAAACATTTTTACAAATACGCATGATAAAATACTGCCATTTCAATGAAATATCAATCTAATTTTTACAAAAGACTGGAGCTTAGATCTTCATTCTATCTAATCCTTCACTCTTTATATTTTTTCAGGAAGAATTCTTCATTATACACAACTCTGCCTATCCCTTATTCTGAATTCTTCATGGGGCCATGTTATCAATGCAATTCCATGGATCACTTAGTCATCTATCTTGATACTTACATGTTCAAGTATCCGTATGCCTCTAAGTTTTTTTGATCTGTACATCTTTTGCTTGCTGTGATCTTCCTGTACTGCTCGTAAACAAAACTTTTCACTGTATTTCAGTACACGGGACAATAAAATCAATCAATCTGAAGGGCTAGCCAGAATATACAGGCTGAATTTTACTGGCTGACCTGAGAAGGAAGGTGCAGGGGCCTGTAAAATCTTGAGACCCTGGGTTGAATTGGCTACCTGAAATGGTCTTGCCATCAGGGCATTTTATTGATGGTGGGACTAAAACCACACAGGTTGCCTTCTGGGTGGTCAATTTACACAATTAGAGCCGCTGTTAAGGGTCATTTCATATTGACACCAGTATTTTACCAATGACGAAGCAAGATCTTATTGCATGGGGACAGTACCAGGCAAATGGAGGTTTCCCAGCAGGGAATGCCTAATGGACCAAACAAGGGCAGGGAAGGTAGCCCTCAGGGCCACAATGACCTTCCTGGTGGAGTTCCCCATCTAATCCTTAGGCCTGTGATTATTTTTTCATGAAGGGTATCAGTTGAAAGTCTCCTGCATACCTCAGCAGTGAACACCTCTCCTGCTTGTAGTGCTCAGCCTACAGGGCTATTGGCTCTGTGATTGGATCAGCAGCATTGAGAACCCATCTGTCATGCTAAATTGGGCCACAGCCCACAGGTGACCATTTAGGAAGCTGCTTTGGTAAAATTGCCAAATGGATCCCACTGCTGGTCAGTGTGGTCTTGAGACTTATGTTTCACCCAGATATCAGGGCCCCCATTCACCCTGAAAAATTCAGACCTTCATCTTTCAGCTATGTTTCAGCAATGGATTAGATCGCCAAAGTACTGTGGGGTCATTTCTAGGATCATTTGAAAAAAGAAATTAAAATGTAGAGATGCAGCCAAAATTGGCTGTGGTTGTAAATTAAGTGACTGTCTGAAGAGACAGCCCAATGGAACGTAATACCTAAAGTGTTAAAGAAACTTCAAACTGGGTTATAATCTCTTGTGAGATTATAATCTCTTGTAATCTCTTGCAATGGTAACAAGAGGCTGATGGCCCCTGCTCAACAGCAAGCCACCCACTCCAGATAATGTCTAAAATTGCAGAAACATTTTGTGTTATCCCCTTCTTAAAATACACAAGAATGTGGACAAAAATGCTAGCTTCATCTCTACTGGAGGGTGCTAGAGGGATTAAACATTCTTGTGTGTCAGTTTGGGTTCTAGTGAAAGTCAGAGTCGAAGAACTATCTCCCTAGCCACCACTGTGTGAAGACGCACTGTCACTCAAAGAGCTACCAGGCAGTTAAAAAAGGAAATCAGATAACAGAAGGATTCTCTGTCACCCTGAATGCAGGAATTCAATCATGTGAAAGGAATCAGAACTACAGAATCTCAACGAATCTGTAAAACTAAAGACTGTGAAGCCAACTACTTAACTACCATTGTCAATGCTACCAGTAATGTCCACTGCAAGTCCTGCAGCTTTGAACTATTTGATCTTCATAAACAATTCACAGCCTGATTTGTGTATTTGTTTACATTTTTTTGCACTCACCTCTTATTTTTAATGTGCATATGTTCCATGAGTACTTTGCCTCATGTGTTGTAATTAAAAAAACTCACTCTTTTTTTAATTCAAGAAAGCATCATTAAATTGGTACTTTTTCAAACATAAAAGACTCAGGCCTTGGAGGAAGGTATTCACGAGGAAGGGAATGGCACAGTGGCTCGGTGGTTAGCACTACTGCCTCACAGCATCAGGAACCCAGGTTCAACTCCATCCTCGGGTAACTGTCTGTGTTGAGTTTGCACATTCTCCCCGTGTCTGCATGGGTTTCTGTCAGGTGCTCCGGGTTCCTCCCACAGTCCAAAGATGTGCAAGTTAGGTGGATTGGCTATGCTAAATTGCCCATAATGTTCAGTGATGCCTAGGTTAGGTGCATTAACCATGGGAAATGTAGGGTTACAGGGAAAGGGTAAGGGCTTGGGTCTAGGTGGGATGTTGTTCAGAGGCTCAGTGTGGACTTGTTGGGCAAAATGGCCTGTATCCACGTTGTACGGATTCTATGGATCCATTTTAAGTTAGCCTTGTTGCAACCAACCAAGAGGGAGATGAATAAAGAAAGGAAGCCAGTTCTTCTCTCTGGAGCTTAACAATGATCCTGTCTGGAGCACCTTGCAAAGGGTCTGGTATCAAAGCTGTCACCACGAGATTAGGCAGCATCATAACAGTGAATTTGAGTGACAGGTCTTAATCTAATTTTTTTCTGGTCGGCAGAAGGGCAAACATTATGTCTTTTTCCATAACCAATGTTTCTTTTTGTTATTATCCCAGTGAATTATTTTTTTAACCTTCTCTCTGGAATTGATATACTACTAAATGAACTCAAAAATGAAGAGAATATTCTACCTGCTGCCTAATCAATGATTTAAATAATTACTACCAGTGATCGCTCTTGTACTACTTAATGGTTCATTTATAAGATTGCGCAAATAATTTCTTGGATAAATAGGTCATGGCAAATAATCTGTAAAAATGTAACCTTATAATTTCCCAAAAAGAAGAAAAAAGGTCATTTATCGTATAAAAATAAATGTCTCTTAAAATTATTGTCATTTTTCAATAGAAATGGCTGAGCAAAGATATTACCAATAGAATTAATTTGTAAAACAGCATCCAATGCCTTCAAGCTTTTTTACCTTAGGTTACACAATATGCATTATCTCTTTGGTTCTAGACAATTATCAATTCCCACAGCTACAGAAATTAATTATATGAACAATATCAGATTGTGAATCAATGACATTTATTTTACAAAGTTGCTCATTGACATTAAGTTATTGAAGTTAATTGCACTTCGTCATACAGTTTCAGATGTAGCAAATGTCTGTAAAAGAATCAGTGTGCATCATCAATATGACTATAATTTCAGTTGCATATGAAATAAAGTACTCTCACCATATACAAAAGACTAATCTCATTGCACTTGTCAACAATACTCTCGCTACCACTATCTCAATGGCTCTGCGAAGTGAACAAAGCATCACAATTGTAGGTAAGAAGAATATATGATTACCCTAATCAGTAGGTAGCTGAATTAAATTAAATCTTTTTAAAATATTCTTTCTGATGTTGGAGCTCCTATTCCACAGCAATTTTTTTAAGGTATGAATGAAAAGCAATGTTTGTTCTGGAAAATCCTTAAAGAAAAGCATTAGTCACTTTCAAATCGCTCCAGGGTTAGTAGAGAAGAATCATAACTTCCAGGTGTATGACATTGATAAGGGACATCATCATCTCCGACTAATCAAATTTCAAAGTCATGCATCTCAAAGAACAGATAAGTGAATTTTCATTCTCAGAGCTGATGGTTGGATTGTAAATTGTATGACTGAACACATAGAAATTGAGCTTAATTTTGCTTCAATATGAGCATATGTGAAAAAAAGAAATGAGAAGCTCTATATGTTGTATAGAGCTACAACAGCGGAATGTTATGTCTCATACAATTTCATGCACTGCCTTAGTGCGACAGCAAACACCCACTAAATGTTCGGGTTGAGTTCAGTTTGAGCTGGTGGATTATGACTGCATCAACACTTGCATTATTTTTTAGCGTCTTTAACTGAGCAAAAAATCCAAAGACATTGTACAAAAATGTAATCATTGTTACCCTGGATGCACATTACACAACACAATAGGTTGATGTATCTCTTTGGGTTTTATTAACATTATTTTGTGCAATTAGATTTCAGTGGCCTCTGGAGAATGGATCTTTGTCCTCTGTGTCCCAGAGAGTGTTTTTCACTTCACTAAGTATCAATGTCAATTAGTCAACTGCCCTGGAATTGTGTTAGTTCCAGTTTTATTGAGTGACCTATCCAAATTTTCCACTTTGCTGGTCTTTTCCTACTGACTTGTTAATTCTTGTTTTTAAAGTGCATATCCTTTTTGAAAGTTCTGGCTGATCTGCTGCTACCCTTTAAACTTTGCAATCTAGTACACCATGACTTGCTTCAAAATAAAAAAAAAATCCATTCTGGTTCCTTTGCCACTTATGTCAAATTTCTGTCATCTAGTGACTGACTCTGCTGCCAGTGTAAGAAGATTATCTTTATTTACTCTTTCAAAACCACTCATGATCCTTAACACCTAAAGAAGATCTAAAGAAGGAATCTGACTTTGCTACATGCTCTCGTAGAATCATCTAGGACTTAACTATCTCCTTAGATAAATGGAAAATAAAAAAATGTCATTTTGAATAATTTTTTTAAAATCATGCTCAATGCATGAGTTGGCTGCATTCATGTAAATTAAAACCTGAAGTAACGTAGGGCTGGTGTTTTGTACTTTTGGTGCTGATTCATACTAAAAAGGTACAGAATTCCATCCATACACTTCTAAGCTCTCAGATAAACAAAAAAATGTTAGAATGCTACAAGCATGTATTTCAGGATAAAATAAAATTTCAGTCAGCAAATAATATAGCAACGCAAGACTTCACTTTCCTGACACTTTCATTAGTTATCTTGCAAAGTAACTTGCAAGATTCTCACAGTTCCTTCTCAGAGTCCTTTGTGTGTGTTTTAATATGGGTGCTATCTTGAGACCGACTGAATTTATTTTCTCAAAAATGACCTGGAAATAAAACTAATTTGAGTGAGCTGATGAACGAAGGACTGTCACTAAAGCATTATTTCTCTCAGCAATTTCTCCTTCTCAAAACAAGGCATCCTTCCCTTCCTGAACAAGTTTCTTTGAAGAAGGAACAACTCTCTCAATAATCAAGTAAAGAAACTTTTAAAGAAAAGGTAGTTTCTAGGCAGATAGAATATTAACCGTAAAGGTCTAGCTTTTTGAAAGCAAATCAATCATGTGATCTGTTTTTGAAAGAAAAAGCAGATTATTTTAGTGTTTAGGTCCCTGGGAACATTCTTAGAAACCTCGTATGGAGCCGTTCCAATGCCAGTACGTCCTTCCTTAGAAATGGAGCCCAAATTTGCTCACAATTTTCCAAATGTGGTATGACTATACACAGCATCAGTAGTTTATCCCTGATCTTGTAGCCCTCTTGCAATGAATGCTAACATTATCTGACTAACTGCCAAATGAATCTGCATCTTAACCTTGAGAGAATCCTGAACAAGGACTCGCTAGTTCCTTTGTGTTTCAGTTTTCCGAAGTCATTCCCCGTTTAGAAAATATCCTTCCTACCAAAATGTATAACTTCAGACTTTCTCACATTGTATTTCATCTGTCTCTTCTTTGTCCAGTCTCCTAGCCAGTCCAAGTGCTTCTGTAACCTCCCTGCTCCTCAAAACTACCTGCCCCTCCAAATAGCTCAGTGTCATCCACAAAATTGGCAACAATGCTCTCAGTTCCTTCATCCAGATTGTTAAAAAATAATGTAAATAGTTGTGATCCCAACAGATAAATAAGATCTGAGCTATCAACAAAGTGACAAAGGGCAAAACATGATCAGAGAGTGGAATGCAAGACTCAATGATTAATGCACGAGAAATGAGTTTTGATGCATGCGGCAACAGGACCACTACTGGGAAAGAGAAAAACACTGTCAGGAGATCTTCATCTGAATAGTGCTGGGACTAGTATCTCGGTAAGATAGAGAACTCGGCTGCAGAGTGGGATGAAAATAAATAGTGAGCTGGTGGAAGATTCACATGAGGAAAGATTTGGAAGGAAATGGCAATTAGAATATTTAGTAATCTGACATTTGAATAACTCCGTAATCTAGGGCAATGTTGATGATTCATCAGTAATATTCGGTAATATTATCCTGAAGAGTAGATTTGTATTTGGGTTTTGGATTTGTTCTACTTGGGAGCAGATTATTCTGCAAGTCAAACAAGCATCAGTAGTTTATCCCTGGTCTTGTAGCCCTCTAGCAATGAATGCGAACATTATCTGACTAACTGCCAAATGAATCTGCATCTTAACCTTGAGAGAAGCCTGAACAAGGACTCGCTAGTTCCGTTGTGTTTCAGTTTTCCGAAGTCTTTCCCCGTTTAGAAAATATTCTTCCTACCAAAATGTATAACTTCAGACTGTAGCTCGACAAGTAACAGGAAGCTTAGCCGTGCTTCGTGCTTATAATGTTGTGCGTTGAGCTTTTTAAACTCTAGCAGTGAACTTGCACACATTTCAATCTGGCAATCTATTTTATAGGATTTCAGGACTTAGACCTGGTTTAGACTGGTTTGTGTCTCTGTAGGGAGAGAGTCTATGTTCTGCAAAATGGAATAAGACCAGGTTATAGTCCAACCTGACACCTGAAGATGAAGCGAGACTCTGAAAGCTCGTGTCTTCAAATAAACCTGTTAGGTTATAACCTGGTTTCGTGTGATTTTTGACCTTGTCCACCCCAGTCCAATACCGGCACCTCCACATAATGCCTGCAGAATGGAAAGCATGAATTATAAGATTTGTCAGCATCTTGTGTTCAAGGCTCTTGAAGATGGTGAGATATTTCTGTACTTTTTCAATTCTTGACACATCAAAATAAACCTGAATCACTCAAATGCAACAGAATATTAACTGTCATGTGCCTGCTACCCTTTAACACAAGCAAACATTCATCAGCTACTTTATCAACTTGAAAGAATATATTGCCGACTGATTTATCATTTCAACATTTGTAAAGAAAAAGTGGATACATACTCTGGTGTTCACAAAAATACCTAAAACATGACAGAAATGATTAAATTCATTTATGTTTCTATTCAAATGCAGTAATTACAGTCATGTTTTAAATTCATTACTTGCAAATTTGGTCTTATGGTTCAAGTCAGTTCTCAGTTGGTTAACTTGTTTTAATATATGATTGCATCTTCTTTGTTATGAGCATTATTCTGTCCTCTAATACATGCTCGCCTGCATATTTATTCACAGGTCAAAGTAAAATCACTCCAGGGCTAACACAAGTAACAGGGAAGGGAAATTGCTTGTACTGATATTTAAGGGAATACTGAAAATTAAAGGGAGTATCACAATGCGGGAAGAAAAATTAAGTAAACTTTCAAACTGAGTTTATACGGGCTCAATACATGGCAGTTTTCATCAAGGTCAAAAGGACTGGAGATTGAAATGAGGTAAACGACAGTGTAAACTCGGAGCAGTACAGTCTAGCACCGTTTCTCCTCGAAATTATCAATGGCCGTTGAAGTTGACCTGATACTACATAAACAATTTGTAAGGGAGATTGTGCCTGTGCTCCTCCACAGTTCTAACAATGTAGTCCAACATTGCAACAGTTTCAAAAGGAAATGTGCTAGGCTTCAAACTACACCTGACCATGACTGTCCCTCCATACTGATAGCAAATGCCAAATGTCCATGTCCACATCCATATCTCTGTTGACTCAACCTATGAGAAGGCAAGCTTCCAAAGCATTCCAAGCTGGGTCTGCCAAGACTTGTAGAAATAGTTAGTGGCATTTTGCTGCAGCCAAACAGTGACACTAACTCTTTATCTTCTTGGCATGTCACCTCTCATTGAAAACTTGATGTCCAGCTAATCCACACGATAGGAAATGTCGGGAAGAGATAGTAATATCTGCCGATACAGGAGTCAGAGATAACACAGTGTGGACCTGAGGGAATACAGCATGCCAGGCGTCATCAGAGGAGAAGAAAGTTGACATTTTGGGTCAGGACCCTTCTTCAGAAAGGATGCTGACTCGAAACGTCAACTTTCTTGCTCCTCCAATGCTGCCTGGTCTGCTGTATTCCTCCAGCTTCACAGAATGTTATCTCTGATGTCAACATCTGCAGTTCTTCCTATCTCCAAGTGACTTATAACCCCACTGCGAAACCTCTTCCAAAGATGCTCACCTTGAAGAAGTTGTGCTCATCCCTCCAGAAAGACCTCAGTGGATCTCTCTCCCACTGCAGCCCTCTGGTAATCTCTTTGGCCCTGAAACTCTCCGACCACATACTCAAGCAAACTAAATGTAGGGAAGCATCTTCCCAGCCTCTGAACAACAGGCACAAAAACTTTGGGAAAATTGGGTGAGATGTCCATCAAGGACTTTCTCATTGTTGAGATTAAAATGTCCCATTTTCCAAACAAGACTTGGACAGCAAAATGACGTTCTCATCAATGAGTGGTGAGAGGTCTATCTGCAAAAGTCATTACTCATTATCACACTTATTACTACTTAATCTTGCCACATTAATATGCAGTTTACCATGCTCTCATGCACTGGATAGAAACTAGATGCCGAGAAATCTCACCATAAAAATCAGAGCAGTTACCTGAAAACTCCAGCTCAATGCTTGCCCCTCTCCTCTGTCTTGTACACAAGGGCAATGACTGCACACAATCTCCATCCATGGACACATACAGCCTCACTGCACCTATCTCTGATCCACTTACAATATAATTCTGCACTTCAGCACTGCACGTTAGAAAACTCTCATTGCAATGCTTCTATAAGAACATTTTTTCAACCTTATCTCAGCAGCAAAGAACTAAAAGAAAAACTGAAAGGAAGAGAAAGGAATCAACTCACTGAATCCTGTGGTTCCAAATGGTGTTAGAGATAAAAGGTACTGCAGATGCTGGAGAATCCGAGACAACAAGCATGGGGCTGGATGAATACAGCAGGTCAAGCAGCATCATAGGAGCAAGAAAACTTGACGTTTCGGGCCTAAACCCTTCATCAGAAATGGGGGACGGGAAGAGGGTTCTGAAATAAATAGGGAGAGAGGGGGAGGTGGATAGAGGATGGATAGAGGAGAGGATAGGTGGAGAGGAGGCACACAAGTCGTAGAGGCAGGGATGGAGCCAGTAAAGGTGAGTGTAGGTAGGAGGGTAGGGAGGAGATAGGTCAGTCCAGGGAGGACAGACAGGTCAAGGGGGTGGAATGATGTTAGTAGATAGGAGATGGGGGTGTGGTGACCTATCTCCTCCCTACCCCCCTACCTACACTCACCTTTACTGGCTCCATCCCCGCCTCTTCGACTTGTCTGCCTCCTCTCCACCTATCCTCTCCTCTATCCATCCTCTATCCACCTCCCCCTCTCTCCCTGTTTATTTCAGAACCCTCTTCCCATCCCCCATTTCTGATGAAGGGTTTAGGCCCGAAACGTCAAGTTTTCCTGCTCCTATGATGCTGCTTGACCTGCTGTGTTCATCCAGCCCCATGCTTGTTCCAAATGGTGTTATCCATTTATGTTTTGTTGATCTAGTGTTTTTCTTTTTCCAATCTTAATAGTCCTGTCTTATCCATCTTGGAGTATGTTCTTGTGAGTGGAAGTAATTTAATACAGCACAGACTTAATTTATCGAGTCATAATTTAGTAATCGATATTTCCCAATTGGTTGAAGGCGATTTGTTCTTAGTAAACAGTGACTCTCTTGCTAAGTACAGAAATCTGAAGGTGTTTTCTTTTAATCTGAGTTTGTCAGACAGATAAATTGGAGGCTTTGGAGAGTTCGGCCAAATCTTTTCACATTATGCAGACTCCGGGAATAGCTGGGAATAATTTCCGGTGAGTCATGACAAAACCAAATAACTTAAGATGTAATGACATGTTAGCAGATGTTATAAGGAGGAAATAACACTTCAGAAATTATGCTGTGAAATAATAGCCTGAAAAACACAATGGAGCTAGTTTTGCCTTTTGATGACCAAAATGTCAAAATTCCATTGAGGTCCGAGATTTATTAACGTATCTGAAAATATGAGAGAAGTGAAATTTTAGGTAAACCTATTCAAATGTTAGCGTGATGTTGCACAATCTCACAATCCAAATACCTCTATGTGATAAACAACAGCAACTATATTCTCAAACAACACCACTCAACATGGATCATCAGCTGCGCACTCTGTGCTTCCCTTCCACAGAACAGCAGCTGGCTGCAGGGAACTGGAGGAATACTCGACATCGCTGCTGACTATCAACACCAAGAGAATGTCCAATAGGTTAAACAACTGTGCTCCTCACAGGATAACTAGCATGCTCCCAGTATCACTTGCAATGAGATTTGACACTGAAATTACAACAAATGCAGAACACCAACAGATATTAAAAGGTACTATTACGACAGGTGGTGATGTGGTGGGAGTGTCACTGGACTAATTGTTCAGAATCCGAGGCTAAAGGGTTGGGATTCCATCCTGACAAATTCAACAATTCCTGGAATTAAACGGTAGTCTAAAAGCGACCATGGAACCATTGTCTATTGTCATAAAACACACCCGGTTTCATCAATGTCCTTTAGGGAAGGAAATCTGTCATGCTTACTTGGTCCGGTCTCTAAGTGACTCCAGAACAACAGTAATTACAGGAAAGATGTGGAAGCATTGGAAATGGTGCAGAGGAGATTTACCAGGACGTTGCCTGGAATGGAGGGAAGGTTTTACGAGGAAAGGTTGAGAGAGATAGGGCTTTTCTCTTTAGAATGACGAAGGTTGAGAGGTGACTTGATAGAGGTGTACAAAATGTTCGGAGGTATAGATAGAGTAGACAGCCAGAGATTTTTTCCTAGGGTGGAGGTAGCTATTATGAGGGGGCACAGTTTTAACGTGAGTGGAGGTAGATATAGGGGAGACATCAGAGGTAGGTTCTTTATTCAGAGAGTGGTAGGGGCATGGAATGCATTGCTGGAGAGGGCAGTGGAGTCGGCACCATTAGGGGCATTTAAGCGGCTATTAGATAGGCATATGTGTGATGGTATAAGGGAGGGGTGGAGGTTAGGTAGACCTTAGGTTTAGGGTAAAAGTTCGGCACAACATCGCGGGCCGGAGGGCCTGTACTGTGCTGTACTGTTCTATGTTCTATGTTCTAATGTGGTTGGTTCTTGACTGCCCTCTGAAAGGCTCTAACAAGTCACTCAGTTGTATCAAAGCAGCTACAAAGTCTTAAGAAAGGAACTGAACCAGTGGCACCGCTGGACATCAACCGAGGCACCAGAAACAACAATGACAAAACCCAGCCATGCTGACCATGCAAAGTCCTTCTTAATAACATCAGCAAATTGTGCCAAAATTGGAAGAATCCTCTCACAGACTAGTTCAGAAAAAAACCTGACACAGTCATGCATATGGTCAATGTCCCAGGAACCACAGTCACCTGCCAAGGTGTGTCCTGTCCCACCAACAGGACAAACTCACTAGAGGTGGCAACACAGTGGTACATAGCTGGGAGAAATTTCCCGTAGGAATTCTCAACATTGACTCTGGACTCCACATAATCTGATGGTATCAGGTTAAACATGGGCAAAGAAACCTCATACTAGTTTCCACCTCTGGCCCCTTTTGGCTAATGAATCTCCTCCATTCTGAACACCACTTAGAGGAAACATTGACAGCAAAAGAACAGAATATACTCTGCATGGAAGACATGAACATCATCATGGAAAGTACAACGGGATCTTGATCAACTGAGCCAGAGGAATGACAAATGGAGTTTAATTTAGGTAAATGTGATGCATTGCATTTTGGTAAAACATACCAGGGCAGGACTTACACAGTTAATGATAGGGCCCTGGGGAGTGTTGTTGAATAGAGAGACCCGAGGGGATGCATAATTCCTTGAAAGTGGTGTCGCAGATAGATAAGGTGGTGATCACGGCTTTTGGTGGTACGGTTGCCTTCATCTATCAGAATATTGAGTACAGGAGGGGGCTGGGGTAGGAAGTAAACGATAGGATAGAGCCCGAAGTGAGTGAAGAACAGATGGATAGACAAAGGAGATGATAACGATCTCGATAGGAGGGTGAATAGCTGTTAACGGGGACTGTTAGTGACTGCAATAGGTAGTGTGTAATGGCAGGCTATGTGATAACATGGCCTGGTGTGTGGGATAGGGTGCTGGAATATGGGAGAATTTAGGCCCTAAAATTATTGAACTCAATATTGAGTGCAGAGGGCTGCAGGGTCACCAAGCGGAAAATGAGGTGCTGTCCTTCCAGCTTGCATCGAGCTTCACTGGAACACTGCAGCAAGCCAGAGACAGAGATGTTGGACAGGGAACAGGATGGTGTGTTAAAGTGGCAGGCAACAGGTAGCTCAGGGTCTTTTTTGCGAACAAAATGTAAGTGTTTTGCGAAGTGGTCACCCAGTCTATGCTTCATTTCTCCAATGTAGAGTAGACCACATGTGAGCAGCATATGCGGTAGATTAGATTCTGGGAAGTGCAGGTGAAGTCTTGTTTCACCTGGAAGGTATGTTTGGGCCCTTGCATACTGGGGAGGGAGGAGGTAAATGGGCAGGTGTTGCACTTTTGCTGGTTACAGGGGATGGTGCCATAGGGCTGTGGGAGAGTGTTGGGGGTGAAGGAAGTTGGACCAGGGTGTCCCAGAGTGTACGGTCCCTGCAGAAGGCTGACAAAGGAGGGGAGGGGAATATGTGTCTGGTGGTGGCACCTCGCTGGAGGTTGCAGAAATGGCGCCTGATGATCTTCTGGATGCGGATGCTGGTGGGATGGTAGGTAAGGATAAGGGGAAGCCTGTCGCTTTCGCGGGAGGGAAGAGAAGGGGTGAGGGTGGAAGTGCCGGAGATGGGTCGGACCCAATTGAGAGCCCTGTCAACAATGGTGCTGGGGAATCCTCGGTTGAGGAAGAAGGTGGACATTTCAGAGGCTCCCTTGTCGAAGCTGGCCTCATATGCGACAGAGACAGAAGGACTGAGAGAATGGGACGGAGTCTTTATAGGAAGCAGGGTGTGAGGATGTATAGTGCATGTAACTGTGAAAGTCAGTGGGTTTATGGTGGATATTAGTGGCCAGTCTATCCACAGAAATGGAAACAGAGATGTCAAGGAAGGGAAGGGAGGAGTCAGAGATAGACCAAGTGAACGTGATGGCAGGGTGGAAATTGGGAATGAAATCAATGAACTTTTCCAATACCAGACGAGAGAGGGAAGTAGTACTGATGATATCATCGATATATCAGAGAAATAATTGCAGGTGGGGACCAGAAGAGGGATAAAACAATGAATGTTCTACGTACCCCACAAAGAGACAGGCATAAGTGGGGCCCAAGTGGGTACCCATGCCCACCTCTCTGAGCTGAAGTAAATGAGAAGAGTTAAAAGAGAAGTTGTTGAGGGTGAGGACGAGCTCAGCTAAGCAGAGGAGGGTGGTGGTGGGTGGGGACAGTTCAGGTCTTTGCTCTAGGAAGAAGCGGAGAGCCCTAAGGCCGTCCTGTTGGGGAATGGGCGTGTGAAGGGATTTCCCATCCATGGTAAAGAGGTGGTGGCTGGAACCAATTCTTTTTTTTCCCAAGGTTCTGTTGCCTTCTCTGATTCGTTGTTTTTCAGACGTGGGGAAACAAAATTTGAAATGGTTAACTCCCACACTTTTCTTTGGAAATTATAAATACTATTTTGAACGGAAATGCCTTTTGTGTATTTCCTCTTCATTTTCCACAGAAACTATATTATGAAATATTGACTAATTGCGTGGTTTGACAGCAAATTCACCTACAGAATAAATTTTGTGCAAAAAAAAACAGCTAAGGTCTTTTCCTCAAGTTCGGGGACTCCGAAACCAGACAGCATAGGTCAAGGTGGCAGGGAAAATATTTAAAAGGGACCCGAGGAGCAACTTTTCAGACAGAGGGTGGTGTCATACATGGAATGAGCTGCTAGAGGAAGTGGTAGAGGCAGGTACAATTACAACATTTGAAAGACATTTGGATAGGTACACAAATTGGAAAGCGTATGAGGGAAATGGGCCAGATGCAGGCAAATGGGATTAGTTCATTCAGAAAACACTGTCGGTATGGACCTGTTGGGCTGAAGGGTCTGTTTCCATGCTGTATGACTTCTGGCTCTATGTCCATATGAATGACATTCATTGACTTACCCCAGTCCACCACCTTTGTCACCTCTTCAAAAGCGCTATGACGTTTGTCAGACATGACCTACGCTTCATCTGACCACCATGTCCTCCTATTCCACCATCCTGACTTAGAATTATATTTCCCCTTCATGCTTAGAAAATACCCATTAACATTGAAACTGGATTGAAACTTTTATGAGGAATATCAAAATTCCAGTGTATTTTCAGTGAAGACCAAGCAGAACAGTTTTAGTACTTGCTATATTTTCTTATTGATATTTTATGAATAAAGTATATTTTTGAAATAAAAAGAAATCATTCCTTCACTGTCACCAGGCCAAAATCCTGGAGCTCCCTTCCTAATATCTCTATGGGCTTCCCTACATCCCAAAGACTTTACAGCAGTTCGAGAAGGCTGATCGTTACCATGTTCTCCTGGGCAATTTGAAATGGGCAATGGATGCCACCTTAGCCAGTGATAGGTCAAGATAGGTCAAGTGAGTGGGAAAAGATCTGGCAAATGCAGTACAATGTTGAAAAGTGTGAAATTGTCCATTTTGGCAGAAAAACTGAAAAAAAGAAACATCATCTAAATGTGAGAAGTTGCAGAGCTCTGAGACGCAGAGAAATCTGAGTGTCCTGGTTCATGACTCATCGAAAGCTATGTTGCAGGTGCAACAAGTCATGAGGAAATCTGATAGAATGTTATCGTTCATTATGAGAGGGATTGAATGCAAGAGTGTGGAGGTTCTGCTTCAGTTATACATGGAATTGTGACTGTATTTGGTGGACTGTGTATAAGACTGGTCACCACACTTATAGAAGGACGTCAATACATTGGAAGCAGTTCAGAGAAGGTTTACTCAGCTAATACCTGGAATGACTGGATTATCTCATAAGGAAAAGCTAGACAGGGTAGGCCAGTATCTTCCTGTGGGAGAGAAGAGAAGGGGTGAGGGTGGAAGTGCCGGAGATGGGTCGGACCCGATTGAGAGCCCCATCAACAATGGTCCTGGGGAATCCTCCGTTGAGGAAGAAGGTGGACATTTCAGAGGCTCCCTTGTCGAAGCTGGCCTCATCTGAACATATGTGACGGAGACAGAAGGACTGAGAGAATGGGATGGAGTCTATATCGGAAGCAGGGTGTGAGGATGTATAGTGCATGTAGCTGTGAAAGTCAGTGGGTTTATGGTGGATATTAGTGGCCAGTCTATCCACAGAAATGGAAACAGAGATGTCAAGAAAGGAAAGGGAGGAATCAGAGATAGACCAGGTGAACGTGATGGCAGGGTAGCTAGACAGGGTAGGCCAGTATCCTTTTGAGTTTCGTTGGAGTCAGAGGTGACTTAATTGAAACAGATATGATACTGAAGGGACTTGACCAGGTGGATGGTGTTGGCATGTTTCCTCTTGTGGGAGAATCTAGAACCGAGGTCATAGTTTAAAAATAAGGGGGTGGCCATTTAAAACAGAGATGATGAAATATTTTTCTCAAAGGGTTGTGGGTCTTTGGAATGCCCTTCCTCCAAAAACAGTTGGTGCAGAATCTTTAAATATTTTTAAGCAAAGTTAGATGGATTCTTGATTAGCAAGGGGATGAAAGATTATCAGGGTTGCACAACAATGTAGAGTTGAGGTTAAAATCAAATCAACCTCGATCTTATTGAATAGTGAAAGCAGGCCAGACTGGCAGAGTGGTCTACTCTTGTTCCTTGTTTGTATCGTTGGACATTGTACTTTTTGCTGTTGAAGGGTGTAAGCTTCTCATTGTCAATCTCATGAGATTCTTCAAACCTTCTCACCAATGCCCATGCCGTTCAGGGCCTGGCTGATTCCAACCAATGTATAAGGGAGAAGCTGGTGAATTGTTCTGTACGGTATAAGTGTGGCAAACAGCAGAGCTTCAGACCTCCAGGAGACTGAAGGTTTTCTGTTGCTGTCAGGATGTAACTAAAGCTGTAGGTTTCACTGATAACTGCATGTTGAAAAAATGCTATGGGATAAAACAATAGAGCTGTAGCTGGTTAGAAGAAGAAAGTGCACTATAGTCAATGAGTGAAGGAGTCCAGAGGCAACAGAGAGGCTGTGCTGCATTGGAAGCCTAAGATGTGAAGGAAAATAGGTTAAAGCGATAAAAGGAGGCCTCTGAGATTAGACCTGTGCAAAGATAAGCACTGAAACTGATTTCTTGAGCTGAATGTAATTTCTACGTAACTCTGTGCAATCAGCAATGTTCACTGCAATATTATTTGCACGCCATTTAATTAACAAAAAACAATTCATTATTTTATGCCCCCATAATGTTTGAGGAATACTTTCAACAAATGTGGATAATAGATGGTAAAATGAACTAAACCAACAAAAAAAAAATCAGAATGTACTGCGAACTGAAGGGTAGCACCCGTGTTTTGCTGAAATACAAAACTGGAGATATGCAGAACAGTTATTTTCAGCCTCTGTCTATATTATCAAAGCAAGCTGTCACATAATCACTATAACAAAAGGGTGGAATTTATAAAGTTCTGACAGAGGAATGCTGAGATGAATAATTGCGAGCCATTCATTTAACTTAGCTTAATCTTTGAGACCCAAAATTCAAGTGCAGAACCAGTTTTGCTCCCATTCTACAACACTACAGTCTTGTCATACAGCAACCAAGTTTTGACAGTAAATAACATAAAAGAACACTGAGCAAAGAAAAAAGATTAAACATATAACAGAAACTAATGAAGCAGGGGCAAAGGCCTGCACTTGAGGCCATGGCTGTTGCCAGAAGGACAGGCACCAGAGTATCAGAAATGCAGAGCAGTCTAGGCCACAGGTAATTGATGGGAAGGAGGGCCAGTTTTGCGGGCTGGAGGTCAGTGGAAGCTCAGTTCAGCAGCAAGGGTTGGGGTGATTCGCTGTCAGTGAGCCCTGATATCAGGCTTTGAGAAACTTTATTCAAAGGACCCCCTTTCCCCAAAGTGAGAGGTTGCAACTTTTGGTTGCATGGATTTACCTGCAGTGCATGCTGCGTGGTGACCGATTAACCTGCCTGCAACAGGGTGAATCCTAGCAGGAAGGGCATAAAGCCCTTGCATATGGCCACCTAAGGCTTCAATTGGTACGGTGGTGCCCAGAATTCAATTCTGATGAAGGCAGGAAGGTGGCAGGGTCAGAAACGCCATCATTCCGCCTAATTAAATCCCTTCCTGCCTCCATGTTCACTACTAGTGGTATGAGAAGACTGCTCTGTTTTCTCTGTTTCTCTGCACAAATGCTGCCGTAGCAGCCTAGTATTTACAGTACTTTCAATTTTTATTACAGTGTTCCAGCATCCACAGTACGGTACTTTGCTTTGTGATTAGGAAAGGTTTGAACCTGGTTTGGTTCAATCAAAGCCCCAGAGTTTAAGTATAATAGATTTGTGGTTTGCTTCAATGGGCATTCTAACATGGAAAGAAACCCAGCAATGAAATTACACTGATATTCCGGCTGGAGGAGGTTGCAAACCACAAAAGGCTTGCAGAGAGCAAAGAAAAACAAGATCGCCAGATAAGAAAAGTCTGTAAATAGTGCTTTAGTTATTCTGAATATCAAACGTTTTTATTCTTTTTATATCACCATATCAGATCAAACACCAAAAGGTAGAAGCAATGCTTGCTTTAGAAATACTTTTCCAGAAAGATGAAATAATATCAAAACTGCTGGCACAAGTAATGAAATCACCTATTCTAAGCTGCTTTTATAAAAACTAATACTGCAAATGCCAGTGACCATAGCGTGTAGCTTATTCAATAAATCACAGAGATGACTTTTTCATCCACCAATTGACAGTGCATGGCATAATACAACAACGCAGGAGTCCAAAAATCTCTGAACTCAAGAGTCACTGCATGTTCTGAATTCAAAAGAGTTTATAAAGTTGCATTTAACACAGAAGGTGCTGGAGTTTCTGTGTATGTGAAGTGGTATTGTTTTTATACATCGAATTAATGATAAATTATCTAATGACATAGACATAGTAGACAAATGAAATCAAACTTTGTTCACATAAAACATTCACGGAACAGATTTAACAGAGGTCTGCTGACAACCGGGACAAGCTTCCTTCCTGTGTGTCTGTGCTAAATGGCATGGCAAGACTGAAGTAATATAAGCCTGATAGCTCCAGCTGAGGGGACAAAGCACAAAAAAGGCAAAGTGAGGGAATGCAAGGCAGAGATGCTGTAAACATCCGGTTAGGCTCAGATTGACTGAGCACAATGACAGAGAGCAGAGTCTGGAGACGCAGCCTGGTCCAATCCAATACCTGGGTGTGCGTCTCTGAATGCACATTCTCCTTGCTGCAGCATAATAATGTTAGGTTCTGGTGCAGACCAAGGTGCAGCATTTACGTGCAACTGCATCCTGCAAGTCAATCAGAGATTTGCCATGACCGTTCTTACAGGCTGGCACATGTTCAATGCCAAAAGTGGGTGCGTATGTCCATTGCCCATGGAGTGTGTCCTGAGATGTTGGTGCTCGGTGTCCAACATGGAGGTGCTTTGGAGCAAGAGGCGAGCTGCCAGGTACCTGCTCTGGTTTCCACGTCAATGTCTAACTTGTTTAGTGAGTTAGGAAGATAGAAAGCTGAATATTAAAGACGTGGGTTGGACTGTTTGCAAGGCATTGAACAAGCTATAATCCTCCTTAATTAGCAACTCACTGCTGGCTGCTTAGTGAGAAATTCATTGTGCTATTTTTGTGCATAACATAAAAGATGAAGTGAGATGCTTCCCACATCAAAATTGGCCTCGCGACACTTCCCCATCAACTCCTTCACAAATCCTGTTGGATCCGATGTCACGCAGACTCTATAGGATTCCAACTGTAATTTCTGCTGAAGCTTACAAAATACACAAATTTTCATACACAAAGAGGTTTTAAAAAAGGAGGCTTTCTTTGCACTTAAAGTAGAATTATAGAAAGCAGTGAATTATAGCATATTTTTCTTCAACTTTAGTCTGTGAATATACAAAGAAACCTTTAAATGTAGCCAGTCTATCAACAATTAAAAAAAGGGGAAAGGTCAAGCTAATATTTCGGGCCCAAAGCCTAGTTTTGATAAAGGGAAAATGTGCAAAATTTCAACCCTTTTTTTTCCTTTTCGATACCAACACACCTGCACAGTTTTCATTTATGAAACACTGATTTTATTTCAAAGCATAACTACAATGTAAAAGTATCATGTGCATTTATTTCCATATGCAAAGAAGAAGGCTTCCCTCACTAAGACTGCTTAATTTCACCTCTCTCATCCTCACCCATGACTTGACCACTTCCAAACCCAACAACTCTGGTGCTATTTTAAACAATCTGCCACCTTCAACCGTCCAAACAAAGTCATCCAAAAAAGTTCATCCAAGTGTCTGCTAATTATAACCTCCTGTGTACAAAATCGTGCAAACTCCCATCACATCGATACTCACTTTCTCACACTAACTCTTATCATCAGGTTTAAATTATTTTGTGGCTTTACCTCTCGTGATTTATTTATAACCATCCTTCAGTCCCACAACCCCCAAAGAAGTGTATACTTCTCCAATTCTGACCTTTTGTAGATCACCCACGTCCTTTGGCAGTTGCATCTTCAACTCTTCAGATCCCAGACACTAGTATTTCTTCTCTAAGGCTCTATCTATTTTCTCTTAATTTTAAGAATGTCTTCAAAAAATGCTACATTGACTGAGCTTTTTGCTATCTTCCCAATAATTCAACACATTCTTTTTTGCCCAGATGAAACGCTTAAAAACCTTTGCATGTACTTAATTGTAAATGGTGCCATATAGTACAATTTGCTGCTGCTTCAAAACTATTTAATTTACTCTATGGAAAAAGGCTGGATTTTCACTCCAAAGGGAAGTAGCATGAGTCATTAAATTTCCCAAATTGGCAGAGCTGCCTCAGTTTAAGGGGCTGCATTAGACCCAACTTCTGCTCTGGGGGTGACAATGTTGGGATAGAGTCAAGCCCACCAACCCAAAAGTAGATACTTACGCCCCCATGGAGGCAAGTGGGTGCCAAGGCAGGTAGATATTTGTGACATATAAACAGATCTTAGTCACACATAAATCGTATTTACATCAACTTCAATGTTTGAATCTGGCACTGCCAGTGAGGATCTTTGGAAGAGGCAGATTAAGTTGTGTTTGAACTTAGCTCTAAGTTCAAATGGCTTTGCTGACTATGGGTTTCTTACCTGTGTGAATTATGTTCCACCCTGTCCCTTTTCTCCCACTGGCTACATTTGGATCTGTCAGATCCCTACTCTGAAATCTAACCCAAAGTTTAAATTTCCCTTATCACATCAGTTTTGTCCCTTCACTCGTGACAAATTCAGAGATCATGGTTATAATCTGATATTTCATTCCAGTGGTCATTATGCATATATGAATGTCAACAATAAATTTCAGCAGCCTAATTGCTTGAGTCTATTAAACCGAGCCCGATCTGGATACCAACAGAAGTTCACTAAATACTCATCTTCGCATGAATGCTAGATAGCATCTGGTGTATAACCTTGATTTGCCTTCTCATTCCCAGATGGAATTAAACCAAATGTTGAATGATTGAATGGCACTCTTGCTGAGATCAGGTGGTTTCGTGCACATCCAATGCAGATCCAGTGTGGAACATTTGGCTCAGATGTTCAATGGATAAAGGACTTATTGAACCATTTTATGCACTTATTCTAAAGTTACCTTTTACTGACTCGCTTGAATTTGCTACTGAATAAAATTATTGTCGCATCAAGTGATGGCAATCTGCAGTACACAAAATCTTGGGTTTTGTCTCATATAGTTATTTGCTGCACATAATACAAACAGAATGGACTCAAAACAGTAATTGGTTTTAAGATAATGAACTAAATCAGACTCTCTGATATTTTTCAAAGATAGGCTGGGCATTGAAATGAGAATTTGTAACATTTTTTGAGATACAACCGTGATGAAACCTGAGGGGTTTGGCGCTTCATTTTGCAGTCATAATGATGGATGTAGGCAAATGGGATTTGTGCCCAATCCTGCAATAGTACCGTGGCTGGACTTTGGGCATCTGGGTCATTGGCACAGTCTGTGGGTGGAAACATAAAGGAACATCAAAGAAAGGCTGGTGCATCATATTTGTATCATCGATAGCCACAGGTGAGGGGTCAGAAAACCAGAAGTTGGCTAATGTGGTGCCACTATTTAAGAAAAGTGGTAAGGAAAAGCCAGGGAATATAGACAGGTGAGCCTGACATCCAGCAAGTTGTTGGAGGGAATCCTGAGGGGCTAGATTTACATGTATTTGGAAAGGCAAGGACTGATGAGGGATAGTCAACGTGGCTTTGTGCGTAGGAAATCGTGTCTCACAAACTTGACTGAGCTTTTTGAAGAAGTAACAAAGAGGATTGATGAGCGCAAAGTGGTAGCTGCAACCTATATGGACTTCAGTAAGGCGTTTGACAAGGTTCCTCATGGTAGACTGGTTAGTAAGGTTAGATCACATGGAATACAGGGACAGCCAGCTATTTGGACATAGAACTGGCTTGAAGGTAAAAGACAGAGGATAGTGGTGGAGGGTTGCTTTTCAGACTGGAGGCCTGTGACCACAGGGATCAGTGCTGGGTCCACTGCTTTTCGTCATTCATATAAATGATTAAAATGTGAACATAGGAAGAACGGTTTGTAAGTTTGCAGATGACACCAAAATTGGAGGTGTTTTGGACAGCGAAGAAGGTTACCTCAGAGTACAATGGGGTGGAGTTTAAGTTAAATAAATGTGAGGTGCTGCATTTTGGAAAGGCGAATCAGGGCAGGACCAATACATTTATTGGTAAGGTCCAGAGCAGAGTTGCTGAACAAAGGGACCTTGGAGTGCAGGTTCAAAGTTCCTTGAAAGTGGAGTCGCAGATAGATAGGACGGTGAAGAAGGCATTTGCTATGCTTGCCTTTATTGGTCACTGTATTGAGTACAGGAGTTGGGAGGTCATGTTGTGGTTGTACAGGACATTGATTAGGCCACTTTTGGAAAACATTTACAACGATGTTTCTAGGGTTGGAGGGTTTGAACTATAGGGAGAGGCTGAATAAGCTGGGGCTATTTTCCACAGAGCGTCAGAGGCTGAAAGGTGACATTATAGAGGTTTATAACATCATAAGGGGCATGGATAGGGTAAATAGACAAGGTATTTTCCCTGGCGTGGGGTAGTCCAAAACTAAAGGGCATAAATTTAAGGTGAGAGGGAAAGATTTAAAAGGGATCTAAGAGGCAACTTTTCATGCAGAGGGTGGTACGTGTATGGAATAAGCTGGGAGAGGAAGTGGTGGAGGCTGGTACAATTACAACATTTAAAAGGCATTTGGATGAGTACATGAATAGGAAGGGTTAGAGGGATATGGGCCATATGTTTGCAAATGGGACTAGATTAATTTAGGATATCTGGTCAGCATGGATGAGTTGGTCCAAAGGGTCTGCTTCTGTGCTTTAAATTTTTATGACTCTATCTACCTATCTGTTATCTATCCTTTTACATTATGGGCCCAGTTTTACAGACATTCAATTTGATGTGCAGGCTCATTCTGTTTCTACTCTCTGCTAATTTTGTCACCTCAACCCCAATTTGGTTTTTCTTCCTTTTCCTGATCTCCACACCTTTCAACCCATCACCTCCTGATCACTACCACTGAATGTCCCTGATCTCTCAATTGCATTACATCACCCTTCCCATTGCTATTTTAAAACTTGCCTGAGGGAAGCTGCAAATGAAGAAATGACCTGAATTTTAAAATTTATTGTGAGGATGCACAGCAAGCATTAGCAAACTACTATTCTAATTTAGTTAAGGCTTTGGGCCTATCTGATCATGTTGGCAGTTCACATTCCCAGTTTACATTGGCAGACCCTATCCTTTGTGGTCACTGTTATGTCCTGGATCATATTTCAATACTCTATCATTTAAGTTAATACATTAAATCTAATCGACATTCATATACAATTCCATTATTTCATGACAACGCATTTTTCTCATTAACTGTTATTAATGTGCACTGATTAGAATTCCCCAATGCATTATTAAATGAATAATTAGGAATTGTGTTATTTAAATTAAATTATCCCCACCTATTGCTCACATCTGATGCCTGCTGAAGGACTTAAAATACTCATGATATGAGTGGAGAAGCAATTATATCTTTTAATAATACATTTCCACAATGCACATAATTAACCATTATAATTGGTTTATGTCCCACTTATTTGAGTGTAGTTTCAGATATGAAATGGATAGGAATGAAGAAATACAAATCTAAAAATGTCTGTGTATATCATAAATCTACTCTAAAATTCTTTCAATTTGTACCAGATTAAAGGAGTTTTGCTCACAGTAGGCGCTTTACAGAACATTGTGGGTATCTTGGCCACCATTTTCCATTCACAAATCTCAACATGTGGGAAGTATTAGCTGTGCACGGCAGATTCACCAATAAACCACCCACTGCATGAAATTCCTCAATGATGTGAAAGATTTCAGAAAACTTTGCTCAAAATGTTAAAAATCAAAATGTTCAAGAGGCATGTTCTCTCAGATTTCTCCTGGGAAAGTAATTCCAAACTGTCATTGCACAATTTAAGGTAGGCAAAAGAAAAAAAAAGGAAGTCTCAAATCTCATATCCTTGTATCCATCCAATCCAGCAGTTTCTTGGCTGGTAAGTGCACCACATTTATTTGTTGACCATGAAATTACTTCCACGTACTGCAAATCCATATCTTTCATTTGATAAAGCTGGTTTTAAAGTTGTAACTAACAATACCGGGCTTATTACTTGGTATAATTACAGGGAGTGCCCTAATTAGGCGAGATATTGAAAGTGCTGAGGCTGGTCATATTAAACTCCAGGAATTTACAGATTTTTATGTGCCATTAGATAATAAAGCATTTACCATTTCATGATTGCTGACACGGGATAGAAATAAGTTTATGGAATAGATCTCCAAAACTCAATCACGGAGCAGTTGCTGTAAATGATAACTATATGAAAATCCCAGAACTTTCATTATTGCCCACCTAAACAATCAGACTATTAACTTTGATTATCCTTATCCATCACAGCAGCCAGTGTGTGCTTAGACCTATGCCAGATATAAATAAGACGTTGTTCCATTAATGCAGAATCACACAATGTAGGTTTGCATTCCAGTCCATGATGGTGGAGGAATAGGGGGCCTGTGCCAGAGGTCATCCTCCCCAGCCTTTCTTCCTTTTCTTATTTTTTCCCTCTCTCTCCTGTCTTTAATTTACTTCCCTTGTCCTGATCTCGGACAGCATCGGCAGTGGTGAGAGCTCAGTGCACAGACCCCGAGCGATTTCACATCAAGCTCAGGGCATGGACCTTGGATGGGCCCAGCGTGGACTCAGCAGGGGTCCTACCACGGAGGAGAGTGAGTCGCTACTTGCTTTTCTGGAACAAGGACAGGACCTGGAATCGGTGGCTGCTACATCAGCAGACGTGACATCGGCGAGGTAGGCCAGCAGCAATAGATGGCACCTGAGGATCAGCCACTTTGTTGATTGTTGGTGCTGGCGGTGGCAAAATAGTGGTGGAAGGGCATCACAGTGACATTGATGAGGTTGGC
Organism: Ginglymostoma cirratum; assembly: GCA_024137785.1. Classification (NCBI taxonomy): domain Eukaryota; kingdom Metazoa; phylum Chordata; class Chondrichthyes; order Orectolobiformes; family Ginglymostomatidae; genus Ginglymostoma; species Ginglymostoma cirratum. The sequence goes on from JAHRHZ010000013.1 coordinate 52,877,340, forward strand.
CCAGTGACGAGAGACTTGTCTTTGATGTTGGTGCAAGAGGCAGCAAGGCAGTAGCGGAGGAGTATCAGACCTGCAACAAAGATGGCGCCTGAGGGATTGACAACATTGATGTTGGTTGAGTTCAGTGTAGACAGCAGCGAAGCGGTTACACGGGGGGGTTCGTGCAGGTGTTATTGATGGTGATGAGCTGGCTCAGGGCTGATGGATTCTCTTCAAACTATTTTTTTTTCCATTTTCTTAAATTATTCAAAATGGTGCCATTTCGAGGCAACAAATTAAAGCTTTTCACTGTATTTTATTGTATTTTTACTGTAAAATACAATTGACAATAAAAATCAAGATAATTGCATGTTCAAATTCCCAGTATTCATTAAAGGCTTGGCAAGGTCATTGCAAGGAGTACAAATCCATGGGGCTGGATTCTCCCTTTCCTGCAAAGAGATTTTGGAAACAGGAATGGGAATGAAATTAGCAAACAGTGTGTTGGATTAGTTACTTGACACGTCTCTGCCCCCTGAATGATCTGGTTGGAGGTGGGGTGAGTGCAGCATATTCTCACAACTGACAGTGAGTGGTAGCTACTTCTGTCTCTACTCGACTAATAACAGGATTAATGCTGCCATTGGTGGGACCATCTCAATAGCAACCTTCCCTGATGCGGAATCCTGCAGCCAGCTGGAGGTAGTCTCCATGTGGTGGTGAGGGTCACATTTATGCCTCTTCCTCGTCACCGCAGCGTTGACTCACTGGGATGCAAGGTGACAGCTGCATCTTCAGGCTGAACCGTGATTGCCTGAAAGCTGTGCCCATTGTAGTCATTTTTAGGCAGACAGCCCTTCCACCTTAAGGTGCCTTCATGGTCTCTTGCTTGCTTCATCATTGCCTATCTCTCCCAGATAGGCTGCCAGTCAGACATTGCAGCAAGATGGCTGATTATGTCTCTCACATAATTATACAGTGCCTTCAGAAGCACCTTCATTGGCCACCTTACTCGAGATCACAAATCATGCCCTGCCACAGTAACTAGACTCTTTATTCGGTTTAAGGCCGATGTCAGATCTCAATACAACGAGGTAAGTCCAGCTCATGAGGTCTACCTTGCTAAGCCACTGAAATGTCAATTTTAATTGATTTACATTTACAGATTCTATGTACGTTACTGTTACTTTTGCAATAAAAAGACAAACGCAGTTCACACACATGCAGTAATAGTATCCTGATCGGTGTTATTCGCAACAAGATCCCATTGTCTAAGACCTGGTGGTGCCCAACCCATAACCAAAAACACTGATTCACTGCCAGTTGTAAACATGGCTGCATTAGTGTCAATAAAAACTACCAGGACACTCTAAAATCTGAGAGAGAGATGGTGGGGAGTCTGTTATGTGTGCTATCGTACAATATGCTTTACTAAAAGAGTCAGGCAGCTTTAGTAGTTCCCTCCAAAGAGGGAATCTCACCTCCCTGAAGCAGGGCTTAAACAGTTAGACGTGAGAATCCGAGATCAGAGATAAAAGGTACTGCAGATGCTGGAGAATCCGAGATTACTGCAGATGCTAGAGACGTGAGAATCATTAGCTTTGATTTTGGTCCTTTCTTTGAAATCTCTAATAGCCCCTTAAAGTCGGAGATACCTGCTCTTCTCTAATTCTGGCCTGACATGCATCTTCAAATTTAACTGACTAGGCACAAGACTCTGGAGTACTCTCCCTACTGTTCCCTGAACACTCTGTCATTTTCATCCTTTAACAGATGCCTCTTTGACCAACATTTTGATCATTTTACCTAATGTTCCCTGAGGTGGCTCAGAACAGTTGAACGGAAACTTTCATTAGGAGCCAATGCATCCTTGATGTTTTAAATCACCAATTTTTGTGATTGGTGAAGTGATTTTAACTTGTTATTGTTCATCAAAGGAACATCAAAGAAATAACTTTTCTTTAAATTTTGTTTTCAATACATATTTCTATTCTTTCGTATTCTTTGATTCGAAAATTATGTTATTCATCTCACTAAAAACAAATGTCAAATATTTTATTCTTACTTGATGATGCTGAAGGCATTCAATTAAGTTAAAGCAATAGCACTTAAAAACATTTGAAAATGTCATTTAATCAAATGTCATGTGATAAAATATTACATTATGAAATTCTCTCTTAGAAATGATTTTGTATTGGCGATTTTGGTGCTCCCAAAAATTAGATTTGATCCAATTCTGTCTAAAACCTAACAAAACTTAGTAACAATGTAGGAATGTAGAAACATACAAAATAGGAACAGGAGCAGGTCATTCGATCCTTTGAGCCTGCTCCACTATTTATTATCAAAATGACTGATCATCCATCTCAATAGCCTGTTCCTTCTTTTCCGCCATATTCTGTGATCCCTTTAGCCCCATGTGCTATATCCAAACCCTTCTTGAAATCCTGCAGCATTTTGGCCTTGACTGCTTTCTGAGGTAGCAAATTCCATAGGCTCACCACTCTTTGGGTGAAGAAACTTCTTCTCATCTCAGTCCTAAATAGTTTACTCCATAGCCTGTTTCAAGACTACCCCACTTTGGGATCATCCTTCTTGCATCCACACTGTTTAGTCCTGTTAAAATCTTTAGTTTATTCTCTGAGACTACCATCTCCCCCGCCACCGCCCGCCCCATCATTCTTCTGAAGCCCAGTAAATATAATCCCAATGAATTCGACCTATCTTCATTCATCAGGCCTGCCATCCCAGGAATCGGTCTGGTAAACCTTCGCTGCACTCCCTCTATAGCAAGAACATCCTTCCTCAGATGAGGAGACCAAAACTGCACATAATATTCCAAGGCCCTCACCAAGGCCTTGTACAATTGCAGTAAGACATCCCTGTTTCTATACTGAACTCTTCTCACTATGAAGACCTGCTTCATGATTTAAGGAGGTTCATAACGTTAACCACAAAACACAACGTGATTCATTTCTGGAGTAACAGTATTATGAATTAAAATGGGACAAATGACGACTTGACAGTGTTATGAAGAAGGGTCACTGGACCTGAATCTGTTTCTCTCCACAGATGCTGCCAGACTTTCTGAAGTTTTCCAGTAATTTTTGTTTTTGTTGGTGATAACTTGCTATGTTGAATGTAAGGGCTCAACACAGAAATAGTATGACACTTGTCATTGCAGTTTGATGTTTTGATAATTAAAAGAAACAGAAAACAAACCCACGTTAAGAAGGAGGAGGAGATCAATCATCAACATAAATGTGAATTGTTGTGTACTGCATTGGCAGCAAGAATTTTCCAAATACCTCAAATAACTTGGAACACATTTGTAAAAGCAATAGTCCGTAGATGTGGATATAGTTGGGACACCAGTAGATTATCCTGTAACTTCAGTGGTGTCAGGAAACACTGAATCTACTGAAGTATTAGATATCACTATGTAGTAACCCTGTGCTGTTACAACACAACAGATAGCACTATCAATTGAGTTAGATTTTTCCACTTTAACAGATGAAGTTATAATGGATAACTGTAACAGTGGTACATTTTATTTTCTACCTATGTGACAGGATCACTGGTGCAGTGCTCTTAGTAATTTGCCTGAATGAAAGATTCTACAAAGCTGCTAAGGATCAGAATCTAATGTCCGTAAAAGAAATGTCTGGGTTTTAAATATGGATCTAGCCAGCTTACTTAAAGTAATATGATTTGGAGTAAAACCGAGACTGAAATGCTCGCACAACAATGCTGATACAATTTCAGACTCTTTTACTGTTTCGCATTTCATATCATTCTGCTGTCCACTGCTATGCAGAGGTAGCATTGCAGACATCCCAATGGACAACCTCACAACAATCTGAATTGAAAGCTTCATATCAACAACTTGCATTTGTGTAGCACTTTTACTACAACAAGACATCTCATGACATATCAGAGGAGCATTATCAAACAAGATTTGAGACTGAATGACTTTAGGAGCTTTCCAGTCAGTGGTCAAAACTAAGTCAAAAAGGTGGTTTCATGAGATACTTCAATAAAAGCCAGAGGCAGAGAGAAGAAGAGGTTTAGGGAATGGATTCCAATCCTTAGGACCTTAGCTCAATCCTTAGCTCAAGACCTGTCCACCAATGGCAGAACAATTAACATCAGGGATGCGCAAGAGGCCAGAATCAGAAACACATAGTGGTCCCTGCAGGTTATAAGACATTACAGAGATAAGAAGGGGCAAATTCCTTTCCATGTCTTACATAGATAGCTGCTAATCTGACATTTTACCAATTTCCAAGGAAGGGTGATGCAGAAAGATTAAAAAATAATAAAATAAGAGTCAATCCACAGGATTATTTCAGGTAACGTTTCAAACCTCTGGACAGAAATTTGCAGATTGGGTATTTGAAAATTTCTGATCTCACTTGGGATGACAGACACAGTAAATTTAACCCACAGAACAAACTTTACAGAGTAAAGTACCATCCACATGATAGATTCTTCCTATGTGCATAGTTACAAATATCATCAACTTAATTACAACTGTGTCAAATTTTGTCCCTGTATGTATCTACATGTATGCACTTCCTGCCGATGCCACTCAAATAGATACCAGGAGGAGCACGTATGCTTCCATTTTCTTACCAGAACATGTCTGGCACGTGTACAATTATGCTTTAGAAAGGGTTAGGACCATCAAAAAACTGTTCAATCCATGAATTAAATCCTGCAATCTTGCTTTCATCCAATGTTCCCTCTAATTTTACTTCAATGTGCATAGTCTATTGTCCCTTTAAGATATTTCATGTAGCCATACTTAAGTGCATCTTAAAGGGGCCACCGTATGCCTTGTTTGTCACCAGCACTTGTCCCTAGTCCCCAACATATTTCTGGTTGCTGCATGGCTGCATACACACATAGCTTGGAGGGAACGTACACACATTTGTGCTACCTTACACCCGTCTGTTCTAATGGTTGTGTCAGAATAAGGCCTACCCGAAAATCCATTCCATCCATTTTTGACTGATCAACAAATTTCATCAGATTTGAGTGTCCCATTAATACAATGAGAGTGCACAATTGCTGTTCTGGTATATATTATTATGCAGTGACCTTGTATGATGCAGAGTAAGGGACTAGATATCCAGAGCCAGCGGCCTTTAAGAAATGCTGGAACAGTTTTTTTTTTAATTCAAAAGTCTATGAAATAGGTACAAACATTCAGTTGTCAGGGGTGCAGTCAAGCTCAAATGGATACCATTCCTATTATGCAGACATCTAACATCCAGGGTATAACAGGTACTTGACCCTGCTGTTATGATCTTTGTCTGGGTTTCCAGAAAAATTAAGAAAAGGCCCAATACATTAACTAATTAGCTGTGTACTGAAAATGTATTTTCATTTGCTATCAAATTTGCAGAAATTGCTTTTCCAAGTATGTGCGCTGATACTATCACTTCCATTGTATGTACAATCTCTCAGAGCCTTGCAACATCAACATGTCAATGTGACATGTCTTCCAATGGCTGAACATAAGATACTGGGTTGTTACTGTGATCAATGACATGATCCATCGTAGCAAGACAAGGGTACCCTGCAATGATTTTCTTTCATTAGTAGCCAGAGCTAGGCTGGTCTTATTGCACTGCAGCTTAAGTTTTATTTGCCATACAATATCATACTTGTGATAAATTCTTTCTGAAAAATGTTACTTTCGTGACATTTTGCAACCAGGCACCACAAAAAAATCAATTCTCTGTCTATAAACTATAGACAGTAGTCATACATATTCTGCAACAGCACCAGCAATAAGATCAGCAACCTTTGCTGGCCTCTTCTTTGAGCTTGAGTCACAATGAATTTTATCACTATGGTTAGGCGACCTCACAGATTTTTTTCTTTTATTTGCTGTTCACATCACATTCACAGCATATTTTCTCTCCAGGTCAGTTGTGTCTCTAGAATACAATAACTTCTTTCTGAAGAGGCTGCATAGATTCTGGTTGTCATTTCTTTCTGGTTAAAAATCGCAGATATTATTTTCAAGGGTGTGTTTAGCATTGGCCAAACACCATGAGTCTTGGGAAAATGCCATTATTTTCTGATAGCATATCCAAGTCACGATTTCTTTGGCACAATTTCTCAGGTTTGAACCAGTTTACAATAAATACAAAATAGTTCCAAAGGCTCTACTGAAGCTTTAATTGATCCCAAGCTGTTTTAATATTATACAGAATATTGTGCGATTTGAAACTGAGATATGGAGAAATACAGTGGGAACACAAAAAAGATCTTTAGTGCAGTGTTTATGACTACAAAATTATATAAATAATACCAACATTTTACAAATATATTAAGGGTTTTGAAATTAATAAAGTGGGTGAAAATACTCCCATCTTACACTAAGTTTGTATTTTGTTCTAAATTATAATACTAAAATGTGCAATAACCAAAAATCAAAACATGAAATGATTTGAATCCACAATCATGGGATCTAATTAGAGGAGCAATACTTTTCAGTTTAACTTCCCAGAAAGTACTCTCGGCCCAAAGAGAAATAATAGTCCCTCTCAAGACAAAATACATTTCTGTTGCCCAAGACAATACAAAATCAACTTTGATGCAAAGGTTTTGGAAACATTAACCAAGAAATTCAGGCCCATTTTGAGCACAAAATTATTGTAATTTAAAGCCAACTCTGTCCTCAATCGATTTTTTGACCTATCAGTTCTTTTTTGTGAATTATGAGATATTCTGAGTAGATAAAAAAAATCCGGTTGGCAGATAAGGAACAAAGGGTAGGAATGAACGGTCTTTATCTGACTGGCAGGCAATGACTAGTAGTATACCACAGGAGTCAGTGCAAAGACAACTGCTATTCATGTATACAGTAATGATTTAGATGAAGGAAATAAATGTAATATCTCCAAGTCTGTAGATGACACAAACCTGAGTGAGATGAGAGGGTGCAGAGATGCTTCAGTGTAATTTAGACAAGCTGAGTAAGTGGGCCAACGCATGATGGATGCAGTATAATGTCGATAAATGTGAGGTTATCCACTTTGGGAGCAAAAACAAGTAGGCAAATTATTGTCAGAGTGGCTACAAATCTGAGAACAGATTTGCATTTAAATTATAATAATTTTGTGCTCAAAATGGGCCCGAATTTCTGGGTTAATGTTTCCAAAACCTTTGCATCAAAGTTGATTTTGTACTGTCTTAGGCAACAGAAATGTACTTTGTTGTGTGAGGGACTATTATTTCTCTTTGAGCCTACAGTACTTTCTGGGAAGTTAAACTGAAGAGTATTGCTCCTCTAATTAGAGAGAGGGATATGTGCAATGAAACTTAAGTGTTCTTGTGCATCACTCACCGAAGATAAGCATGCAGGTTCAGTAGGTGATAGAAGGCAAATGTTACATTGGCCTCTGTCATGAAAGGACGTTTTGCTGCAATTACACAGGGCTTTGGTGAGACCACACGTGGAAGATTAATATGCAGTTTTGGTCTCCTTATTTGAAGAAGGATGTTTTTGCTATAGAGGGAGTACCGCAAAGGTTTACTAGACCAATCCCATGATGGCAGGACTGATATGGGAGGAGAAGTTGAATTGGTTAGGATTATATTCAGAAGAATGAGGGGCAGACCTGATAGAAACCTACAGGGTGGATGCAGCAAGGATGTTCCCGATGACAGGGAGTCCAGAACCAGCACTCATAGTCTCAGGAGAAGCCATAAACAATTTAGGACTGAGATGGGGAGACATTACTTCACTCAGACAGTGATGAGGCTGTTGCTATCACCGAAAGCATTCAAGGCCAAACACTGTATGATTTCAAGTAGAAGTTGGATATAGCACTTGGGACTAAAGGGATCAAAGGGTATGGTGGTAAAAATGGGAACAGGGTTAGGTTGTTGAGGTGGATGATCAGCCATGATCATAATGAATGGCAGAACAGGTATAAGGAGCCGAATGACCTCTGCTGCTCTCTATGTTTCTATGACCTTGTCCCATCTCCACCATACGTATAGAGTTTCTTCATGCAAAAATAAAATAAAATTCTGCAGTTACATAACAAGTTGCACAACTTGAGGATGTTTCATACCCCTTCACAGTCTGGTTGCTTGTGTTCATAAAATGAAATTGACCTCTAATATGATTACATTAAAGTTTTAAAAATATTAATCATCATCTTTGGTGCTTGGCTCCTTGCTTCATATTTGTCTTCCCATGTCTCTCTGTCCTGTGCCATTTTTTCCCTTTAGACTATAACTTCTCTCAGTTTCAAGCCAACCAACATTGATATTCTCCTTTTTCCTTCTTAAGAGTTTGTCTCCTCATAAAATTATCTATCCAGTTTCTCCACCCTTTTCCCAACTATGTTTAGCAAATTTTCATGTATATTCATTTTATTAATCAACCCAATGAAATAATAATAAGATGAAAGGTGCACATTGAAGAACTAAAGTACAAAAAAAAAGAAAAACCTGAAATTAATGAGCTGGGAGAAGATGGTAAAGTTGACATCAATTCATTGGACTGGAAATACCATGTTGAGATAAGAGCAACCACAAATGGGATAACAACTGGGAAAGCAGCTGGAGTAGACAAATGACATGGGAACAAACTTAATATTAATGATTACTAAGCTGTGCAATGATATTTACTTATTGGAGAATGGCCAAGGAAATCATGCAAATAATAATGATAATCACCTGAAGAAAGAAATCAAAGACATGATGTTCTGATATGGTAAGAATCTCTCTGTTCTTCCGAAAATAGCACCATAGGCTCTTATTGGTTCAATGAAAAGGCTGAAGGGGCAGCAGCTGAACATGTCTTTTAAAAAATGGCACTTCTGACAGTGCTAGATTGAAGTATCAATCTAGATTATTACTTAGGCTTGGTCTGGGCATTGAACTCAACTTCCTTATTCAAAACATTGAGTTTGAGCTGAAACATAAGACTGCCGCTTGAGGATATGTCTGAAATACTTATTGGCTTGAGAAAACATAGTTTGTGTTTTCTACAGATGAAACTGCCTTAAATCTGAAAATGGTGCATCTAAAAAGGCATTTGTTTCAGTTTGTTTTTTACATCTTCCTTCACAGGACTACTGAGACAGGGCTGATGGGATCATTAAATTATGATTCTCTATTTGTATGTTGTTGGATAGTGTAAATGTTATATATCACGATACTAGTTCTCTTTATCTATGTTACAAAAGACATGGAATAGTGCCCCATAGGCGTCTGCCTTCCTCATTCATAGCTATGTAAAGTATTTATTTGAACAAGAAATTCCCTACTGATAACACTTCAGTGGAAATTTTATATGGGCAGTGCCTGAGCAAGTAGTTAAATTTGAAAAATGCTAGTACAAGGAATCTAAACACCATTTTTATCATTTTGTTACATTTATTGTTGATTATTGGAATTAAACCACTTCCCAGTTTAGCAGGGACAAGGGAAATATTGGAGGAGGTAAAGATTGTGAATTGAAGTGAACTTGCAACCTACACTTGGTATTTAGTTTCAATTAGGAAGCACCAATCTCACAAGGTGTATTCAATGTTAAGGTAATATTTCTTATTTCTCATGCGATATAAAATATGCAACATTGGAAATGTGTTGCAGAATAATAATTCCGGTTAAGAATGAGAACTTAATGGGCTGAATTTTATTGTGGTAATGGCAGCAAAACTGTCAAAGTGCCATGGTATCTCAGAAACCAGCAGCAGCTACTGGGATGTAGATTATGCAGAATAATGTTAAATTTCACTATTAAGTAGTCTGTTTCTCAATGTGTTAGAAGTGTGTCATCAGCTAAGAAATAGCAAATTCTTGCATTGAAAATTTCATCCGTTAAATGCTGCCTTTACCACCACACCCACTAAAACATTATTCTAAATCTATCTACAAACATGATGATGTCACAGTGAATTCAGGCATAGCAGCTTGTCCACCAGCAACCACAGCTAATTTTAATATTTTGTTTCCCCAATTACTTTTATTAACTTCAGACTGGACATAAAATTAAGAAACAGAACCTCAAAGGTAATCTGGTATAAGGTAAACAAGGTTAGAGAAATGAAGGTATCCGAAGAAGTGGTGTGAGAGCGTGGGGTCTGGTTTGTGGACACTGGTACCAACAGTGGGGAAAGTGGAATCTGTACTGATTGGATGGTTTACACCTCAACCGCATTGGGACTAGAGATAAAAGGTACTGCAGATGCTGGAGAATCCACGATAACAAGCATGGGGCTGGATGAACACAGCAGGTCAAGCAGCATCACAGGAGCAGGAAAACTTGACGTTTCGGGCCTATACCCTTCATCAGAAATGGGACTAGTTGTGCTAATGACTGCATAAGTAGGAAAGTAGAACCAGTTTTAAACTAGACAGTCGGGGGAAGGGCCCAAATTTGGGAAATTGTGATGAATCAAGGAGTGGGGAAACAACAATGGAAGAAGGCATTAATGTGAGAAATAAACAGTCATTGATAGGACACGACAGGACAGGATAAAGAATACAGCTCTAAGATAAGACTAAAGGTTACAAAAACAAAATAGTGAGAAAACTTAAGGCACTGTATTTGAATGCAATCAGCATTTGAAATAAAACAGATGAACTAAAGGTACAAATTGAAATAAATATGAGCTTGTGGCCATACAGAGACATGGTTGTAGGATGATCTATACTGGAACCTGCATATTGAAGGGTATGCGACATTTAGGAAGAACAGGATGCTAGGAAAGGCTTGAGGAGTGGTTATGTTAATTAAAGATGATATTAGCACAATAAAGCAGGATTACCTAAATTCAGAAAACCAAAATATAGAAGTGGTCTGGATAGAGATGAGGAACGATAAAGGCAAGAAATTATTTATGGTAGTTGGCAACAGTAACCCCATGGTAGGACAAGGTATCAAGGAAGAAATAATGGGAGCTTGCTAAAAGAATACAATGATTATTCTGAAGGATTTTGACGTAAATATAGACTGGAAAAAAAAACAGATGAGAGAAAGTAATCTGGATGAGGAATTCATTGAATGTTTTTGGACAATTTTTTTGTAACCAACATGTTGTGGGATCAACCAGAGTGTAAGACATATCGGATCTGTTTTATTTTAATCAACAAGTTGGGATTAATTACTGACCTCATAGTGAAAGAACTCCTTGGTACCAGCAACCATAAAATGACTGAATTTCACACGCAATTTAAGGGAGAGAAGTGTTGGTCAAAGACTACTTTTTGAATTTTATCAAGGGCAATTGTGAAGGCACGAAAACAGAGCTAGGAAAGTGAACTGGCAATGTAGGTAAAAAGATAGTTCACTAAAAAAGCAACAGCAAGCATTTAAGGAGATAATTAGGATAGAATTCGAGCCATCTGTGGTTAACTAAGAAAATCAAAGGTCTTATCAAATTCAAAGAAAAAACTTATAATTCTGCAAGAATATGCGTCAGGTCAGGAAACTGGAGAGGATATAAAAAAACTGCAAAGAATTATTAAAAGATTAATAAGGCGGTAACAATTAAAATGAGAGAAAGTTGGCAAAAATATAAAAAACAGATAAGAAAAAGTTTCATCAAGTATTTGGAAAAAAGATAAGAGTTAACAAAGTAAGTGTTGGTCCCATACAAAATGAGTCTGGACAATTAGCAATGGAGGCTAAAGAGACGGCAAATGAATTGAACAAATATTTTGCGTCAGTCTTTCCTAGAGAGCAGATGAGGAACATCCCAGAAATAGCTGTAAATCAGGACTTGAAAAGGAGAGAGGAACTCAAGAAAATTACAATTGCCAGTGAAGTAGTACTGAGTAAATCGTCGGAACTGCAAGTTGACAAGTCCCTGGGTCATGATGGATTTTATCCTGAAGTAGTGAGTGAGACAGTGACGCTTTGGCCTAATTTTCCAAAACTCGTGATATTCAGGAGAGGTTCTTTTAGATTGGAAATAGCTAATGTATCTCCTTCTTTCAAAAAAGGAGGTGTCAGAAAGCAAACTACAGGTCAGTTAGCTTAACATCTCTCATAGAAACTATTATCAAAGTTTTCATAACAGGGCACGTGGATAAGTTCAAGGGAATCAGAGAGAGCCAACATGATTCTGTCAAAGGAAAATCATTTTCAAATAATTTACTGGAATTCTTTGAAGAAGTAACTTATTTATAGAATCTCTACAGTGTGGAAACAGGCCCTTCAGCCCAACAAGTCCACACCAAACCTTAGAGCATCCCACCCAGACCCCATCCCCCTATAATCCACCTAATCTACACATTCCTGAACACTACGGGCAATTTAGCTTGGTACATCTTTGGACTGTGGGAGGAAACTGGAGCACCCGGAAGAAATCCACGTAGACACGGGGAGAATGTGCAAACTCTACACAGACAGTCGCCCGAGAGTGGAATTGAACCCGGGTCCCTATTACTGTGAGGCAGCAGCGCTAACCACTGAGCCACTGTGCTGTGTTTATGCTGTGGATAAAGGGGAATCAGTGGATGTATTGTACTCAGATTTCCAGAAGGCACTTGATAAATTGCCCCATCAAAGTTTATTGCAGAAAATAAAAACTCATGGAGTTGGTGATAATGTGTTGGCATTATTGGCTGGCTAACAGTAAGCAGAAAGTGGCAATAAATGGGTCTTTTTATAGGCTGACACAAGTGATGTGTCACAGGGATCCATGCTGGGGTCTCAACTCTTTACAATTTATAGGAAAGATCCAGATGAATGAATTAATGGTCTCATACAATCCCTACAAGTGTGGAAACAGGCCCTTTGGCCCCACAAGTCCACACCAAACCATGCAGCATCCCACCCAGACCCATCTCCCTATAACCCACACACCCCTAAACACTATGGGCAATTTAGCATGGCTGATCTACCTAGCCTGCACATCTTTGGACTGTGGGAGGAAACCAGACCACCGGGAGGAAACCCGCACAGACATGGGGAGAATATGCAAACTCTGCACAGACAGTCACCCAAGGCTGGAATTGAACCTGGGTCCCTGGTGTTGTGAGGCTGCAGTGCTAAGCACTGAGCCACCGTGCCACCCCGGTAGCTAAATTTTTTGTGATACAAAGATAGGCATGGAAGTGAGTTGTGAAGAGGATATAAGGAAGTTACAAAGGGATATAGATACATTAAGTGACTGGGCAAAGATCTGGCTATGGTATACAATATGGAAAAGTATTGTCCACTTTGGCAGAAGGAACGAAAAAGAAGCATAAAACTTAAAGAGTGAGAAGTTGCAGAGCACAACACATCCAATACAAAGACATCTGGGTGTCTTTGTGCATGAATCACAGAATATTAGTATGTAGTTGTAGCAAGTAGTCAGGAAAGCTAATAAAATGTTATGATTTATTGAACTGAATGCAAGAGCAAGGGAGATTATACTTCAGTTATCAAGGGTGTTGGTGAGATTCTATCTGGAGTACTGTGTACACTACCAGTCACCACACGTATGGAAGGATGTTAATGCATTGGAAGCAGCTCAGAGAAATTTACTTGACTGATGCCAGGAATGAGCAGATTGCCTCGTGAGTGAAGGCTTTATAAGCCAGAGATAATAAGGTGAGGAGCTGGATGAACACAGCAGGTCAAGCAGCATCATAGGAGCAGAAAGGCTTGACGTTTCGGGCCTAGACCTTTCATCAGAAATGGGGGAGGGGAAGGGGGTTCTGAAATAAATAGGGAGAGAGGGGGAGGTGGATAGAGGATGGATAGAAGAGACGTTAGGTGGAGAGGACACAGACAAGTCAAAGAGGCGGGGATGGAGCCAGTAAAGGTGAGTGTAGGTGGGGAGGTAGGGAGGAGATAGGTCAGGCTTGTTTCGTCTGGAATTTAGAACAATTATAGGTGACTTACTTGAAACATGTGTTCCTGGGGTCACTTGGTACTGTGTATGTGGAAAGGATGTTTCCTATTGTGGGAGAAACTAGAACTGGGGGTTATTGTTTAATAATAAGGAGGCATCCATTTAAAACAGAGATGAAGACTTCCTTCTTCTGTCAGAGAGTTGAGAATCATTGGAATTACCTTCCTCAAAAAGCAAATAATTTTTGATCCACTCTTCTCTCATTCAAACTCAATGTGAAATTCAATCATGTTATGATCACTACTAAATTCAGACATCTTTACTTTAAGGTTATTGTTAATCCTAGCTAATTACACATTACCAGGTCAAGACTAACCTGCTGTCTGATTGGTATGCTGCAGAAATGCACTGAGAAACTGCCCCAAAACACAATAAACCCATCTTTTATGTGTCCTTTGCCATTTTAATTTGTTCAATTCATATTCAGGTTAAAATCACCCGTAATTATCACCATATCTTTATTACAAGACCCATTATTTTTTCCTATATACGCCCTGTTCAGGCCCTATAAACTAATCCAATAAGTGATGTTTACAATTTCTTATTTCTACCCAAACTGATTTTGCAATTTAATCTTTAAAACAAAGATAATCTTTCTCCAATGTTATTAATGTCATTCTTAATTAACAGAGCTACCCTTCCACCACTTCCTATCTTTAGACTTTATCTGCTTGTACATTGTTAAGTTTGTCACTTCCTTCCATGCTACAATTACAATTTCCCTTGTTGTTACTCTGATGTCTTGTCTTACCCTCTTTCTATTGCATCCTCTTCCTACACTTGATCCATTGTTGCCACCATTTAGTTCAAAGTCCTCACTACCCCTAGTTATACAACCCACCAAGATAATGATCACAGCATGGTTCAGGTGAATACGATCCCCATGGTCTCACTTTCCCCAGTATCTCCTGGTTCCACATGAATGAAAACCCATTTATCCTACATCACCCATGAGTCACACATTTATCTCTCCAGTCTTACTTACTCAATGTTAATGCTTTAGTGGCTTAGGTAATAATTAATGAAAGAAGAAATTTTACAAGAAAGATAAAGGAAGAGTTACGGCATCAAAATTTCACAGTGTTAATTCAGAGATTATTACCTTTGTAGTTCTGCTTTTTAATTCAGCCCCTAGCTGCTAATTGTCCTCCTTGGAGCTTTTTCTTTAGTCCTATTTCTGTTTTTGGTACCTACATTCAGCACTGGCTCACCCACTTATTTCTCTTAGCTCTGCTAAAAAGGCCAGAGAGATGCTCTAGGATTTTGCATTGCAGCAATAGAAGCACTGACAACACGTTTGAACATATTGATGTTATGGTGGACAGCATCAAACTTATCCAGAAACTATATGCTAAAAGAAGAAGATTATGGAATTTTCCTGCAGCTATCATCTGACATTTTTCAATGCAACACTTCAAATGTTTACATGGGCAGGCCATAGCAAGGTGTGAACAAACCTTTCTGTGTGTGAATGGGGTCCCTCAGTTATCGCTATGCTTCCCGTCATGCAAATTTGATGCAACTATCAGAAATTTGACTGTACTTTCAACACTGATATTTTGCACTTATTTTCAACATTTGTCATCCAGTCCTTCACATCATCATTGTACAGACTGGCACCTTTGGTTCATCAACTTGAACTTGATCTATCACGTTTTTTTAGCCTGGGAACCAGGTCAGTAACAGCTCTGATTATGCACAACTTTAAAATGTTCCTCAGATATTTGGGGATTAATACTCGCTGATCAGCACTAGCTAATTGCAGACGTTTGTATTACATTCAGAATGTTGCATTTTGATCAACCCTGTTAACTAGAGATGGTATTTTGTGAAAAAGGATACGACATCAAGGTTGTACAATGTTTTAAAGCACCTACACTTAGCTGAGAACTACATGGTTGACTTTCTCTTTTGCTTCGTGCTCCATGAAAACCAATGGTTCCATATTTGATTTGCTATCTCTTATTGTATTTAAATAGTTTGAAACTAAAGATGCAAAGCAACATAGAATGAGAAATGGATGAACACAGCAGGCCAAGCAGCATCATAGGAGCAGGAAAACTTGACGTTTCGGGCTAGACCCTTCATCAGAAATGGGGGAGGGGAAGAGGGTTCTGAAATAAATAGGGAGAGAGGGGGAGGCGGATAGAGGGGGAGGCGGATAGAGGATGGATAGAGGAGAGGATAGGTGGAGAGGAGGCAGACAAGTTGAAGAGGCGGGGATGGAGCCAGTAAAGGTGAGTGTAGGTGGGGGGGGTAGGAAGGAGATAGGTCAGTCCAGGGAGGATGGACAGGTCAAGGGGGCGGGATGATGTTAGTAGATAGGAGATGGGGGTGGGGCTTGAGGTGGCGAAACGTCAAGTTTTCCTGCTCCTATGATGCTGCTTGGCCTGCTGTGTTCATCCAGCCCCACGCCTTGTTATCTCGGATTCTCCAGCATCTGCAGTACCTTTTATCTCTGATAGAATGAGAAATGGCAGTTTGGTGCATAAAAGCTATTTCTTCTATAGATAACGTTAAATTGGTGCAGGACTTTGGTTAGACAACATTTGGAGAGTAAGGTTGGAACAGTTTCTTTTGACTTATAGTTCTCCTTGGGATAAATAATCCTTGTGTTTGATTGGCATTGCTGGTAACAGTCTCATATTGACTGGAACCTTTTTGTAAATGATCAATAATCAGACCCAGATCTTTTCTCGCTACCACTTTGACTGCAGGAGACCATGCCATTTTATTCAGATAATTGTTAACTCTTCTAGTGGGCATTATTTTCCATTTATGTGCAATATCCATTGTAAGATCCATTATTAGATTGCTCAATGGTCCAGATATTTGTGACTGCTGTTTATCTCCTTTATAGTTGTTGCCAAGTTATAGTTTGTATTGATAGCAAACAGTTTCCTATAAGAAATTCTCCCCACCAAATTATTTATGAATGTTGGGAACAAAAGGAGATTTAGTAAGAAAAAGACAGAAAAGGCAGCATCTTGGTAATTCTATCATCATCACTTGCTTCCTATTGTAAAGAGGATTTTTCTTACTACTTGCACATTTGCCAAGAACTGCTTGATCTGCAAAAATTCCATTAAAGTGGCAATTCCAGATGATGTAATTCCTTTACAACGTCTTTCTATGGAAACCATGTTTGATCCAGACTCTCCTTTCAACTGCAGGTATTGTTGTGAAATGCAAATATTATCTCTCTCTCACACACACGCACACACACACACACCATTTTTATTACTTTTAGGCTGAGTTTCCTATGCAGGTGATGTAAAAAGCAGAAAGCAAACTGATGTCATTCTCAGGCAATGGGAAACAGCTACCCGTCTAAAGATGGCACTGCAGCATGTAAAGTGAAGTCTCTTGCATGACAGAAGGAAATTAGTTTGTTTTATTTTCTCTTAACAGCCTTCTCCCCCACACCCTCACCTCACAACCCCCCAACCCTGTGGCCCGCCAATCTTCCCCAGTGCAAAAAGGTGGCTGGCTCCCAGTGCAGGCCTCCCCACACCCTCCAGTGGTGCAGAAACCTACCCCACTTCACTCCATCCAGCAACTCTGTGCAGGCCTCTCCTCCGACTGCAGGCTTTACTTCCTGCTGTTCCAAGTGCAGGCAGACTCTGCACACACAATCCTGGCCTTTGTCCCTCCCCATAACGGGCCCAAACTCTGCCTTACCTCCTGCAGTCTATTTTATCATGGCCAGGTGATGTCACTGGCCATGTCTGCGCACACAATGACCACATTGCATTATAAATAATCTCTCCTTTATTATGCATTGCTTGTTGTATAAAGAAAGTAAGCGATACTATAAGTAAGTATGAAATAGGCTGCCACTTAGGATGGTAGTTAATCTGATCTCAGCAGTTTCCCATTGGGTGGGTTAGAACAAAATATCCCTTATTATCACTCAATTGTCATTTGGAAAATTGCTATGGTGCAGTCAGAGCTAGTTCAGTCCCTCATAACAAGGCGTGGGGCTGGATGAACGCAGCAGGCCAAGCAGCATCATAGGAGCAGGAAAGCTTGACGTTTCGGGCCTCGACCCTCTGATGAAGGGTCTCGGCCCGAAACGTCAAGTTTTCCTGCTCCTATGATGCTGCTTGGC